>JAJLRJ010000002.1:54397201-54770241 GCA_024195265.1 Dendrophyllia cribrosa
CGTTATATTATCTATTGATTCAACAAACATTTTTACGAACAACAAATTGTTTGATTTTTAGACGAAAAACAACACTTTCGCGATCCACGCTGGGCAAAATAAAATGATTGCTGAATTCGAATAGGCGCCACGTTTGTTTTTCTCAAAACTCTGCGCGCGCTAACTCGCGTAAGCAGCTGAAATTGAAGAGCGCGCGCAAACTGTATTCGGCCACCTAATGAGCGAAAACAATGCCTCTGCACGTGCATTTTACATATTGTTATTCCCTGCAAAACAAAATCGTCAAATGATCAAATTATAGGTGTTGTGGAGAACATAAACACACGACGATTTTCCTTTCTCTATTTGAAATTGAAAGTCGTCCCTACGAAGGTCTACGAATTCAACAGGAAGCCAAAAATTACCGCGTAAGCGAAGATGATTGACAGATCGGGAAAGTTAACCTGCACTAAACTACCTAGCGAGGTGGATTAAATAAACCTAACCCGGTTAAAAAAATCTATTGTTCTTTAATTAATTTCCATGGGAACCGCTAACACGATTAAAATTCGGTGAACGCCAAAAATACGCGGCCGCATCAGGAATTTTGTTAAACCAGTTAATTTTAATTAGTTAATTGAAAATAACCGGGTTAACTACTCTAGTGCGGCCGCAGCCAATATAGCTTTGTGTGTCGTTAAGGGGGCAGTTTAAGAAATAAAAATCGGGAGGATATTGGGCGCCATTAGTCCTGTTTTTGCTTACATTCTTCTGCCTACAGTGATGACAGAGAAAATAAGTTGGCAAGTAATTCAAGGATCAAATTCAAATAATGCAGTGCTAAGTGTTATTTATACCATGTCGTCAGTCAAAAGCCTGAAAAGGCAATTAAAACCACAGGATCTCAAAATTTAAACCTTTGTTTATCTATCTTAAAGCTTGGCGTAATGTAATTAAGTTTTGGACCATCACCTGCCGCACCGCACTTCCTAAACTAATAATAAACGTAAAATTAAATTCATCAGCTGAATGCAATTGTAACATTTAGGATAACTGTGTTTCTCCTTTTCTTAAAAAAAATAATATATGTAGTTTATTTATTTAGAATAAAATCTCGAAATTTGCGATACACGCTAAAACCCTTGGCTCCAGTGTCCGATGAACGAGCTAAATTAAAAAAATAAAAGTAAACTCATCAAGAAAATTGGTTTTAAAAAAAATGAAAATGGCGCTTCTCTTCGATAGATACTGTTGCTTCGTGAGATTCACAGTGTGTAGGATGGTTTATTCAGACATCTCCCCGCATCTTTCGCACATTTATCATCAACACGAAAACGGTCCAGTCCGAGTTTTCAATTGTGGCCTTCGTTTTTTTTTCTTACCACTTTAAGTTTGCGTTCCTCAAAGAAGTACGCTCATACTCACGCTTTTATTACAGTCACTACCTTTTAAACTAGATGAAATTATAAGACGTTATATCGGTTAACGTTGTACAGTACTTCAGATTTAGAGAACTTCAGGAATTGTAAAGAAATCGGAATCGAAATCGGAATCCAATGGGTTTTTTTCAGACTTAATTATGTTACGAGATTTTAAAAAATTGGACGTTTTGCGTGTTGAGTATTACCTTGATCTGCTTTTGCAATGTAGTTCAGCCAAGTTCCCCAACTAACACACGCCAGCAATAGCACTAGTACGGAGAAACAGCAGCCTGCCATACTTGAAGCCGTGAAACCAGGATCGTTCCCGTTCGAGGCTTTGTCGGTCAAAGCGGGGACAAGGAAGATATTACCCGTTCATTACTTTGATAGCGTAATATCCTCTCTGTTTTTAAGATAGCAAGAGAAAATCACGTGATGCTGTTTTGTTAATAGTTATCAACCATTTATAGGGGCTCTTTTTTTTTAACTGGTTTGCGCTGGGGCGAGCAAGTTGGAATACGCCAACCTTGTTCCCAGGGCCCTCTCTCTCTCCAGATGACGTGGCTGTAGAGAGAGGACCCTGGGAACGAGGTTGGAAAGACGTATCCCGCAGAGGGGGCTCTGGGAACGAGAATGATCACTTACTCGAAAACCCAGTTCTCCGCGCGGCCAAAACAACTCTATCCCCACGTCTTCAAGACGTGTTAACAGACGAATCACCTGAAGACGAATTTTCACCGAATTTATATCAAGAAGAAGACTGACAGTTCGTTTCTGGTAAAAATTCGGCCAAAAATTGGAAACACTCTTGACGCTGGCATTCTAATCACGTGAACCATCTTCGTTTCGTTTGAACAACGACTTCAGAAATATGGCTACAAATTGCCACGATTCACTCTTGGATTATTTCGAAAGCCTTGTACAAAACTTGTGACGCAAGATCGTACTCTGTGCAGCCCCTATACTGTAAAATACTCTCCCGCTAGGTAAAAGAAACAGCCCTTCAGTGTCCGTTTTTCAAAATAAAAAGAGCGTTTTATAACGTGTTATTATAATTTTCATATTTTTGTGATTAATTTATATTTGTTGCTAATATTTCAACTGTTTTTATCTTGTAAACGCCTTTGAACTTTATGAAACTGGCGATATATAAATATATTAATATTAACTATGTTAATATTAATACTATTTTAAAAAAGGTACGATCATCACCACCGTCACTTTTCTACGGGACTTCCCCTCCCTCGGGAACGACTCACCTTGTGAATTAATAAAACAAGCTTCCAGTAACGTGGAAAAATCTTTTATTACTGATCAAACCTATTCCTTATTTACTAATCTTCATAAACTCCTACCAATCTCGTCCCCAGAGCCCGCCCGTTTCAGGTCAGCGGAGACCGAACGCTGACTGACCAAAAAGAACGCGGCCACTGGGGACGAGATTGAAACTCCCACATAATCAGCTGCACGATACATTCTGTATTTCACGCTTCTTTTCCCCTTAGAGATCCATAACAGCTGTAGTATACCAGCACACGGTCTAAACGTGACGCTTAAAGGAAACTTAGGGCTGGTTCACAAGACGCAAACGCAAACCCAAGCACAGAAAGAAACGCATGCGCATTTGAGCATCCCAAAATGACGAACGAAGATGGTGAAGATCTCAAGATGGCGGACGATACCATCTTGGTTTCAAACTCAACCTTGTAGGCATGGGACGCGAATTTTTTCACCTTACGTTTGCGTTATGGTAGTTCACACGTGTGTTTGCTTTCGCTTGCGTTTGCCGAGTCTCCTTCTAAACTTCGAAATGCTAATAAGCATATTTGCCGGAAGACTAAAAAATGAAATATTTAAGAACTTTAAAAATAATTTAATAAAGAATTTATTCAATGGTTAAATCGAGATTTAAAGAGTTTACTTAAGTATTTTGTTATTACTACATTGTGAAGAAAAATAAATCAAAAAGAAAAAAATGATTGCTATAAACAAAAGGCGCTGATCGAATACATAAACCTTTCTTTTCAGCCTTGTTACAAGAGTAATACTCCGAGTAACAATATAAACCAAACAGTTGTCAAACACCATCTCTACTTAAAGGTACTCTGCTGTCCCTTCTGCGCATGCACTGGAATGGAATGTCAGTTTACCTTCTGCTGCAGAAAACATCCGTTATGTTTTCGTTAACTGCCCGATCTTTAATTGCTTCAGCGACGCTTCTTTTGAGCTTAAGACAGTAGAATAGAAGCTTACTTTTGCAATCTTTCCCATTCATAATGGCGGAAATTCTGCTTCTGATAAAACTTGAAATTTTACGTCATGTGAGTAGTCACAGAATGTAATGTGTCGGCAACATCAAAACAAAAAATGTAAACAAGTCCAAGTATGCGCACTAGGGACAGCTTCTCATAGGTTGCATAATCATTTTAGAAGCAGCTGTTGTAAACATGGTCATGAAATCTCGTAACTTTCCTTTTTATTGAAATAACTTAAAGGAAAAAAATCGAGGAAGTTGAAGAAAAAGTTCTCATGTAAACCCTCGCCCGCAGCTCAGGTTCATATAAAACGTTCGCACTTCACAAACTTTTTCCCATATTTTAATCAAGTTATGTATTAAAGGGGTCATGTCGCTATCTTTACTGTTACTTTAAAAAGCCAAAAGACATATTCATATCACTGGAAAACCCAAAAATAATGGTCTAATTTTGTTTCAAATTATTCTACTTGTGCTCTAAGAGTAAAAATATGTGTCTTGGGCTGCAGATGGCCAGGATGGAAATGGATTGCAACTTCCAGTTTATCGCCTTGTGTCTTTGAAAGCCTCCTAAAATTATGATTATGTTTTATTCTCTCTTCGGATTTTTTTTTTCGTGTTTGACAAAGGTTTAGTTTTAATTTCAGATACCACGCAGCTGTTAACAACATCTAATTTCACTGGACCTGGGTATCGCGCAGCTCTATTGTTTTCAGAGCAAGGGTTCATTGTTGTGTTGTTTGTTCTATTGTTTTCTCAGCAAATCAGAGAAGACCTTGTAAGAGGTGCGTACTGCCCCTTTAATATGGGGCAGTGTGGACCCCACATTGTCAAAAATCCCCGTGACATAGCTTTAAGTAGGGCTGTCATTAAGGGCCATCACCGGTAGCATCTGTTACGAGTGAGTACACTTGATGGGACCTTGATGTTATGGGTGATCTTGCCTGTTATATGTTAAATTTACTGACAAAGCAACAAGCTTGTTACGGGTGTTAAGATCAGAGCAATGCCTGTGTCAAATCTTAGTAAGCAGGCACATTGACAATATTTCTATTTTCTTGAACAGGGTGTTGCGACGATTACTGTTGATAAGCCATTGTGTTGTTCTACAGTTATTCTGGTTTGTCTTTTAGAACATAGTTATGTTTAGATCATATGTTAAATGTCATTTAGAGATCACAACATCCATAGCACCAACAAATTGCCCTAAAATAATGATCCAAACAGCTGTAGCTCTCTTTAGTTTTTTTTTTTTTTGCAACCATCTTTTTGTTAGCACCTTCTCTTTAGATTAACATGGTCACTTTCTAAGGTCTGGAAAAGGGAAGGGAAGGGGGGGGGGGGGGGGGGGGGAGGGGGAGAGAAAGAGAAAGTGATTTATTTCGATACTTCATGCATCGCCTGTGCCAGGTAACCCACATTCCCCGACGTCACACCAGCGATGGAAATGCGTCCATCCTTAGTCAAGTAGATGGAGAACTCTTTTGTGAGTCGCTCAACCTGAAGAGCAAAAACAAATGCAATCCAATGTATTAGAGCAGTTTTCAATTGTGTCGAAAGTAGTTACACAATTGCTTTGGTTTTGCATTGCTACGCTTTGTGATTGGCTAAAAAATCTCGCGCCACTTTCTCGACCAATCAGAAGTAAAACCAAAACCAATCGTGACTTGCTCGCACGCGTTTTCCCGCGCTTGGTGCCGCCGACATGTAATTGCTTCGAGCTCTGATTGGTTCATTGGATTGTTTACTACTGCTGTGATTGGTCAGAGTAATTACTTTGGTTTTGGTTTTAAGACACTCACTTGAAAACTGCTCTATTGAACACAAATGCAACGTTTTCTTAGTCAACTTTGAACAAAGAAAGCATGATGGTGGTTTGAAAACCCGATCTTAATTAGCGCAGCTATTTTATTCCTTCGTTTTCTCCGCATTTATTGATCAGTTTGACAAGATTTTTTAAACACTGAGTGTTTCATCAGGTATCCAAACACTTTGAACTCTGCTAAAAAAAACTCAGCTGCTCTTCGTTTTTCAACCCACTTCTCAGTGTTTGGATATCCTGATGAAACACTCTTCCTTGTTGAAGGTGTAATGTTCTTTGTTAATGTAGTCCTTTTAGACTGCCAGAAATTTCCAGAAATTTATAAAATTAAACATAAATCTTCTACATTTGTATAAACAAAACAAAGGGGTGCTAAAAATCATCTGGAGCACTCTCATTAGTAAACAAAGCCGCCACAAATGCACTGTGTTCACCAAAGTTGGACTTCCATTGGTGACTGACGTTTTTTTCTTTGAAGCCCCATGCTTGAGACAGAATGAATACAGTTTCATTATTACTAATATTATAATAATGTTTTTTATAAATAATATTATTAATATTATGGAGCAGTGTTCTTACCTGGTCTGGTTTAAGGCCGGTGAAACAAAACATTCCAATCTGCTCTGTAATGTGCGACCAGTTAAGAGAGGAACCTGGCAAATAAGATAGATATTAAAACAACTTCTACAAGCTACTGCCATGAGAAATAAATTATACACACACCAGTGAAGAGAACAATTTTCATATTATTGGGGATTGAAGGGTAAAATGGAAATTAAGAGGCTGTCTCTCTAAGAAATAATCAAATATGCTGTTATTTAAAAGCCTTTACCTTAGTAGTCATAAAAATGCAATTTGTTTGATCAAAAATAATAATATAATTTTTTTATGGTTTCTCAAACTTCGGTACTAGTTTTATACCATTGAGAACTGAATAACCTGGGTTAGATTTCCGGACTCCGCATCATATGTGGGTTGAGTTTGTTGTTGGATCTTGTCCTTCCCGCGGGTCCTCAAGTTTTTATTCCCTCCTCAAAAACCAACATTTCCGAATTCCATTCTAATTTGGAATTCAAGGGCTGCAGGTTTATCAGTTGCAAGACTGTTAAAGATACTCCGCTTTAAACCACTGTCAGTTCTTTGCACTCACTTATTGTGTACTATTTTTATTTATTCATTTTAACCTTTTTCATCTTTGTAAAGCGCATTTGATCATGTACATGAAATTTGCGCAATATAAATTTTAATTATGATTATTACATGTACTTTTTTTAAGTTGAAATTTCACAACCAAAACGGACGAAAATTACAAAATACTGGTAAACAACTTCAAGCGGGTAGCTACTACAGCCTGTCGTTAAAGATTGCAAAGATACAATTGGATGGACGAACATACATGTACTTGCGAGTTTAGCAATATCTGTTGCAAACTATAATGGCTGAAAGACACTCTTTTGGTGTCATCCTTGTTACCGTATTTATTTTTTATTAATTTTACAATGTTTTACATGTACCTTCTTTCTTTAAATTGTCCACAAGTTGTTGACGCATGGAGATAATTCTATCCGCCATTCCTTTCACCTCCTGTTCCCACTGTGGTCTGAGCTCAGGATCACTCAGGACCATCCCTGCTATACGGGCTCCATGGATTGGCGGGTTCGAGTACAGTGGGCGGATTAGAATCTTAATCTGAGAGAGGACACGCTCAGCTTCTTCCTTGGAATCACATGTGACTGATATCATTCCAGCTCTCTCCCCTGGAAAGAAAAAAAAGGAACATCCAAGTTAACACTTTGAATCCTGTAACTGCAAAAAATCAGGCCATGATCTCACGATATTTTGCACATAATAGCTGTATACAAATACACAAAGACGCCCCTGTCTCTCTTAGAAAGATTGATTTAACATTTTAATTGTTATAAAAGGCTTTGATAAGATAAACCAATCAAAAGGTATTAGAGGCTAGAAAAAAGGCAGTTTGTCACTTGGATAAAGGGAAGGGGTTTGTTTCTAACCTTTGATGCACTAGTTTCCAACAAGAGTGAATATTAACGCTGGTAGTGAGGTCAAGTTACAAAAACAGACCCTGAGCAGTTTGCTCATTGCCTTTACTTATATTTTCTCTTAGATGACAACAAACAAAATGCTCACCATAGAGACCCATATTCTTGGCAAATGACTGCGCCACAAGCACTTTGTGACCATCCTGAATAAAGTGTCTCAAGGCCCATGCATCCCTGTCTGTATCTCCACTAGCAAAACCTTGGTACGCCATATCAAAATAGGGCAACAGCTTACGATCCTGAGAAATACGAAAATTTATTATACATTCATGTAACGTAAACCCCAGAGGGAGGAGACTCCTATATAAAAGTGATGGGGGATTGTTGTACCTTAAAGCGACACTGTCCTGCCGAAAAAGCAAAATTTCGCTAAGCTTATTTCCACGTTATATCGCCAAATGCCACCAAATATACAACCTAGTTAGATAAAAAGGTTCTATAGAGCAAAACAAAAGCAGTAGTTTTGAGATAAAGAGCAGGATTGCAAGGATTGAAGTGGATTACGGTTCATGATATTTGATTGATGACCGCCTGTCAATAAATCAAACTTGCCATTGTTATGAAATTTTGAATTCTCTAGTCATTATGTTGTCTGTTTAGTTCATATTTCTTTGCTTCCTGATTCCTTTTAGCCATGGTTTCTTCTAATTTCAAGATAATAAAGTAAGCTTAAACCAAGCTCCTGGCCATAATCATGAAAACACGACATTTCAGGCGGGACAGTGTCCCTTTAAGCTGTTAAAATTAATGGTTTGATACCACTAAGAGTGTTTGAATTGAAAATGACCACAGTCAGAGTTATTCAGATACCTTTTAGGGTATAAGGCCAGAAAAAAAATTACACTGACAGGAGTGTCACAAAAGTATTGCTCATTGTAAGTGTACTGTGAGGATAACAAATAAACCAATCCCCAATATTAAAACAAAATTATCCTTCCTTGTCCCCTTAAATCTTTTATACATTTTACAGTAGAAGTGTAGTGGGGAGAAAACTACCCAGAGAGCACAGAGACTGTTATGTTGCAATATTGTAAAGAAGAAGGTCGTAAATATACATTATGAAGTAAATTTTCACTGATTTTTCCCCCAAGAGTTTGTTTTTATGTGATCTAATTTTTGTGGATCTTTGGAAAACCTGTGAAAGTCACGGAAATTAGATCTAAGGAAAAAAATATTTTCACGCCACACGGTAATGGAATTATTAATATGCCGGCTTGTGAAATTAAATTTTACTTGACATACTGTACCTTTATAAGTTGTGATAACTCTTTCCATTCTTCTTTCTAAAGGGGCAAAAAAAGTCACCATGTTGGTGATGGAAGTAATAATGTTATGTTGGTGTTAAACAAGATCGCTGCAAAAAGAATTCAGTTCTCAACCAATCAGTTTAAATTGTATGCATTTATGTGTCTGGAGGGAGGGGGGGGGGGCTGTATGTCCCACTGTCTGTATCATTAAAGGGCCCCTCTCAACCGGTGTGCTTTGCGCGCCGAGATACCTATTGGCGGCCATTTTCTGTGTCACAGAAATTCAAAAAAATTCACAGAAATTCTGTGCCTAGATGCCATGTTGACGTCCAGGCAGTTTTCTTTTGTCAGTGACCAAAAGCGCACACGTGTCGAATGCTCGACCGAAGATCCGCGCGAATCGTGTCACTTTTACTGTGAAAGATATCATGTTTCCCGGATGAAAACAATAACAGACGGCCGCAAAGCACACTGGTTGAGAGGGGCCCTTTAACTTACAGTCCTCATGCCTCTTCCACTGTACAATAAAATGAATGTTTCATACCTTTGGGTCTACTCCTGTTGGGTTGTGAGCACAGGCATGTAAAAGGATTGTTGAATTCTCTGGAATTTTCTGTAAAAAAAAAAAAAAATTAGAGTTAACAAAGAGCGCTAGACCCCTGTGGCCAGTAGTATCCATATGAGCACATGTGCCAGGATTCCATTTGCTCTTGGAATCAAATGAATTTATTAACACCTTGTACATAATATTTTTCTGTTTCCCCCTTCCTTCTACCTCCCCATTTTCCAATGTCTTTAATATTAGTGTGATGGGCGCCTGTGAAATGCAAATACATGTAATAAAGAATATAGTTTTATTATAATTATAAACTTCAGTGAAATACAAGGATTTCTCCAACTGGGGAAAAAATCATATTTCGATTCATGTGAATACATGTATATCAATTTTATCTTCACAGTGGAGAGTGATGATATCAATACTGAATTTTACCACAATTGTGGCTAAACTTGCAATCTGATTGGTCGACGTGAGTGGTAAATGAGAGTCCAGACAACGGTGCTGACGCTAACATCACGCGCGCTTGAAAAAAACCAATCAGATTGCGAGAAAATTGTAGACAACGCTTGCTCTTTCTTTGCTGTCACGTTTTGTAACAAGACTTCGATTTTTCCTTGTATTTTTTTCTAAATATTGTTGTAAAAAAACAAATTTACACCGGTTTTCCGTGGTGTGGACTCTTATTTACCACGATTTACGTCATCACATGGTCAAAATTTGTTGCTGACTCACTCGGCTGCGCCTCATGAGTTCACAACATTTTGACCATGTGATGACGTAAATCATGGTAAATAAGAGTCCACACCACGGAAAACCGGTGTAAATTTGTTAACTTCATGTTAGCTAACATGTTTGCCTTTATTGAATGTCAAATGAGCAAACAGGTGTTGGTCTACAATCTGAACATTTTTGGATCTTTAGCAATCTTCAGAAAATGATTGGAAACGTTCATACAAAAGCTTTGGGCAGTATTCAGAGAATTTTCCAATAATTTTATGTTTGGAAATCTTCAGAAAATTGCTTAAACCTTAAAGTGGCGTGTATACAAATTCGCACTCAGGGACCCTCTCGTGGTAACTGCGAATTAATGCCCCTGGATTCTTTCAATGAGTTTTACATGAGGTGTAAGGTGTGTTCTGGTTTTCAAGTGGATTTCATGCAATTGTTTACATCATTTTGTCACAATTTCGCCATAGAAATTACCTTGTTTTTCATCTCTGAAGATGATGATGTTTTGTGGATTTATTCTCTTCAATGTATGTTTACAAGGAATCACAGCTTGTGGTGTTGAAGGAGAATGTTCAAAGGAAAGAAATCAAGCTGTAATGGTGATTTTGGAAGGATAAAGCAACAAGTTTGGCAGCAAATTCAAAACAATTCGGTAAAATATTGACATTACTGTACCACTTGCTTCAAACATTAGTGCTCCATTTGAAAGATTATTTTGTCTGAACATTTTGATTTACATGTACATGTATGGTTTGTGGGTGTTAGGAGGTAATGAAAAAGAGCTATTACCATATTTGTAACACATGCTCCCAGCAGTAAAATTTCCCCAAGGAATTTGCCAATTAAACCAGATACCATGCACCTCTTCAGAACCTCTAATTTCACTGGACCTAGTTATCATGCACATGTATTGTTTTCAGGGCTAGATTCCATTGTTCTGTTGTTTGTTCTATTGTTTTCTCAGCCAATCCTGTGAGGCGTTCCGAGACGTGCATACCGCCTGAATTAAACGGTCAAATCTTCGTAATTAGTGTGGTTTATATATAACAAATAAAATACAGTCATGTACATGGCTGCTTGGAAATAAGAAATTTATCTTCTTGGGTTCAACTCAATATCTGACTCATTCTCTGCTCTCACTCATGAGATAGTAGAGTTTAACACTGGAAGATAAATTTCATATCTCCATGCACCTATGTAATATCTTCTATAACTTACTGAAATATCCTCCAGACAGCCTTTAAAATCAAAGCCACATGTCTGTGGGTCATAGTATCGGTATTGTTTTGCTTCAAGCCCCGAGTGTCTATAGACAGGAAATATAAAAACAGGACTTAGGGCTTAACCCTTTCACTCCCAGAGTCACTTATCAAGACATGTAATGATGTGTAGTTCTAACTGTTGAGTCTGTTGACAAAATCCTATGATGTGACCATTCAAATGAAACCTCTTTGGCAGTACACACACTTTTGCATGATACCATGAATTTGAGACTTTTTCTTGAATTTGGATATTTGGCACTCTTGGGAGTTAAAGGGTCAAATTATTCGGAAATCACACGACTTTTTTGTGTGTGTTATGGTGTAAATTTGCACAATATATTGGCTTCACATCACATCAGAAGCTTCTGATCACAACCGATTGTATAATTAACTCATCACGAATACAGTTTATTTGTCCAAAAACTGCACAATACAGCTGTAATTTGTTAACTTGTTAAACATCACGGTTGAAGTCCCACTAACATCTAATGACCTGACATCTATCTCATTCATCAACATAAAATTAATGTAACACAAATTAAAACAAAAACCAAACTGGCTTGAAAATTTTCAAACCAAAGAAAAAGTTGAAACACAACATATACATGTAAAATTACGAGGAAATGATGAATCACTCAACTTACTTGAGAATGGGAGTGTGATTTCCCCAGGAAGGTGATGGTAGCCAAACATCCTTGCTGCCAGGAAAGAAGCTTTTCTGTAACAGAAAAAAGGATGTTGTTGTCATTAACCTGGATGTATGTGTTGGAACTAAAGGACTGACAGTTGTATGCGAAGGCATGGTGAGTAGCTGGTCAGTGCATTGGAGTAGTTTCAGTTGCGGTCTTTGTCCTCGTGTTGTTTCCTTAGACAAGAAACTTTGCTTCACATTGGGATGTCCTTAAAGTGCAATTTTGAAGTAATTTTTTATTTTGTCTTTTTTTGGAAGCTGTTATGTCTTTATTTCGAAATGATAAAAGAAATTTGTCAGAAAAAAAATTAAGGCCTCTTTTTTGCCGTCCAAAGTAGCACAATTTGCAGAAATCAGTGTCCTGAAGACTAGGAATGAGTTGTGGATATCCATTGTGTTGATGACGTAGAAAATACTTGAGATTCGTTCTTTTGTATGATCACAGTGTGTTTCATTCCATTTCTTCAAAAGAATGTCAGACTGTGATGAAGTTATGTCTTCTACGGAGTCTCTGTCAGACAGACAGAAAGTCGCCGAGGTCGAAGACTTCTCCTTAAGCCGCCATGATACTCGTGAGTTCAAGTATTTTCTACGTCACAGCCTTGTAATACAATAGCTTTGGCCGCGCGCTCGATAGAGACACTTTCTGGCGGAAAATTCAAAACTTTCAAGCCGAATAATTTCACAATGGGAAGGATCTTTATTTTTCGATGAAACCCACAAATTTAGATAAAGAAAGTCAAGCACTATCAAACCATGGAAATTCTTTTTTCCTTCACATGCACTTTAAGATGGACTACCAATTCTACCATCCCATCCAAGGGAGAGTACATGAGTACTTCCAGTTGCTTCAGGCTAAAGATACCAGATTTAATAGCTCTTATGCATGTTTACATCAGACTAGGTAATTTCACCCCAAGCCTCACTTTCAAAGTGTAAACCTGTTACAATCTCATCAATGTATTCTCAAAGGAGCAAAGTTGAACATAATACACACTCAAAAACAACATGAACTTGTCAAAGGTTTACAAGGAATTTCGTACAAACAAGGCTTGGTTGTGAATTTTGAGCTGGTGAGGTCGTCATGCATAAGGCCTTTTGCCATTACAATGGGCTACTTTGCTTGTTAAAGGACTTGTAAGCAATGTACATGTAGTGTAGTAAGCAAGGGTCCAAATGTTCTTTACACTTTGGAAGTGAACATCAGGGTTTTGAAATAGTACATCAAACACGAGGAATGGTGTTTCATCAAGATAGTTTTTCAAACACTGAGAAGGATGTTGAAAAATGAGATGCAGCCAAGTTCTTTTAAACAACTTCAAGGCATTTGGATACCTAGCAAGACACTCTTTGGAGTGTTTGACATCCACTATTCTTTCTTGGAGATGTTCAAAGCAAAGGTTTGCCAAATTTTATGGTAATTATTATCACACAGCCTTCAAGCCTCATTCGTGGTAGTGATTTTCTTTGTTTTTTACTTCATTAATTATTAATAGGTTTCAGATATAGAAATATAAGTTATGTCGAATAAAATTTGAAACAAACCAGGAATGCTGTTCCAATCCTCAGAGCTCCAGTGCCTGAGATAGCTTGTGCTGATGCATTCTGTTATAAAAAATAAAATAAAAACAAGTCAATGTCAGGGCTCGAGACTAACGGTAGCCAACTAGCCAAAGTCTAGTAAAAATTCAGTTTTGGCTAGTGGATTTTTGCTTTCACTAGCCATTTGGGCTAGTGAAAATCGTAAAACACCTGACGGAACCAAACTAAAAATTATTTACACACTGTATGATGAATCGCAAAAGCCAATTGACAGACCAAAAACCGTGAAACATAGCTGTATAAACTGTAGACAGTCACAGATATCATATTTTTAATGCCTTCAACCAATAATTTGAAATAGCGATAAAGTTTATTTTGGAAACCGATTTTCTTTTTCTGGGTGACCAAGTTTTTGTTAGAGCCAGAACACCGGGATCTCTACTTGGCTATTTCAATTCTCGTTCCGGCTATTTCTTACGAAAAATGTGCTAATGTAGTGAAGTTCAGAACATTTAGTACAGTAACAGTCTTGTTCGTTCTACGTTTCTCCATGTTTCGTTACATACATGTACGACGTAACTCTTGTCTTCAGAACAATTTTCGGTACGATATTAGTTATATCTTATTGAAGCTTCCCCATACATTACATTTACAGTACGTTCGTAATAAGGTCTTATCTTACGTTACACTCGTAAGATGTTAGTTTTATCTTCTTGATGTTTTTCCGTACATTTATTCGTTCGTAAGATGTCAGTTTTATTTTCTCAACGTTTTTCCGTACGTTAGAACATCCGTAAGGTGTAGTCTTATTTTTTCTACGTTTGTCCGCAGGTAAGTACGTTCGTAAGGAGTTAGACGTCTTATCTTCTCAACGTTTCTTCGTACGTTAGTACGTTGTAAAGTGTTTAGTATGAGATTAAAGAAGAAAACTAAAAGATCAATGTGTTTCCAAGTCTCGTAGATTTTTGTTGTTAACCAGTATGACACGATCATGTTATTGCCCCCCCCCCCCCCCCCCCCCCCCCCCCCCCCAAAAAAAAAAAAAAAATCCCCACCCTACTAAGGCTGGCTAGTGAAAATATATTTTGGCTAGTGCATTCAAACCTGTCACTAGCCACTAGGCTAGTAAGCTAAAAAGTTAGTCTCAAGCCCTGAATGTTCTGCCATAATTTTGGCTAAAACTACTAATAACTTAGAAAGATACATGTACATGTAAATTCAAAATTATTGTTGAAAAACAAAAGATATAGAAGGACATCATTTTAAGCAATAGTAAATGGCTAAGTATATGCATATATAATACCTACCAGGCCATTTTTAATGACTTCACTGTCTTCTCCAAAAGCCAGTTTTGCAGCAGGCCCTGTGAATTCTGGCAAGCCATGAATTGGAGCATACTCTTTGTCTAGATTCTTGGCCAGCAACTTTTCTTCGGCCTGTTTTTAACACACAAGAAAAAAATTAAATAGATAACAATGCAAATTAAACAATATTTGATTTGAGGATGAATGATTTTAATAAAGATGAACAATAAAAATGTAAAATTATATTGAAGGATCAGTCACGTATAGTAAGAGCCCCCTATGGGGTTCCTTTTGTTTCAGGATCCTCAACCCTGGGAGATTGGGGGAGGAGTCCTGAGGAGGTATTTTCATTTATAATGAATGGGGTTAGTTTCTAGATAAACTGTGGTGCTGCGTCAGTGGGGGTGAAGCACAAGAATTTGGTTTTATCGACTGAGTCGATCAGGTAAATTATCCACCGTAAAAAGATTTGAGAAAGCTGACGCTTCGAGCGCTAGCCCTTTGTCGGAGCCAATCAAGAGATTGTGGGTAGTGTGTGGTTTAATATAGTAGGTGAAGCTACGCTATTGGTGGAAATTTAGTGACGTGAAAAACAAATGTAAATTAGTTGAATGAAAAACGTTCGTTGATTCCGTGGGGTTTGAGAGTGCCGATTTGAAAGATGATTTTTTGTTCTAAGTTTTTACGGCTTTCTGTGTTACCCTGGTGTAGGGAAAGGCCGCAGAAAATCTTACTACTACTCAGTCGATAAAACCAAATTCTTATTTTCATTTATTATTAACCTATATGCCTTGGGGTATGTGCCACAGGATATAAACGATATGGGTTTATAAACAGTTTATTCTGAGATGGGGTATAGAAATCAGAGAGTTTTGGTCTACAACAGGGAATTATTTACCGGGAAACTGATCAGTGGTATGAAAGCTTTCCATTGAAAACACTATCATAATGGTCGTAGATGATGCAGACTCAGATATACAAAACTTGTTCACTGTCAGCCTTGCAGCCAGAAATTGTCTTGTCTCGAATACAGCTGCAAAATGCAGAAGAAAATGGTCTGGTATATAGGGTAAGGGATTCAGAGTCCCAGCGACACACCACCAGTCCAGGGTTAGAAACTTGATTTTGATGGCACTCGACATTTGGGTGAATGACTTTCAAAACTGCACCAAAAAATGTACAATTTGTACTCGCCCAGAAAGATGTGACACTCGCCTGCATGAGTGGGTGAGCACTAATTTCCATCCCTGCCAGTTAAACCAAATAAAAGGTGTAAATGTGACTGCCCCCCCCCCCCCCCTTAACCCCCCCGCTCCCCGCCCCCCCATGGCAGGCTAGCATCTACATCTACATTGTACACAATACACATACCTTTTTCACTGTTGGCAGTACATAAGGCTTGCCGTTATCATCTCTGTAGGCTCCAACACCGAGGTTGATCTTCTTGGGGTTTGTGTCTTTTTTGAAAGCTTCTGTTATTCCAAGAATGGCATCTGGGGGACCAAGCTCCACATGGGACCATGTGCAATCCATGCGTCTGTCAAAAGAGATCCATGTTACACCATTTGTTTCCTTAACAAGACAGTATGGGGCCATTCACACTTTCCTGTTAGATCAATTTCGGTTTGATCCGAGTTTTTTATGACCCGAGTACGAACTCTTCGAACAGGGCTGAGATCGATCTAAATTAGACCGTCTCGGGAGGTGGTCTCGGATCGATCTGAGATGGATCTCATTTAGATAGATCTAAATGGCCAAGTGTGAATGGCCCCTATATCATCTTATCACATGAAGCAAATCAATTTGTTTTTAGTATGAAAATAAGTTTCAAACCAGTTTGATTTTTTTGTCTTATGGTTACCATATCATAGTACTCTGATACAAAACAAAACAAAATTAAAATTAAGCTGGCAAGAACATTTTTAGCCAAAATCAAAATTAAATCAGAACATAAATCCTCATTATTTTTATTATTTATTTCATGATTATACACATTAAAATACAATGGTCATACTAAAATGAAGGTCTTTCTTTAGCTCTCAATTTTTAATTTTTTTATATAAAGATTTAAGCTTATTTATTAAAAGTTTTATGTTTTATGAGGTTTTCAATCACAATGTTTGAATTTCATTGTAGAGTTGTCTGGGGATGATGACCATCCAGAATAAGGAAGGGAGGGGAGGATCAGAGGGGGCATTTCACATATACATGTAGTTAATATTTTTTGTGTAAAGAGAAATCTTATTTTGGGGTGGGCTTGCTTTTAATTTGCATATCATTTGGAATGCCATTCTAATCTTGTGCAGGTATCCCTATGTCTCGTGTTAGTGTTCCCGTGTTCTTCCACGCAGGAAAAAACTAAGCTTACATTTTTCCATTCATCTGTTGACATCATCATGAAAATTTAGAAGATTAAATTAGATACTAGTAGTAATCATAGATTATAGTGCATCTCCTTATACCGTAGCACCTCGTCTTGACCTACGTAGTACTGTACCTCAGTTTCAGCCACTGTTAAAAGGGGCTATGTTATGAAATATGTCACTCAGGCAAAAACGTCGGACCGACGTCAAACAAATTCACGCTATCGCCGTGGAAAATCCTTCAATTCTGCCATGCTGTGTACTCCGAAAGGTCTCAGATTTTTCCGACATAAATAGTATTTTTGTCTTGATTTCATTTCGGTTTATATTTCTCCGATTCTGAAATGATGCGCCTCAGTACTTGGTGTGATATCCGCAAGGATTTTACAGACTAAATAAATGTAGATATCTCAATGTCTGGAAGTTGCATTCGGCATATGTTTAATCAGTTGAGCATGGACAAAGGTTCTTCTCCGGGGCTGATTGCTGTGAAATCAACCCAAAAGTTGTCATAGTTTTCTCTCTTCTACGAAAGTAGTGTGCTTTCAATGCTGTCATGTAATTTATAATAACACGCGCAAGCGATCTCAAGGTCAAGCTACATGTAGGTCACGTACGCAAACAGTATTAGCTGCAGTAGTTATTTTGATCTGTTTTGAATGAAGTCCAGAAATTTTCATTGCTCTCTCTCAAGCGAATATTAATCTTTGCAACGAGACAAAGGACGATTCAGTTGAATTCTTAGATGGGCAGGCGTTCGCCTGGCACGGCTGGCAAGACATACAGCGACTCGCTCCATAGAACATCGCGAAGAAGCGACGTCGGTATTTAGGTGAAAGCTTTCCAAATCAGGCAAAGAACCACAGAAAAATAAAGTTAGAGCATTCAAAACATACAACACACTGTACCCGAACGGTGGTGGAAGCGAGTAAAATCCAATAACGTCTTGTTTGATTCCAAAGAGACCCAACAACTAACTTGGTCCGAGAACCTTCGTCCATTTCCACTGTGTACTTTTAGACATTGAAATATTGAGCCGTACCGTACGATTTCAAAATCGGGAAAATATCCAAAACTAAATCAAGACAAATAGGTTATTTACATTAATTGACATTTCACAGCACTCAGCTCCCCAGGATTGAATGGATTGTGCCTGATTTCCACGTGCTGTAAATGCTGGATACTATTGTGATGTTTCAAGATGGCGCAGATTTGGTACCGACACTTTTCTCGATTCGTTCCGCCTAGACGACGCGCTAAGCATGCTGGATACTATTGTGACGTTTCAAGATGGCGCAGATTTGGTACCGACACTTTTCTCGATTCATTCCGCCTAGCCGACAAGATTAGGAAGCGTCTCCTTCGTCGACGCAAATATTATTATAAGCTATTCAAGTGTCTTGTTCACTGTTGATTGGCAAATGAGAAATAAGCCCTTCTTTTTCCTGGGAGGTCCCCTTGTCTCGGAGGGGGGGGGGGGGGGAACTCCCATATAAAAATGATGGGGGTGGGGGGGGGGGGGGGACTCCCATATAAAAATCATGGGGGTGCTCGTCGGAAATTTTCGAAAAACACCCTAAAAGGTACCAATTCAAAACAACACATTTCATATTTCTGTCATATTTTCTTGGCTCAATACCCTAAAAGGCATCGCGATAATTTTAATGGTCATTTTAGATTTTCATTCCCTAAGCGGTGCCAATCTACAATCTAAAATGTACGACGAGCACCCCGAGTCATTTTTATATGGGAGTCCCCCCCCCCGGGTAAAAACCTACAACTTTTTTCTTTGTTTTCTACCTTTGTTGTCTTGCACTCTATTGTTTCAGTACATTTTGTTTTCGTTGTTTTACGTCACTCGTGAGTTTGGCAGGTTCTTACACCGAGGATGAGCCATCAGCCTTAAATATTAAATGTTTGCTAACATGTAAGCTTACAGGTATAAAGGTCACTTGAGCAACAATTACTTTAGTTATATGCTACCTCAAAGTCTTTTAAAAACATTTTAGTTTATATCCAGCAAACGTTTTAACAAGGACAAGAGACAAACCTTGATGTTGATGATGCAATAAGGCAGACCTTGGCAGGATTGGATTTTAACCAAAACTGACCGACAGCACGGTGTAAAGCCATGACTAAGAACAGATGCGAAGGGAAAGCGAAGGTACAAAAAGTCGACCGAACACCTGCGCAGAAGGAGTTGCGCGCTGCTCGTGTCAACCTCGTCTCCAGGGCCTTCTCCGCTTTCATAAATATCCCGGAAGATTTTGTGAAATGTCTTCGTTCCGTTTGAAAACGGTTTTTCCACGAGATTGTATGTTTACAGTTTCTGAACTGCCAATCGCTGAAAAGAAACTTCGAAAACACCATTTTATGGTGTGTCGCTTGACAACTACTCCTCGATTCTTGGAGTATTTTGGCCCGGGGGAAAGGGGACCCTCATATGAAGGTACGGGGATACGGAGACCAATCTGAGCGTGGCTCATCTCTATTTGACCCCTAAAAGATACCATAGACAGACAAACACGAGTTACAGTGACTTTAATGACGATAAAGACTTCGTCATTAAATGCTTTCATCTATGTATAGATTTTAAAAGCATTGTCATACATGTTCGCGCGCCACTCTAAACGATACATGCATTTTAATTCGCATGTGGTATTACTGTTGAACCTCTTCTAACGGCCACGACACTTCTTTACAAGGGCCTCATGTCTGAGAAACTACGGACTTTAGTAACAAAATTACAAAAATGTGTCAATTGGGCCTGTTTAGTTAGAGAAAAACGAAAAACAACCCCTTAGAATTAGTTACTATTCCATTATCACCATTAAAGTCACCACTATCACGCTTTTGTTACATGTCTGATTATCCCCTTTTGAGCTAGCACGTGCTCAAAGGGATTAATTACGCAACTTACATCCTCAAGCATCGCCGGGTTATCCAAGTTTCGTGTTTCATTTCGCTTTTTACTTTGCGTGTACGCAGAGCGTGTACGTGTTACTCTAGTCTTGCATTAGAGTCGTTTTGAACACGGTTTTTCCATGCAAGTAAGTGCCCTGGTTGCCGGAGTTTAAAGTCTACTCATGCATGTCTTCGGTCGTCCATGTTAATTAAAGTTGTGTATTTGTCAGCCATAGTAAAATGCCACAACAGAGACTGCATGTATTATAGTCAGTGGATCGTTTCCTAGCTAAAATGTTTTTGTTTTGTTTTGCAACAAGGAAAAGTCATCCTCTATATATGTGCAACACATTAGATGTTTATTACTCCTCAAGCCTTGAAAAGAAGCAAAGAAACTCTTCACCACAAACTGGATTCAGTTCAACTTCGATTGAACTGTTTTAGCAATTCTCTAATTATATCTCTAATCAGCTTAATGGCCCACTCAGCTCCACCTGCATGCGATTTGACAGTATATATACTAAATAATAGGAAGACATAAACGGGGGAGATACTCAGGCTTCGCGATTCTCCTCCCAACACAAGCTCTCCTGTAGTGTCGAAAAGGTCGCCAACTTTATACTTTATATACTTTATAAATTTAAGTTGACATTGACTAGAATTGAAGTCCTATGACTATAAATTAATCATATGTGTAAAAAATGCGTGGTTACCGAAGTGTTACCCAAATAGTAGTGCAACGCAAAGTTACCTTTACGTTTTTTCATTCACATTCATTTATGTTTCTATTTTACTTTGTGGACACCTATTTTGAAAATATTGACTGATTGCCATTTTTGTCTTTTCAACCTTCGAATCAATTTTCTATTCTTTTTGTTTTTCAGGAATGAGGCGTCTAAACAATCCACGCACTCAGGACATGTGCTGAATTCAGTGCATTGGAAGGAATCGTTTTCCATGTCTTTCAGTTCAGTTATATATTGACTGCTTCTTAATTTGTTTAGTTCCTTTCGGCCTGTCATGCCTTCGTCTAAGTAGTTAGAAACGTAACAGTATCTCCCCCTTTGTTTTCAATAATTACTACAAAACTACTGCTAAACCTATCAAAAACAAAACAGCAACAAACTAGGCTTGCAATTACGCACTGTTATTGCAAATGTTACTTCAAAGAACGCACTTTATAACGTAAATAATAATATACACAGGCGCGTAGCCAGCCTTTAAGCCATTAAGCACGGGCTTAACAGGAATTTCCGTGATTTTTTTTTGTTCAGTAGCAAAGGATTAGGTTTTTGACTGTCAGCGGTAAAACTAGTATGACCACCTGTAGTTCAAAAGTTGATATACTCAATTTTCACTGTACATCATAGTAAAAAAAAAAATAAAACGTAAAACATCAGAACATTGCGCGCGAACGATTTCTGCGCTATTACAAGATGGCGCTCCGCCGGAGGAATTCTTCACATATTGCAATCGATGATCAATTCCTTACTAGATTTCGTCCTTGCGCCGATATTCCTCTCTGCATACGCCGAGCTTTTGTAAAACGTTGTTTAGTGTACTAAGGCCAGGATATATATCAAGTTAACAAAACCTCGGACATATTGCATAAGCACTAAAATACCTGTCATTTTTCACTGAATCAAGATCGATTTTTGGATGAAATATATCGTGAAAAATGCTGAAAATAGCATTCCCACGCCTCTAAATTTCAAAATTTCCAGGGGGGGCGGCATGCTGCCAGACCCCCCCCCCCCCCCCCCCCCCACCCCCCCCCCCCCAGAGGCTTCTATTTTATACCCCAAATATAATATCTCGGGCTTAAACGGAAAAAAGGTCTGGCTACGCCCCTGATACATGAAAAAATTACTCGATTCTGATTGGCTAAGAGCAGTGCAGTTCAAGTGTAACACCAGTGCAAAACGTGTAACACCGGTGCAAAAAGTGTAACACCAGTGCAAATTACAAATCGAAAAAAAAAATTCCAAAAAAAAAATTTTTGCAAAAAAAAAAAAATTTCCAAACAAAAATGGATGCAAATTTTTTCTTGTATAATTATTAAGCGGCTCGTGCAATTTTGAGCTTTTTGAAAAACTCACTCGTGCAAATTAATCCCAAATTAAACTCGAAACCGTATGATTACCTATACAAACTGGGCATTCTTATAGTAAAGGGGGAATTGGCAGGAGGATTTTGCTCTCGGCGTTCTGGTCAAAGCTGTACATTTGACTAATACCCCATTCACACCCACGATTAAACATGTTTAAATGTTGTTTAGTTTAACTACATTTTTAGCTTCTATCTTTAAAGTTTTTAAATGTATATGACTCATACTAGCTCATACTACCTGGAATGTTAATAAAAGTCAATAAAGTTTCTTTTAGTAAAGATTTCACTCCAAATATTACGGCACGTTTGGGGATATTTTTCTAAACCTGTTTTAAACTAAAAAACATTTAAACATGTTTAAGCGTTGGTGTGAACGGGGTATATAGGTTTTGCACGGCAGCCATGTTGCATGGCAGGAACAATGAAAATGTTTTACATTAGAACGAACATTCTTTCCCATGGGAAAAATAATTTATTGTTCCTGCCATGCAACATGGCTGCCGTGCAAAACCTCTGTTAGTAAGTTTGCTTATACAATATACGCTCTTGCAGCACACAGAGAAAAATAGAAAATGATTTCCTCTAAGGCAGATCAGATCAGATAAGGTTTTTAGCATTAGTTTCCCATAACATAAGGAAAGAACTTGAAAAAATTGGCCCATTTTTTTCAGGTTGCAATCCATTTCCACCCTGGCCATCCGCAACCAATAACAATTAATTATGTTTTCAGTGCACTTGTTTATAGAGCAGTTTTCAATTGAATGTCGAAAGTAATTATACAATTGCTTTGGTTTTGCATTGCTACGCTTTGTGATTGGCTAAAAAATCTCGCGCCACTTTCTCGACCAATCAGAAGTAAAACCAAAACCAATCGTGACTTGCTCGCACGCGTTTTCCTGGCGCTTGGCGCCGCCGATATGTAATTGAATCGAGCTCTGATTGGTTCATTGGATTGTTTGCGACTGCTGTGATTGGTCAGAGTAATTACTTTGATTTTGGTTTTACGACACTCAATTGAAAACTGCTCTAAGTGTTTGTTAACAAAATTGGCCCAATATTTTTAGGTTTCCATTGACACAAATATGTTTTTTGGCTTTTCGAAGAGACACTAAAAAAAGGGACGTTGCCCTTTTAATGTCGCGTTTACACTACACTTGAATATCCTGTTTTTTTTAATAATCCAATAGGCCATTTCCGAGTTACGTTATGCCTCGTTGTCAAAGCGAGGCTAGGTGCACAACCTTTCATATGAAAATGTTTTTTTATTCAAATACAAATAAAACTCATCTTCATATGAAAGGTTGTGCACCTGGCCTCGCTTTGACAACGAGGCATAACGTAACTCGGAAATGGCCTATTAAATAGTTTCTGCATAGCCTCGATCGGTATAATAGCATTATTTCGAGTTGACGTCATGGTTGCAGCGCGCAGGACATCATGGGATTGAAATGCGGACAAACAAGAAAGCACTTTCATGTGTTTTGTCTTGTTTTCCTGTGCAATAGTGTTTTGTTGCATTCCTTTTTGCTATTCTTTAAAAATAACTAACATCGAGAAGCAAGTGAAGCGAAGCGGAGCAGTCGAATCGCAATGTTTGTCCGCATTTTTATCCCATGATGCTTTGTGATAGTCTATTTTTATCATTCGGGAAAAATGCTATTACCGTATTTACTCGAATAAACTCCCCCTTTAGTTTTATAGTCTTATTGAGGTCTTTCTTGATGTTGTGGAATCTATATTTATTTATTTTTGGGTGGTCAAAATAGAAATTGTGACTTGTGGAGGGGAACTTTGTACTGTTTTTTTACTGTGTGCCTGACATGCATTTTGGTTATGGATTTTATTTTATTTACGCCTCTAATCCAAGCAGGGGCGTCGTTTATTCGAGTAAATACAGCGCCTCCAGTTTTATTTATCCTTTCACCTTTGTCAGCTAGTGACAGTCGGTATCAGCGCATAGACAGTAAAGCATGTGTCCGCTATCTTTGTTAATGTTTATCTTACGATAATAAAGGGACTGAACAAAGCTGGAAAATGATTGCCTGTACAGGTGTCTCATGTTTTCATTGAATGATAATTCGCTATTACACGACTAAGACAGTCAGGGGACCAATAACTAAAACCAGCCAATCAGAATGCTCTATTGCCGGTCCAATATTCTTCAAGTATTGGACCGGGCATTGTCCCGAATGAACCTGCGCGATCCTCCCGCCGGCAGGAGTCGTGCAATAAATCTCTTATTAACCAAGCTTGCTCGGGACCGTACTGGGAGAATATCGGCCCTCGGTCTTTTCTGTGCGGACCTCGCTGCGCTCGGTCCGTACTGTCAAGACCTCGGGCCGATATTCTCCCAGTACGGTCCTCGCGCTTGGTCAATAAGATATATTTGTATCGCAATGTCCTCAATGTCACTTTCAGAAAATGTACAATTCGATCGCATAATTATTTGGTTGATCTAGTGATGTCCTGCTGAATGGAGCACTCGTTATCGGAATAAGGGGTGCTAAAAACAACTAACACTGAGGGGTCGCTTATTAGAAAAGGGGGCGCTTACGACACTTAAAACGACACTTGAGGGGAGGCGCTTATTAACAAAACGACACTCAAGGGGTTGGCGCTTATTAGAAAGGGTGCGCTTATTAACAAAACGACATTTAGTGCGAGAGGGGGGGGGGGCGCATATTAGAAGGAGGGCGCTAAATTGTAATATACCAGTTCATTTGCAAAGTGCCTACGCCATACAACGGTGGTCTCTTGAAAATTGGAGATAAACGGAAACACACGATAATTTACCGAGGTCAGATTACGGCGCGAATCGTTAAAAATGAAGCACGCTTCTCGCTGATCTCGGTTTCCCAAACCATAATTTCCCCATACCATTTTTTTTGTGTGTTCTTATCCCAGACCCCTTTGCATGCGAAGGATAATGCCTAGCTTCCTAGAAAAAGTAGGAGGCCCGCGAGACTGTTCTTTTCCTCACTGGGGTCATACACCGGGGAAGAATCTCGTATAAAATTGATAGGAGTGCTTGGCGTTCCTTTTTGGGGTTGTTTGATACCTCTAGGGAAGTCTGAAGTTTCAGCCGTCTCCTCACCCTAACCCTTAAGTTAGAAGAAGGCAGACACTTCAGTTTACTGGTGTGTTTAGTACAGTGTACCAAAGTATCCTCAATGATTGTTGTGCCGTTGCATGGGACCCTTAAATGGACACTGTCCTGCCGAAATCAGAACAGAATTTCGCTTAGCTTATTTCCATGTTATATCGCCAAATGCCACCAAATATACAACTAAACTGGATAAAAAGATTCTATAGAGCAAAACAAAAGCAGTAGTTTGGAGATAAAGTGCAGGATTGCAAGAATGGAAGTGGATTACAGTTCAAATTTAATTTCGTGACAGGCGGTCAAGAAATTCAAACTGCCCTCCTTCACTCTTTCAGCCGTTATTTTATCTCTAGTTATTTTTTAATTCTTTGCTGTCATCACTTGTGGCGATTTGTTCTTCCCATTTCAAGAAAATAAAACAAGCTTAAAGCAAGCACCTGGCCTACTAAATCATGAAAACACGATAGAGCAGTTTTCAATTGAGTGTCGAAAGTAATTACACAATTGCGTTGGTTTTGCATTGCTACGCTTTGTGATTGGCTAAAAAATCTCGCGCCACTTTCTCGACCAATCAGAAGTAAAACCAAAACCAATCGTGACTTGCTCGCACGCGTTTTCCCGCGCTTGGCGCCGGCGACATGTAATTGCTTCGAGCTCTGATTGGTTCATTGGATTGTTTACGACTGCTGTGATTGGTCAGAGTAATTACTTTGGTTTTGGTTTTACGACACTCAATTGAAAACTGCTCTATATTAGCCGGGACATTGAGATGTTTCATACAATCAAGTCAATTGAATAAGAATAAAGAATTGCGAATGCTTGTTAATTAATGCTTTCTTTTGTTAACTCGCTAAAATGATTTGAAACTGCGTCCACGATATAACGTTTTTGGCAACTTTTAGTTGTTCCTAGAAAATTTCAACAAGCACCGGCCCCCATCACTTTTATATGGGAGATCTGTGGTGTTTGGAGTAGTTCTACCTATAAAAATTCCACTAAAGGGATTCTGCCCCCTCGCGGGAGGAAGTTCTGGTGCGTCCACAGGGGGTACTGACGTTTTACCAATTCGGAGCCGTTTTGGTCTGAAAACGGGTATAGAATCTGACAATCAAGTATCGTTTGAAAGTGGGCAATCCATTCCTTGTCAAACTTCGAGCGACGATTCCTTTGTAGTTTTTCGAGAAAACTGTTTAAAGGCGGAAAAATTTCATAAACAATTATTTCTCGTCTTTATTGCAGAACTATATATAACACATGTACAAAAACTTGCGTTCACACAAGACGTACAGAAGCATATTCATAGTTATCGGACGTACCGCGAAAGCGTAACAGAACTATTAAATTTTTCCGGGCACCATCTCTACTCCTATTTCCCAAGAACGATCAGAGATTGGAACAGTCTTCCAGACGATGTAGTGCAAGCATCGACCTTGGCCTCCTTTAAACAGAGGCTTGCCAGTCTTGATTACTAGACATGACCATTCCTTTCTTTCTTTATTGATTTGTTATTAATTAAGTTTTACTGTTATTGTTGTAAATGTATATTTTTAACGCTTGCCAAGATCTTCAGAAGTGAAGAAGGCAAGTTTAATGGAGGAAGAAGAAGAAGAAGATGGTAGTGGTTGGCTGTAGTAATCGACACCTACGAGGGTTCCGACAATGACGTCAAATTCCTACACTGTTGTTAGCGTTTGCTTGGCGTCCTGGCTCGCTGTGGCCGCTCGCTGTTTGTATTTTTTCCGACGAACTTGGTAGTAGAAATGGCCGAGGCTCCAACAGATAAATAAGAAGCAAAAATGCTGCTGCCCGGAGGGGGGAAGGGGAAGGGGAAGGGGGGGGGGGGGGTGGGGACTCCCATATAAAAATGACGGGGGTGCTCGTCGTACTTTTTAGGGATCAAAATTTGTAGATTGGTACCGCTTAGGGTACCAAAATCTAAAATGACCACCGTTAGAATTATCGCGGTACGTTTTAGGGTATTGAGCCGAAAAAATATGACAGAATATGACATGTGTTGTTTTAGAATTGGTAACTCTTAGGGGTAAAAATTATTTTGAGCCACGCCCATCAAACGAGATTCTGGTACCTTTTAGGGTGTTTTTCGAACATTTCCGACGAGCATCCCCGTCATTTCTGGAGAAGATCTAGTCAGCCAAAAATAGAGATAAAATCAAAATAAAGCAAGGCTGATACTACGTAGAACATTTAACGCGACAACGACATGATAGAGCCCAAACTGAAAGCTAATATGCAACCGTGAACAGCTGGTTCGACCTGGTTGGGTCTCGTCAGCACGGTGTAGCAGTAAAAAGATAAAAAAAAACTAGCGCGGACGCCAATTCTCCAATTCTCGCCATTTCTACAGAACATGATGAAAGTCAGGAGAAGTGTCAATATCTATGTTTTTTAAAAAAAGAAACGTGGAGCTCTGGGGACGAGAATGCAAAAAAGTGGCACAGAATGTCATGCGCGTTACCCGAATCCCTGGTGCGGCAAGGTCCTCTGGGATATCATCCTTCGCTGCGGAGAAGACGCCTTGTTTTTTTCGTACTTTGGATCGTCGTAAGACGAAATAATAAGTTAGCGACCATATCTTGAGCTATATCTGACGTTTCTGCGCCTTATAATGACGGAAGAACTGGAAAGGTACGAACATATAGTCTTGCTTTAGCTGCAGAATTAAAAAAAAGGAAAATTTCTTTGGCTTATTCCTCGCGTGAGCGCTGTTCCTTGACAGTGCATGGCGCGAGTTTAGATAAAGCTTAGTGAACTTGCTAAGGACCTGATCTTGTGGTGTAATTTTGTCTACATAAGTAAATATGTTGTTATTTCTTAGAACATCCGTAAATCAGTCGGAGGAGCAACAGAGTTTTTTCGCGAAGTCGTCGACAGCAACATGTAACACGACGAAACAGCGTTCTCGAGACCGTCTTCATCGTGTCGTGTCTTCTTTAAAACATGACGGTCGATCTGCAACGGACAAGGTGATTGTTGTGTAATAATCTTCCAGTTGATGTGCCATTTTTGCAGGGTTCAGCTGTGAAGAACGTACATGTATCCCTAAACGAAGTATTGCATAATTTATACTTCAGCTTATTGTATTACATGTGTACAGTCATGTGCATTTACATTCTACGTTTCTACCAATCAATATCCATCTGATTGTGAAATGCTTTGTTACTGGGTTTCTTTACCTATAGGCCCTTTAAATGTCCAAAACATGCATCCTGGTTATGGCATAAAATTTGTATGACATTCAGCAATATGTGTTTAAACAAGGAAATTGTTCTACCTACATTGTATTTAATATTTCTTTGTTCCCAAAGCAAACATGGTCAAACATCTTGTTAGTTGCAGTAAGTTTACAGCGGTTACCAATGACACGCGACCCACCGCTTTCAAAACAGGCAGATAAAGTTGTGTTTTAGTTGACATCAGTCAAAGAAAAGCCGTTAAAATTATTTTGGATTTTGACAGGATGTCAAGCAAACAGAGCTAAAAGATCAACAATTTGACCCGCTAAGAGAAGGTCAAACTTAATCAAACTTAAATAATATAGCGCCTGTTTTTTTATCATGTTGAATGAAATCCTCCCTTTAAAACTGTAACTGACTTTGAATTTGGTTGTTTTAAAATGTTTACTATTTCTTTTTAAAAAATTGTTCGAAATCCAGTCAGAATTTAAAAAAAACAATGTTAACGTCTTTCCTTTGATTGACGCCCACCAAACTCAAGTTTGACCTTCTGGGATGAAGAGCAGTGGGTCACTTGTTTATGGTAACCACTGTAATGTTACAACCTCGTTCCCAGGGTCTCTCTTCTTCCCTCCCCTGGAGCGAGAGAGAGAGAGACCCTGGCTCAGGCTGGTCACGTGTCTCGTGGACAATTATAATCCTAAGGAGGGGTAGACAGTATTTGTAACGTTGCCTTGTTTTCTGTACAGTGGCAAGGCTCGTGCTGTGCGTGACGGTTGTTGTTTCAGCTGTGGCTGTGAAATAAATTATGTTCCATGTTCCATAACCTCTTGTTGAAAATAGGAATCTGTATTGCAAGATATATATAAAAGACGTAAAAAATTCTCTGTGATAGCAAGACCCGGAATAAAACAGATAAAACATCCCAGGCTTTTATATCGTCAACCGAATAGGGATGTTAGAAATCTCTTTGGCCATGAAAAGTGCTTCAATTTTGCTGTTTATGTTATGCCTGCCGTTTATAACTCAATAAATAGAAGGACAAAAGATCCTGACAACTTATAATTTTCGAACTGAACATAATATGAACAAAATCCTAAAATTGAAATAACGAAGGTTCAGTCAAACGATTCAAACGAAAGCGAATAAACAATACGCAAGGATAAAATTGTTGCTCAAAAATTCACAAGTATATAAATGAACAATGTATAGACATCCAAACGACTGGAACTGGTGAACATAGTAACTAAACAACATGCCTCACACACGAAGAATAAAAGCTTTCATTGTCTTCTCTCGATCGTTTCCTGTTATAAAAGTGTACTGTTGATCAGCGTGCAAACATTTGGTCGGTGGCGGCTGCTTCTTTCTTGCTTTGCCATCACCAGAGAACAGACGGCAGCACTTTAATGTGCCTTTCGAATGAAGCTTAAAGATCGCCTGTTAAGCAGTATGTAGCGATAATTCATCCCAGTCCGGAACAATGCCATAAATCAAGAGCGCGAGCTTTGCGGCGTCAAGTAATAAAATTGGATTGCATTCTGCAGCAAGTTCATAATTAGCTTTACTGCGGTAAATCTTCAAGCGCCGTGACAATTCCTCTGATCCTAAAGCAACTTACACTTTCAGAACCAGACCATGTGGATATGTTTTCGAAGTCTGAGGATGACCGCCGCTTCACATTTTTCGCGAGCCGCCGAATGCTTTTGCATTTGCCGGTTTCGCAATGCCCAACTAGAGCAGACAAATTTCACACTTTGCCGCCCCTCCCCCGTGTCCTTTAATTGGAATCTCCCAGATTCTGGGAGACACGTGACCAGCCTGAGCCAGGGTCTCTCTCTCTCTCGCTCCAGGGGGCGGGAAGAAGAGAGACCCTGGGAACGAGGTTGTGTAATGTTATTGAAGCAAACAAGGTAACAGAGACAAAAAAACTTGAAAATTAACCAGAGGATCTTGTCTTTCTGTCAATAATTGCCGGCGTACAGGGATTTTCCCGGCTGTTATGTGTTTGAGCTCCACCTACATTGAAACCAATTTTCTCCTGCTACAATGTATCTTTATTCAATTCCCGTGTTGATTTACTTGATACTGTGTATGATATGATCTCAGTTGAAGGGGAATTTGTACATGTGCATCCAGGGTTTTTGTTAAGGTTTGCAAAAACAGGGACCAAATTATGACTAACGGACCATTTATTGGCACAGTACAGTCCTAATTCGGGGTAGGTATGGGAGGGGGATGCCCCCTCCCACTGGGTCTTTTGGTCATTTCTGACCAATTTGAATCTTTGTTTTAACTGCTATGAAAGACACATTAGTAATGAAGCACAGTTTTATTTCACTCGTAAAAAAGATTAAATAGCCCATCAACTTTAGCAGTTCTTATTCAAATATCTTTAGTTAGCACATCTTCCTGAGAAACAGCCAGGACAAGAATTGAAATAGCCGAGTAAAAGGTTCTGGTGTCCCTGCTCTGACAAAAACTCTGGTACACTGTACATCTTGAACTTGGAGCTTACAGGATAACAATTAAGGTTTTAATAATAACAGCTTATTCTATAATTCTTTGAAACAGGATGAATTTAAAGGATCAGGAATGTTTAAATCCCCTCAGAGTCCTAAAAGGTAAGTTCAAGAATTTACATGAATGTTATTGTATAAGAATAATGTAATGATTTGGCCTGTGAATCAAAGATGAAAGCATTTATGAAAAGAATTACATGTACTTGTTCAAGAGGACTAATGTGATGTTACACATATTAATATAAGTAATGTGATTTTTTTTATATTTTTTTTTTCACTCTGATGCAACTGTGTTTTGAAATACGACAGAATGTCTGGAAAACGACAACTAAAAAGCTATGCGAAAAATTCGGTAGGAAGTCAGATAGAACTAAAACTGAGACAAGTTCCCAGGACGGTGAAGAGAACGCCTTATTGTTTTTATATTGATCCGCTCGAGCCGTTCAAGGAAAGCGAGGGATATCTCGATTGTTTGGAAGGAAAATGGGCTGAAAATAGCCTAAAACGGTTCTCAAAATCTTGGTAATCAATAGAAATACCTGATTTAACTAAAATTTTAAGCAAATGTTTCAGTATTGTGCAGGATTGTGCGGATTTTTAAGAATTGTGCGGGTTTGACCGAATTGTGCGGTCCCGCACCCGCGCACCCTGTCAGAATGCTGAATAATGTGGTGGATAAATTAACTGCCTATAAGACATTGAGTGATGATTTTCAAATTTGCTTATAGCTTTGGCTAAATTAAAACTTCAGGTAGTTTGCAACGTGACGATATGGTTTCTTATAATTTGACTTGTTCTTCTTCTCTCACAGCAAGACAGTTCGCAAGGGAGCTCCAACTAAAATGACCTCTGATGCCATTAAAGAATTATACAGCTTTGTCTTGAGAAAAAGAAAACGCAAAGAGAGACAACAACAACAAATGGATATTGTGGGTGGAGATGTTGAAGTCATCACTGTAATGGATCATTCATCAGAAGTGAGAGATGCACATGAAAAAAGCGAAGATGAGAGTTCTATGAGAAACAATCTTCCAATCGCTGAACCTGTACCAGGCTCTCAAATGCAAGGGCCGATACTTCTGAACATTGATTCCAATCCAAACTCAGCGCAGATGCCATTCATTCCTCCGCATGTCATGTCTGGTGGAGCGCAACCTGCACTTGTGTTTTTTGTAGGGTCGCCTGGTATGTCTGCTACAGGCGAGTTACCAGCTGTTACCAATGCAGGTTCTTCTGCTGCACCCTTTGCAAATGCGCTGTTCTTTGCGCAGCCTGTTACCCTGAATGTTGTTCCCCAAGATACAGCTTCTTCCAGTGGTGGTGTGATTGAAAAAGCCATGGAACTTGCAAACTTTCAAACAAGTCATGTGCAAAGCGACAATCGACAGCCTCCACAGAGTTCAACAGAAATGATTGTGTCTGGGAGCAGTTTCATCCCTACCAATGCCAATTGTGGTTTGCAGCCAGATGCATCTCAGGGTGCACTGTCAACAGATCAGTCTCTGAGTGCATTATCTCATGTTTCTCAAAACATTGTCATAGCACATTCTGTAGCGGCCGGAGAGAATGTGCCCATCGACAATGTATCTCAGTCTGTCACAGTACAGACCTCACAGGTTATACAGAATCAAGGATTTGCTGAGTTACGGTCCTTTATAGAAGAACCGCGTGCAGAGATTGCTGGCACAGAAATAGCCGGTGCTGCAGAGACAGATACTTTTGAGGAACCTCCAAGAATGATTTATAAAAGGAAAGGTATACGAATCAGAGAGGTAGTGACGCAGACTGGAGGAGATCCAGAGGTTCTGATTCTAACTGAAAGAAAGCTGGATTATGGAGAGGATTCATCAGAGGAACCAGTGGATAACTCAGATGCACAGAGAACTGTTAAGAAACCAGGTTTGTTCATAATTTACCTGTTAACTCCCTGCTAATAGTGGATTAAGTAAGAGTAATGAGTTTGTGTCCATTCTAAAAGACTAAACAAGCCCTGGCTTATCGTCGGCACCAGGCACATCCATTACTCAGTAGTCCCCTGAAAAACACAATGGCAGATCCTTACCATAAAAAGGGGGGGTGGAGGTGGAGGCTGAAGTAACAAGAGGGGGGGGGAGAGTGAAAATTGTTTTGGCTCTTTAGGCCTCACTTTTTGACACAATAAAAGCTGGGCTCCTCTCCAAGATCCATCACTGTTACATGTACAGTACATTGTGTACAGTATAAAGATTCCATTTCTGTTGAGCTTTTCCAAACCAGGAGATTGAAATTGTAAAGCACTACAGCTGTCAAAACATTCAGCTGGTTTGCTAGCAAAAACTACACTGTCATTTGATAGAAGCTGAATTTAACAAACAGCTCTTTGGCCTGAAATGTCTTTGGAGTGTTGACAACCACATGCCAGTTCTTGATATGGGTTGACATTACACGTACATGTTCGCTTCTAAGTATTTATTTATGTATTTTGGCATTATCCTCCAAAACAAACTGTACATGTATTATGCTCCAAATTATGCTTATGGTATGGGTTATGCTTAGCCTTATTGTAGCTTTGATGCTTGTAATTATGGTGCAAGCATTTAATACAGCATATTTTTTTATAAATAATTAATAATGGATGGTTTTGTTTTACTGTAAAAGGAGCTGCAAGGGTCAGACGGTATGGATGTGAAAAATGCGATAAGATGTTTTATACTAACAATGACCTCAAACGCCACCAAACAAGCCATCAAGATTCAAGACCTTTCATCTGTGAGGTAATCGGACAAAATTTACATTCACAGTGAACTTGCATTACATGTACATTGTATAATGCAACATAATAATTCCCTGGAAATAATGGATCCCCTGAAAATAGGGTGGCAAGGCCCTCCTCAATAATATGCCTTAAAAAAAATTGTGAAGAATAAGTCGTGGGCTTGTTTTGGAATTTGTGGCAACATTTGCTGCAGTCCTGGCAAAAAAAGATAAGAGTATGTTTAAACCAAAACATAGGATTTGACATCATTGCCTTTAAAAAGTAATGTTTATTGTTGCTTTGAATTTGTGATTGTCAAATTTTACATACACGTAAATATTTTAATATGTACTAATTATCTTATTGTCCTTCCAGGAGTGTCAAAAAGGGTTTAGAACTACTGGGGAACTTAACATCCACAAAGCCATTCATGTGCAGGTCAAACAATACAAATGTGAATTCTGTGGAAAAGAATTCAGAACCAAAGGCTGCATCAAATCACATATCAAGTATCATATTGGTGAGAGTGGATTTCAAGTAATTAATACATACATGTATATCAAACACAATGAAGAGTGTTTCATCAGGATATCCAAACACTGAGAAGTGGGTTGAAAAACTTGGCACAGTCGAGTTTTTTTTAACCCACTTCAAGGTGTTTGGATACCTGGTGAAACACTCTTTCGAGTGTTTAATATAGCTTCTCAAACTGATCATTAAATGTGGAGAAAATGAAGGAATAAAATCGCCAAAAACTATGCTAATTAAGACCGGGTATCCAAACCTCCTTTATGGTATTATAGGTGTTATTTTGTTTCAGTTCATTCTTTCTTTATTTTTTACTGTCATAATTTAAAATTAGTCTCTTTTTGTCTTTTCTAAAACAGGGGACAAACGACACAAATGTACAGAGTGCGACCGAGCATTTGTTAAAAGTGCAGACCTCAAGCGGCACATGGCAGGTCACAAGAATGAAAAGAAGTTTGTGTGTGATGACTGTGGCTCGGCATTCACTCGGCGAGATAACTTAAAAGCTCACAGACTGCTGCATACTCGGGAGTCGGTGGTTACATGTGATCTGTGTTCCAAGGAGTTTATCAATGCGGTCTACCTAAAACGACACATGCACATACATAAACAAGCCAAGAAAAAACCTTACGAGTAAGTAACAACAACTGATAAATACTTCTAAGAAGTTCTTCAATGTTATGTTTGAATATTCTTTGTGCGTATTTTCTTCAATTCTCCTTAGGGAAAAATTATTGGTTTTTAAGACAGTAAAAATAGTTAAGTTTTCAAGAACAAAGAAAATATTATTATCAAAGTGACAGTGGTTTGAAAACCCAGTCATGTATAACTAAGTAGATTATAACAATTAACTCATTGTTTTGCTTTTGTTTAATGGTCTGTTTCGAAGCTGTATCAAATACTTTTCAACACCTCAATTGTCATTTTTAAAAAATCTCCAGTCATTTTTTCAAGTCTCCCTAAGGGTTGAAAAAAAAAACATCCTCTTTTCAGACAAGACATTATTTTAGCTTCATTTGATTCTACAAGACTGAAGTCCTTAAGTAGAGTCACCGGTTGGTTATTTTTTTCAAATTAATTTTTGTTTAATTATCATGTAAAATTTATTTTTCCTAGATGTCAATGGTGTCCAAAGACATATGAACAACTTGAAGGGCTGAGGCGACACATCCGTCAACATGTGGGTGATGAAAAGTTTGTCTGTAAAGACTGCGGAAAGAAGTTTATAACCAGCATCCAACTCAAACGACATCTGTGGCTCTCACACGATCAAGACAGTCCATACAGAAGATCCATACTGTAAAAGCAGATGTCAAGTTTAACCCTGAACAATGCAACGTGCCATACCGTTAGCACTCAACAAACTTTTTTACAAGTTGGCCAATCGGAGAGCGGGAATTCAATTGCAAAGTACGCTTCCACACAAAGTTGAGCACGTTGGAATGTAGTATCTTCGCTCCGTGTTTTCACAGGAGTGTAAAGTTAGTTACAAAATAGGAAGATTTTATTCACTTTATGGCTTCACACGTATCTGCAGTTACGAAAATAATTAGCTGGCGATATCGTGGAAACTTGTAAAGTTTGTGGAGTGCTCACGGTAAGGCGTGTCTCACTGTAACTCCCAAGAGTGCCAAAAATCGAAATTCAAGAAAAATCCCAAATCTCATTTTGTAAAATATTGAAAAACAAATGGTACAATGTGAAGGTACTGCCAAAGATATTTTATTTGAAAGGTTACACCGACTCAAAGATAGAACTGCATTAACATGTCTTCATAAAATAATTATCGACTCTGCGAGTGATAGGGCTAAGTACAACAATGTAACTTTGTAAATGAACAGAGTTGAGATTGAAGGTGCATTGCAACGATTTCTGACTGTAAGCTTCCCGTCAGTGATAATAATTTTGACTGATTGTGCAGTTTGTACTTTCTGCAGCAATCAGTAAATATTGCAAAGGTGGCTTATTATTATTGGTAAATACTGTCCTTTGTTGCGTGGTAGCAGTTTGTGAACTGACTTTTTTTTTACCAACAGTTGCATAGCAACCAGTTGAATCTTGATTGACAGGTGACAGCTGTAGATGCCACCATAAGAGACCACCGTCGGGGTCGGAAAAGCTGGTCGCTTAGAGTAGATAGTCTCTTATTGTTATATAGCTGGAGTTTTTCTCAACACAATGTGCATGTTCATTGGTTGGTTTATGGTCACGACATCTTACAAACTGTTTCCTGCTAAACGTCCATGAGCAGGCAACATTTACGAAAGCGGGCAACATTCTTGAGGTGAGAGGATAATCGTGCACTGTTGCCCGCTAGCGCACGTAATCAGACCGTGACAAAAGGTGGCGTGATTATGATGCGATTGATGTTTACCTCAAGTGCTTGGTGCGTTTTTCAAACTGCCTTGTGTTGCTATAAATTATAGCAAATCACTTAATGACTGATCCCTTGGGAAACAGCGAATTTTGTTTCCATGAATCTCAATGTTCATCTCAGGAAACATTGAGATTGTCAGGAAACAAAATTCACTGTTTCCCTCGGGATCAGTCATTAGTGTTTGATGTTAAATATTAATAAAACTAATTCAAACAGGGTTTCATAAAGAAAACCACAAAAGAGAGAGGCTCACTTTTCAGAGGTTGCCATAAAGAGTAGTTCCAACTGAAGTATGATCTGATCTTAGCCATCTAAGAATATTTCCGAGACCAATTTCCAACTTGGTGATAAAGAGAATGGGGATCAAATCCATTACAAGTTCTAGAAACTGGTCAGACACTTTAACCAACTTGAGCTACTTGGCAACGCATGAAACACCCTGCATACTGCTGGTAATGTCCCAGCAGTGTGCTGCCAAGATATGTGTCACATGAATCTAGTAATGACCTGGCTTGCCACGAGTCCCCAGATAGCTTAGCTCATTTCAACATCTCAGTTTATTTTGTTTTAAAGTGCACCTAATCCCCCATTTTTTTTTTTGCTTAATCAACTCTATGTACATTGAAAAGTTGAATAGTTAAATATTTCTTGTTTTTAACGTTGCATTAGTGAATTATAGAGGTTTGAATTTACAAAATGTTAATAAGATGACGTAAAATCAAGACTCGTTTATTATACAGCTACTTGTTTCCAACTCCAAGTAATATTTTTTTACAAATCAATTGACTATTAACAGTTTTTATTTAGTATTTCTTAAATTGATTATCCTTAAGCTGTGAACTGCATATTGTAAATTGAAGTAGAAATAAGGGTAAAGTCTTGATTTGATGTCATCAAATTAGCATTTTGTAAATTCAAATCTCTATAACTCACTAATGTGACGTTAAAAACAAGAAATATTTCACTATTCGGTTTTTCAACATACATTGAGTTGATTAAAAGAAAAAAAAATGGGGGTTAGGTGCACTTTAAATAAAGATAGTGGTTTTTTTTCTTTCATTTAACTGTTATCAATAGTTTTTCTAGGTAGATGTGAAATGGATGTTCGGGAGTCTCATACTAAACCATTCTTTCCAGATATGGTGCTTACATGTATTTAGTATTACCGGAAGGAGGTTTTCTACAGTTGCATAGAAGAAGTGGTTATTGGTTAGTAATATTATTGAAGTGTACATTCCTTAGTTAAATAACAAAGTACAATACTGTAGTTAACCAGTAAATTAATACAATTTAAAACATTGTTTCACCTGAGTGTGGTCTCATTCATTTCTGATATCATATTGGCTTCACGAGTACGTGGCTAAGCCAGACAACGCAGTAGAAGGATAGGGAACCCCTACTCGTCTGTCAGTTGTGACTTCAGCCACACACAAGAACAACTAGTTAAGCTTTACATAAGTGGACACCTCTTTGCAGACTGAGTCAGTCCAAATCTGCCAAGATCCCAGTCAAAAAAGGGTGTTTCTTGGTGTTGCAGAAGCCATTGTTGGTTAGCTTTTGTGTTGTGGTGTGGGTATTGTTCAGTGTCTTTTGAATCTTTTGTTTTACGTCATTTGGTGATCACACCATCTGCAACACCAAGAAACTACCACAAAAAAGCACTACAAGTTTTGACAGTTAGCTTTCCATACTCTCTTAGCAGACAGCAGAAGTCAGTCAAGATCCTAGCCACTCACAAACACTACAAGTTTAACTTTTCATAAGTGGACACTTCTCTTAGCAAACATTTAGTCCAAGCTTATTGTGATTCCAGTTGCACAAAAAGCCAGGACTACAAGTTTATATGCTTTCCAGAAGAGGACATCTCTCTTAGCATGAGACACTTGACTTTGTTTTGAAAAAAGTGTAATGTTTACCGATGGAAGGGTCAACAGCACTGTAGTCTTTCCTTATTTTCCGTCATGCCATTTGGACTGTCATAGAATTGAAGTGTATTCGCGGGAGGAGCGATGCGACGAACAAAACAAACAACTACTCAAAGGCGGCCATGTGCTCAACTCAACTATATTTATCCCATAATATGCAGTTCACTTACATGCGTGACGCGACGTCACACAATACACTACATCTTTTCCCCCCCTAGTTCAAAAAACACAGTCCCAATAAGGTCAACTGATTGTTCCATAGTGTCTGAATGTATTTAGCAATCACAGAATGATCAATAAACTCAACCGTAATCAAATGCTCAAACAGTCACATAGTCCTTTAAGTACTCTGGGGTTCTCCTTGTGCGCTGAGACCTCCTTGCCTGAGGTCCTGTGTTTGACCCCCCTGTATTAGTGGAAACTTCCTCAGTGGCCATGTTCTCTTGTTCCTTTTCTGCCGTGGACTGTCCCAGGTTTTGCTCGGCGTGCACAGATGAGTCAGGCAGAACGTCATCCTCCCTCGAGGGCACGTCATGGCGTTTAAGGAGATGATCCACATGCCTACGGGTTACCACCCCATCTTCATACTTGACCGTATATGACAGTGGGCCAGTTCTACTTTCAATGTGTGCCTTCTTCCATTTGGGCCCCGGACTAAAATTCTTCACAAGGACCTTGTCTCTCTCTGCAAATTGTCGCGCTGTCCTTGTGTTGTCATGCTGCTCCTTCTGTGACAATTGTTGGGTTTCCACTCGATGCCTTACGTCTGGTCGAATGAGATCCAGTCGGGTTCGTAGACGGCGGTTGAACAGCAACTCTGCCTGTGTAACTCCAGTTGTTGTTTGGGGCGTTGATCTATAGGCCAACAAGAATCTGCTTAGTTTGGTGTGCACTGTACCTCCAGATCCTTCCAGCTTCTTCATCCCGTCTTTGAAAATACGAACTGATCTTTCCACCAGGCCATTAGACGAAGGGTGCCTAGGGGCCGTTTTCACGTGTAAAATTCCATTTTTGGTCATGAAGTTTTCAAATTCTTCACTTACGAATCCAGTGCCATTGTCTGAGACTACCATTTCAGGTAATCCATGGGTGGCAAAAGCTCTTCTTAGAATCTCTATAGTAGCTGTCGCACTGGTACTGGATGTTGGATATACCTCAATCCACTTGCTATATGCATCGATCACAATAAAAAATAACTGTCCCATAAATGGCCCTGCATGGTCTATGTGAATGCGGGACCACGGTTTCTCAGGCCATTCCCAAGGATGAAGGGGTGCAGCAGCCGGTGCTGCCCTATGTAGCTGACATACTTCACATGACTTGACCTTTTCTTCAATGTCGGCATCCAGCCCAGGCCACCAAAGGTAGCTACGCGCAAGATTTTTCATTCTAACTATTCCTGGGTGGGCGGTGTGCAGGTCCTCCAGAAGCTGTCGCTGGCCCCGAGCTGGTATGACCACGCGGTTCCCCCACAATATACATCCATTGTGTGTGATTAATTCGTCTCTCCTCACGTAGAAAGGCTCCAGGCTTTTATCAGGGCATTTATCACCCCAGCCCTGCTGGACTCTTCTTAGGACCTGCTGTAGCACAGGGTCTGAGGCTGTCCAATCCGCAATTTGATCGGCACCCACTCGCAGAACTTCCAACTGGCTCATCAAGAGTATGGTTTCACCAGGTATGGGGACCTTTGCCACCGTATCTGGCAAAGGTAACCGACTGAGGCCATCAGCGTTGCCGTGTTTACATCCCTCTCGGTAAACAAGTTCATAGTCATAGGCTGCCAGAAGTAAAGCCCACCTTTGAATTCTCGGTGATGCCATTGTTGGAACAGCTTTGTCTGCCTTAAACAGGCCCAAAAGTGGCTTGTGATCTGTAAAAATCGTAAATTTCTGTCCGTACAGATACTGGTGGAACTTCTTCAGTCCGAATATCACCGCAGCTCCCTCCTTATCCAATTGGGCATAGTTTCGTTCTGCAGGTGATAGAGTCCTTGAGGCGTACGAGATAGGTCTTTCTTTTCCATCGACAATGTGCGAGAGGACCGCTCCCAATCCGTAGGGTGAGGCGTCACAAGACAATACAAGTTCCTTACTAGGGTCATAATGAACTAAGAGATCTGAGGAATTCAACATGCCCTTAGCTCGGTTAAAGGCTTCCACCTGTCTTTTACCCCATGTCCATTTGCAGTCCTTGGCAAGCAGTTCATGTAAAGGGGCTAAGACAGTGGACAAATTTGGCAAGTAGCAAGCATAATAATTCAACATCCCCAAAAAAGCTTGAAGTTCCTTGACATTAGTGGGTGCAGGTGCCTCTTGGATGGCTCTTACTTTGCCTTCTATGGGTTGTATGCCGTCTTTGTTGATGCGATGTCCCAAGTAAATCACCTGATTTTGTAGGAAAACACACTTCCTTAGCTTTAGGCGGATGCCCGCCTTGTCTAATCGTGCCAACACTTCCTTTAGATGCTCCAAATGCTTGTTTCTTGTCTTGCCTGTCACAAGAATGTCATCAATTCGGACTACAACTTGCGGGATTCCTTGGAGGAGACTTTCAATCGTGCGCTGGAAAATGCCTGGAGCCGATGAAATGCCATATGGAAGTCGGTTGTATCTGAATAGACCCTTGTGGGTGTTGATGACTGTATAATCCTTGGATTCTTCGTCCAGCTCCAACTGCTGGTAAGCCTGGCTTAAATCCAGCTTTGTGAATTCCATACCCTCCCCCAAGGTTGCATACAAATCTTCGATCTTGGGAATGGGGTAGTTGTCCAACTGGGCTACTTGATTAATCGTTTGCTTGTAATCCCCACAAATTCTGATAGTGCCATCCTCTTTGACAATGGGGACGATGGGTGTGGCCCATTCTGAGAATTCAACCGGTTCTATAGTTCCTTCTTTGACTAGTTGATCCAATTCTGTTTCAATTTTTTCACGCAGGGCATAGGCTACAGGCCTGGCCTTGAAGAATCGTGGCCTCTTGGTGGGATCGACATAAATTTTCGCCTTCACTCCTTCTACTTTACCCAGACCCTCTTGGAACACCGAAGAGTGTGTCTCCAACATCTCATTCAAGTGCTTATCCATGGTAGCTAAATGAAAAATCTCACTCCAATTTAAAGAAATGCGCTGGAGCCAGTTACGACCCATTAAGCATGGACCCTCTCCACTGATTACCACAGCTGGTAAACTGCCTTTAAAACCATTGTACTCTACTTCCAACTCACATTCCCCCACCACAGGAATAACCTCCCCTGTATAGGTACGCAAAACAGTATTCACAGCATTCAATTTCAACCCTCTACCTGGCTGGGACAAAGTGTGGAAAGTTTTCTCATCAACAACGGTTGTTGATGCCCCAGTATCAATTTCCATGGTGACATTCACTCCATTCACTAGCACTGTCACTTTGTAAGGGTTGTGGCCTCTACTTGAATTCACACAAAACAGTTGGCCATACACATCTCCCTCCTCCCCAGCATCCTCATCAAAACTATTAACAACATCCTCTAACTGGTGTAAACTACCTGACCTTTGCTGACCTGGAGATCTCCTCTGGTCACTTCTTTTCGGCTGAAAATCTTGCCTCTCACCTTTCGGCTGACTTAAGTTGCGATTTGGACATCTATCGGCAATGTGACCTTTTTGCTTGCAATAAAAACAGTTTAGTTCCTTAAACCTGCAAGTTTGTGCACTATGATTCCCTCCACACCGAAAACAAGGAGAGTTGCGCGGTATGCGTCGTCCGTCCGCCCCTTTCGCTTGTACAGTTACCTGGTTCACCGCCTCCGACTCCTTCGATTCCTGAAGCACTGCCATATTTTGCATAGTGATTTCCATCGTGGTTGCAATTTCATATGCCTTCTGGAAGGTCAATTTCTTTTCCACAAGAAGACGACGTTGTATCTTCTCATCCCGAATTCCACACACAATCCTGTCCCTTAGCATAGTCTCAAGGGTATCCCCGTACTCACAATGTTCGGCCAAATTCCTTAGCGACGCAACAAAATCTGCCACTGATTCTCCTTCGTTACGAAAACGGTTATTGAACTTAAACCTTTGTACAATTTCTGACGGTTTTGGGGTCAGATGATCCTGAATAAGCTTAACCAGCTCCTGGTACGACTTTACTCCTGGTTTTTCTGGGGCTAGGAGATCACACATCAACTTGTAAATCTTGCTTCCACACACACTCAACAGGATCGCCCGCCGTTTCGCTTTGTCCCCCGTGGACTCATCGCCGATTCCATTCGCATCAAAATAATGTCCTAAACGCTCCGTGTAATGCTCCCAGGTTTCAGTCTTCTCGTCAAATGCATCTACTCTACCAAATAAGCTCGCCATGTTAGATCCTCGTCGCCAAATGAAGTGTATTCGCAGGAGGAGCGATGCGACGAACAAAACAAACAACTACTCAAAGGCGGCCATGTGCTCAACTCAACTATATTTATCCCATAATATGCAGTTCACTTACATGCGTGACGCGACGTCACGCAATACACTACAGAATGCTGCTTAAAATGTGAATTCTTGGTATATGTCAGCTCTAGTCAGACCCGTTTGCCTTCACTCGTAAATTGTCATCCTGCTTGGCCTTGTGGAGAAGATATTCCATTTCTGTTTCATATTCTGCACTGTTGTCTTTTGTGAAAACCAGCTGAGGAAAGCGAGCTAATGAGGAGTAAGCAGGGAGCAGCTTCCTAAAACAGTGAAAATAGAACAAGTATGAACATAAGACTGCCTCATATGCTCCCAGCCAATCAGAGGTGGCTGTATTTGCAGGTTCACTTTGACTAAGTTTTTTTTTTTAAAAGTCTGGAATACAAAATACTGGTACAATGTATATGATTGGGCACAAGTTTATTTGTTTATTATTTTTTTAGGGTGCGTTCCTTTGGGATGATCCGGATCCGGATCACTGATCCAAGATCACTCGGATCATGAAGCATCAAAGGAACCGACCAATCCACTCTGGACAAGGATTCATCGGTTCCTTTGATGCAGCATGATCCGTGTGATCTTGGATCGGTGATCCGGATCATCCCAAAGGAATGCACCCTTAGTTGTCCTTCCATTATCAGTACATGACCAAACATACAGACCTGCAAATAAATTAGTAATAAAAATGACCAACAAGGTGTATTGATTGTTTAAAAACTTCTCCCCAGATGTACGTCTTGCTAGATAACAAATTTTACAGAAGTGTTTGCTGGAAAATGTGTAAGAATTAAGTTCACCATTGTTGGTCAATTCTCACATGTGACAATAAATTATACAAAATGCTCAAGGAAATGTGCGCGCTATGATTGGTCAAACCAAGTTTATTATAACTCGATAAAGCATGCGCAAATTTTTGTCCCTTTGTGGTCGTTATAATAATAAAAGAAAATTATAAAAAACTTGTTCCTCGTGGATTATTGAGTTATATATTAAGCATGCGGGAATTATTAAGAACACTTGAGAAGTGTGAGAAGCACAAGCCGAAGGCACTTTCTCTTGTGTTCTCAATAATTCCCGTCTGCTTATATCACTCAACAAATTTGCACTTGGTGCATCTTTTATTTCAGTTTTTCATACTAGAAGTAATCACAGTAATCATAGGTTATTAGTGCATCTCCTTATCCACCTCATCTTGACCTGGTACCCCAGTTTCTGCCACTCCCCTGTTTTTCCTAATCCAGGCCGTTCCCCTTCCAGAACCTGTCTTTCTATTTCTCTTTGGCTGCTATGTAGTACTTCCAACAATAATTTAAACAACAATTATTTGTTTAATATCAATCAGAGCTGTTTATTGTAAATAAAAATTATTATCAATAAGAACTGCTAGTTTTATAAAGTCAAATGAATACGTAGTCAGGGATTTCAGGAGCTTTGTGTCACTGTAGTATCATGTGTACTACTTATTACTAGCAGTAATCACAGATTATGGAGACGCGTTCGAAGGAATTTCCGGCGGAAATAAGCCCCTGAAAAAAAAAACAATAGGGGCGGCCATTTAGAAGACCGTCTACCAAAAAATCTCAAATTTTACTGCACGTAAACCACAGGACAACCAACACGAAATTAGGATTGCGTTCTTCGAACGCGATTAGTCTTTTGGCTTATGAATGTAACTGCTGTGTACCTGATGTAATTTGTGTTTTCATTCAACATGTTCTGAATGCTTTCTATGTCACCTTTCATTTCACCTGGTGCAGTCCAGTATACTGTTGCATGCCCAAGATCTGGAGTCGATCTTACCTAAGAGACAAAGAATGTGATAAATCAGAAGCTTATCATGTAGAAGCCCCCTATGACCCCCTAGAAGTCCCAACCAACCAATCTGTTATGAGCTTCTTTTATTATTATACTATAAGCCATTTCTTGGAAACCTTTGAATAAATAATTGGCCCCTGTAAAGTAGATCAATATTATTTAAAAGCTGATGTCTCGAGCGCTATCCCTTCTACAGTATGTTCCCTCTGAAAAAAGGCTAGAGCTCAAAACATCAGCTTTGATTTCATTTTTGTAGCTCACATAAATATACCTGCCAAGTCTCACGCCTGCGAGTCCAAAACTCCGATCTCACGCCTACTCACGCTTATGGAGCAATTTCTCAGGCCTGACTTACAGATTTGAGCTATCAGCTTTAACTGATCACATGATCCAATTAAAAATATAGTTACGTTCATGAAAATGGCACTTTTTTGTAGGTTTTTATCGTTCTGAACATTACAATAAGATACAGCTGGATGATATTAAATGAAGGTCTGAGGTCCAGGGAAACTTCCGAATTCTTCGGAATAGATCGGGTTCTCGTCGGATTTGGTCGGATCGCCTTCGGAAATCCTGGCACTCCCAGGAAAAAATTCTCACCTATCACTCGGAAAAAGTTGGCAGGTATACATATATGGTTTCTCATATTATATTCATTGACATCTCAAGTACACTGTACATTATACATGGGGTGACAACTCTAAGAAATGCTGTTTGAGCAATACTACGTGTAAAAGAAAGTAGTCCTGAAAATTTGGAATATCTTTCCAATTTTTTCAGAGACATCCTTGCAACAATTTAAAACTTCCCGAAATTTTAACTACATCTCATGTTTCCCTGAAAATTTTCGGAGTCTCCTGATTCCTGGCAAAAACTGCAGATTCCTGGAAGAATTTTGTTTCTCTCGAAACAGGCCTTTTTAGAGTTGTCATCCACATTATGATGTTACCTGTGTTATCTCTAGTTGACAATCCCTGAGGGCAGAGTCCAGTTCAGGACCATTAAGAACATTCATAACCCCCTGAAGAATTGCACCAGAGACAGCCTGTTGTCTGGCACTATCAAGGATCTCTGGAGCATCTTCCCCTCTCAATGGATCCAACTGGAAGACTTGTGACTGCTTAATCAAAGTCTGTCTCAGATAATGAAAAGAGGCATCAGATAAAAATTATATTAATATTACTCACCTGTATCTAAGTAAGCTCTTAAGGTGACCTGGGCCCAGAGTGAAAAGGGAGGGGTTGGAATAAATAAATGGTCCAGAAAAAAAACGTCCTCTTGGGCTTTATTTTTGGCTTTGCACAATAAGGAAGGAATCCAGGCCCCCTTGAACCTCCAGGATCTGCCACTGCAAGTTTATTGTTTAGCTCATTGAATTAAAAAAAAAAAAACTTATTAATTACCTTGCTTGCACTGCCTGGATTCTTTCTGAAATGAAGATTGTAGTAAATAATTAATGTTTGTGTGTAAAAAAAAAATATTCTTCATGTTCTCATAAGATGCTATTAACATCTCAAGTCAACTCTCAATTTTGAAGTGATAGCCTTCCCAGGGTTAGAAATGACTGTAATTTTGAGAGCACTTGCAAGCCGGGAGAGTAACTTGGAAAATGCCCTCGTCCAGATTAGATTTTACTCGCCCGAAAACAAAATCCCTCTCCAACCCCTACAAAAATTCTCTGTGAGGAAATATTTAAATTAAAATAATCTAACATTTTTAAAGAAAATATTATCAGTCATTCAGAGAGATCAACAGTATAACCGCAGAATGCAACAATATGTGCATCATATTTTGTGTGAAGTTTCCTGCAGCAACATGTTTGGTGCAACTGTTTACAGATACAAAGAGTATTTTGAAGGTGGATTTTGAACAATGTGTCATTGATGAATGGTCCCATGCGATGAGATTGCACATAATGTTACAGGAGTGGAACCTGATTTTACTTGAGAATTCATTGCTTGTGATTGCAGCACACAAAAAATCCTGGGATAAACACAAGTTGTATGTAATAATGTGTGCAATGTTGCATTGCATATCCAGGCCTTATTAATAATAATTAATAATCATTTAATAATCTATAATTTATGCAAAATACATGAGTAAATGATCAGATGCAATTTTTTCCCATGCAATTTTTTCCCACGCTGAAGATACACCAAAGGCTTTCAAAATCTATGCCAAGCAGGAAAGTTGTTTGAATTAATTGCAACAACTACATGCTGGAATAGCGATATTTCTCATTACGTCACCTACTGTTATTAAATTATGTGCCAACCAGAGAACTATAATGGCTGTTGAAACAAATAGTTTTTTTGTTTAATAGTTGGGAAATTTGATTAATTAAAACAAATTTGACATAAGGTTTTGTAAACAGAGAAATATCGCTATATGCCAAAGACTGCATAATGGTGTGCCACAACCTTTTGAAACCCACCCCAAAGATCTTCAGTGTAACCCACCGCCAAATGCAGACTGGGGTAAGAATGATGACTTTGCAGATTTCAACCGGACAGGTTCCTACTAGCCATTGATAAAAATCTATCTATATAATTACAGTCGAACCTTCCGTAAGCGACCACCCAAAATGTCAAGTTTAGGTGGTCGCTTACGGGAGGTGGTCGCTTACGAGAGTTCAGACCATATTGGGTCAAAATTTTGCCTTATTAGCATATGGTAACTGCAGAGACTTATCCCATGTGCCAATGCCTATCTAAACGCATGTAATAACTTTTAGTAGTCACAAAAATATTTATTGAGAGTTTCATGGTTCGCTTCTGTTAATTTACCTAATAAGGCGAATGGAACAAGTCTCACGATAGTTACAAATTGAATCTTTAATGTTGTCTAAACGTTTAGGGGAACTGAACATGAACTAATAAGGATTGGATTGCTAGCTTTAAATTTGACAGCCCTTTTATATTACTGGTGATTTACATGTTAACAAGCGTAAAAAACTGTACATTAACCCTTTAACACCCAAATTTCCACCAAAAAGACCCTTTCTCAGGCTACAAATGCCATTTTATGGCCATTATCTAACCAAATTGAGGCTGAACAGTCATAAACATAGTTTACAACTCGGAACCCTCCTACCATTTGTAGAAGAATTTGAGTTCGGCATAGTTTTTAACGAGAAAAACAGGACTTGTCTTGAGGAATGCGATAATGTTACAACACCTGATTATCCAATTTCCGCTCTATTATCTGTCAAGTAGCTTCAAGTGGTCGCTTACGGGAGGTTAAAAACAAAAGAAAATTTCAAACTTTTAGCTCTAAAAGTTGTCGCGGTCGCTTATGAGAGGTGGTCACTTACAAGAGGTTCCAAATATAGTGATTTGACTTGGAAACTTTTGGTATTTTGGAAAACTGGTCGCTGAGGAGAGGTGGTCGCTTACGAGAGGTGGTCGCAACCGGAGGTTCAACTGTATGTGGTTACATCATCAAATTATGGACCTTGCCCCTAACCCTAAACCCACCCCTCCCCTGCCCTACTTTTTCACCTGATCAAGCCATATCAGGGGGTTAAATGTTTGGCCAAAATGTGAATGTGTGGAAAAGGTACTAAATTGCCTTCAAGTTAATGGGGACTGGAATTATTTGGGCTAAATTGCGGAGTTCCCTACGGGAAATTGACTGAGAGAGCCTTCCCCTGGGAAGAGATTTTGACATTTACACATTGCCCAGGGTCGAGAATTTGACGTGGCCGCCATCTTGGAAGACCAAGAGAAACTGGAAAATAAGTCATCTGCCATCTTGGTAACACCCAGAAGTCAGCAGAGGCAAAACACCTCTCTGCTTTTCTTCAAAGCATCAATTATTTAACATGAGTGAAAGAAAGGTAAGCAAATCTGTGACATATGTGGACCACCAAGTTTGTGTCAGAGAATCTTGGCCACCATCATTATGTGCAGCTGCAGATGATGACATTTTCTGGGACTGCCTCTCTTGTGTTGCAGTGAACACCATCTGAGGTTGGAAAGACATATCCTTTCTTTCCAACCTGTCAATTAGTAAGACCTGACTCTGATAGAAAAACTTACCCTAGGGGCAGAAATTTGACATTCAGTAGCTACCCAGGGGTGGGGAATTTGTTTCTGGCTTTCATGAAAATGTCAAATTCCCCTGGGTCCCCTGACAAATCTGAGCGCTTCTACACTCACAAACACGGGAAATCCGTTCTGTCTAGCACTATGATTAACTATGAAGGAATACAAAACTGACTTAATTTGAATAACATTTACGCGACTCTTTTTTTTTCTATTTTTTTCAGTGAAAAGTGATCAAAGTGCCGTGTGCTATTTCAAACCCTGTTAGTTTTTCCCTGTTTGATCGACAGCGATGAACCGGGGAAGCTAAATATCTCGCTGTATTCTTGCGATCTTGTTATTACAGTCGCCAATAAACAGGAAGTGCATTCTGTCTACGACTAAATTACAGTTCAATTGTTCTGGCTGCATAATGAATCAAAGTGAATCTGCACTCATGGGGTGAGTGCGTGACAATAAAACATTTTAGGCGAGGTGACAAGTGATCATGAGTGAAGTTTGATTCTTTTGTAATTTCGAAGGGTCTGAGTTTTCCAGGTCTGGGTTTTCCGGACTATGCATCAATGATCATTCTGAAATTGATCATGTTATGCGCCGATCAATTCGAAACATCAACAACCCCCCCCCCCCCGGGCATGCCCCGGGCATTTGAACATTTTCTATGCCCGGGGAGTCGGGCATTTGATGTGAAAGGCCATCCCGGGGGTGGGGAATTTGACTTTGCCCAGGTGGGGTGGGGAATTTGAACCGGAAGTGTTCCAAATATCGTTTTTTTTGTAGTAGAGGCCTATTAAAGAAAAAATATTGTTTTTGTTAGTGGCAAGTGAAAAAGGGGCTAACAAAGCTTTGCAATGTTTTTGAAGGTTTGTAAATTGTAGATTTTAAAAATATAGCTTCAACTGCCATTCAACGCGTACTAGAGATTTCGCAGTCAAGGTGGCTGACTGTATTGCCAGTCCGCAGATCTTAAACGGCCATTAATTGAAAAGAAAAAACACTGTAAAATCAGAATGAACAACAACCTTTCTCTCGGGAAACATTTGTCAGTTGCTATAAAATGCGTTTAGATTAATAAATTTTCACTTGGTGGAATAACGCTTGCAAACGATTTGTTCAAAACCCAACTTTACAACCGCTTTGCTAAATATTTTTTGCAACATTTGTTGATCACACGAGGAATTACTCAATTCAGAAAAAAATTATCGAAAAGTAAATCCCCAAACAATAACAAATTCATTTCGACGTGGTGTCCACAGCGGAAGTGCCGTGTAGTGAAATATCAGTTGCAAAGTATACGCGGTTCAGTTGAGTATATTCTCGAGGAAAACACTCGGTAGAATAAATCAGAAAAACTGAATGCAAAGTGTATTTTTTATTCTCACTAAAAACTTTTGATCTTTAGGAGGGGCATTTGACCATCAAATCCTGTGCTATGGTGGGGTATTTGAATGCAATTTTCGCCCAAGGGGGCGGGAATTTGAACAAGTCGATCTTCGAAAGTTCAAATGCCCGGGGCATTGCCCGGGGGGGGTTGATGTTGATGTTTCGAATTGATCGGCGCATTACATGTACACTGACCTGGCTTTTTTCTTTTTCGACGCAATGGAAAACTTGTCGCTGTAATTTCTTGTGGTTTGGGCATATAATATCCTTTGAGGAATAATCTGAAACTTTATGTTCTTTACAGCTGTTGAAGGGAAGGTGTTAATCGCATAACTGACAAATTTTCTGGATGTTGGAAGTAAACTCATCCCTTCCTTTCGGTCGTCGGTTGGTCAGTCATGCATCATGTATGCTGCACGATGTGTCTTTCAAAACGCTTGGTACCCGAGCCTGGTTCCTTAATCATGGCGAGTTTTCCTGTACAGTGGAACCCCTCTGATATCATCTTCTTCAATGTTTGTTTTTTTTGTCTTCTGTTTTTATAGACCTTAGAGTAAAAAGTGTTTAGTTATTATTTTAGTTATTAAGTTATAAGTGTTTAAATTTATGGCTGTAATAATAGTTTCAACTGTTACCTTTTATGGTCTTGTATATCATTTGCTGGAATGTTAACTTTAAAAATGTAAATAAAAATGAGAAAAAATATATTTACAATTGCTAGAGTGATTTTACTTAACCCGTAAAATAGTCAGTAGAATACTACGCACTATTAGACTATAATTCTATTGTTTTCTTTTGTTTAATTTAGACTATTGCACTCTAATATTGTTAGATAGTGTTTCACGGGTTAAGTAAAACCACTCTATGATATGCTTTATTTTAGAAGTAATCAGATTTACTAGCCATAGGCTTTATCGCGGTTTTTCCAAATTTTTATATTGGCCTGATAGCAAAAATCCATCGACACTACTGGAAAAAGCATCTCAAAATTAGTAAAGTGGCTGAGTTTGAAAGCGATATCTTTTAAAATGGTGGAGATATAGCTCAGCAAATTTCACAGACGTTCGTATCGCGCAGCCAAATTTCTTGCCTACCAGTAGGCAAAAAATTTGGCTGCGCGATACAAACGTCTATGAAATTTGCCGACTTTGCGGAGCTAATCTCCACTATTTTAAAAGATATCGCTTTTAAACTCGGCCACTTTACTAATTTTGAGATGCCTTTTCCAGTAGTGTCGACGGATTTTTGCTATCTGGCCAATATAAAAATTTGGAAAAACCGTGATAAGGCCTATTGTTTTGTACCTACATTATATACGTCATTATATCTTGTTACAACTTAGTTAGATATTTTTCATGTAATCTTATATTAGCCAATCATGTGCTTGTTATCTATATTCAAATTTTAGAGCCGTTGTATATTATTTTCACTCCGACGCTGGCCCTGTAGAAGACTAGTTCTACTAGTCGAAATATTGGCCATTAAACCTGCCCTTAATTTCCGTTGTACTAGCCTTGCATTTTAAATGGTTTATTCTGATGTGTGAAAATAATTATCCGACTTGTTAAATGTGTTACTCAAAATCTTGTAAGACTCAGTTTATTTATTTATCTACCAATTTATTTATCTCCGTATTTTATTTGTAATGTGATTTCGTATTTATTTATTTGTTTATTTATTTATTTATTTCTAAAAGCAATTAGCTTGATGCTACCTGGGGGTGCCTACAATTTTAAAAATAATGTATTTGTCTAATAAAGATTGATTGATTGATTTCAGAAAACCCAGGGATGGTTTGCGTAAACATTTAAAAAGGGCTTCGAAATCCTGATGTTTAAAATAATCAAACTGTACTTCTCAAAAGATGAACAAAAAAAACGTACCCGGAATTCCAGACCCGAGTCCACAAACCTTACCCAGGAGTCCAGCCTTAATTACTTTATTTTTAATTACATCCCTTTATAGCTTATATAAGGGAGTAAACCCGTACCCCCACCCCCGGGAACTGTGGCGGCTTCACTATTGTCAGCCTTTATAATTTGGGTTTGGAATGTATCATTTTGATCGCAAAAGCCCAGCACAAAAAGGTTTTCGCGTATCTGGGTGACCCTTGCGTGACACCAAAGTCACACTGACCCGAGTAGCCGAGTAGCCGAGCCTGGTCGGTCTTCTCGCGGGTAGTAAGTTCGTGTTCCAGTACACTAAAGGAAAATTCAGCTACAATATCTTCACTTAAACCATCACCAATCATAACTACACGTCATCCAACATCACCGTACGTCACCCAATGTCGCTAGACATCATCTAACATCACTATTCGTCATCCAATGTCGCTAGACATCATACAGCATCACTAGGCATCATACAGCATCACTAGGCATCATCTAACGTGACTAGACATCATCCAACATCACTAGGCATCATACAGCATCACTAGGCATCATCTAACGTGACTAGACATCATCCAACATCACTAGGCATCATACAGCATCACTAGGCATCATCTAACGTAACTAGACATCATCCAACATCACTAGGCATAATACAGCATCACTAGGCATCATATAACGTAACTACACATCATCCAACATCACTAGGCATCATACAGCATCACTAGGCATCATCTAACGTAACTAGACATCATCCAACATCACTAGGCATCATACAGCATCACTAGGCATCATCTAACGTAACTAGACATCATCCAACATCACTAGGCATCATACAGCATCACTAGTTATCATCTAACGTAACTAGACATCATACAGCATCACTAGGCATCATCTAACGTAACTAGACATCATCCAACATCACTAGGCATCATACAGCATCACTAGGCATCAACTAACGTAACTAGACATCATCCAACATCACTAGGCATCATACAGCATCACTAGTTATCATCTAACGTAACTAGACATCATCCAACATCACTAGGCATCGAACAGCATCACTAGGCATCATCTAAGGTAACTAGACATCATCCAACATCATTAGGCATGATACAGCATCACTAGGCATCATCTAACGTAACTACACATCATCCAACATCACTAGGCATCATGCAGCATCACTAGGCATCATACAGCATCACTAGGCATCATCTAACGTAACTAGACATTATCCAACATCACTAGGCATCATACAGCATCACTAGGCATCATCTAAGGTAACTAGACATCATCCAACATCACTAGGCATCATACAGCATCACTAGGCATCATCTAACGTAACTAGACATCATCCAACATCACTAGGCATCATACAGCATCACTAGGCATCATCTAACGTAACTAGACATCATCCAACATCACTAGGCATCATACAGCATCACTAGTTATCATCTAACGTAACTAGACATCATACAGCATCACTAGGCATCATCTAACGTAACTAGACATCATCCAACATCACTAGGCATCATACAGCATCACTAGGCATCATCTAACGTAACTAGACATCATCCAACATCACTAGGCATCATACAGCATCACTAGTTATCATCTAACGTAACTAGACATCATCCAACATCACTAGGCATCGAACAGCATCACTAGGCATCATCTAAGGTAACTAGACATCATCCAACATCATTAGGCATCATACAGCATCACTAGGCATCATCTAACGTAACTACACATCATCCAACATCACTAGGCATCATGTAGCATCACTAGGCATCATACAGCATCACTAGGCATCATCTAACGTAACTAGACATTATCCAACATCACTAGGCATCATACAGCATCACTAGGCATCATCTAAGGTAACTAGACATCATCCAACATCACTAGGCATCATACAGCATCACTAGGCATCATCTAACGTAACTAGACATCATCCAACATCACTAGGCATCATACAGCATCACTAGGCATCATCTAACGTAACTAGACATCATCCTACATCACTAGGCATCATACAGCATCACTAGGCATCATCTAACGTAACTAGACATCATCCAACATCACTAGGCATCATGCAGCATCACTAGGCATCATCTAACGTAACTAGACATCATCCAACATCACTAGGCATCATACAGCATCACTAGGCATCATCTAACGTAACTAGACATCATCCAACATCACTAGGCATCATACAGCATCACTAGGCATCATCTAACGTAACTAGACATCATCCAACGTCACTAGGCATCATACAGCATCACTAGGCATCATCTAAGGTAACTAGACATCATCCAACATCACTAGGCATCATACAGCATCACTAGGCATCATCTAACGTAACTAGACATCATCCAACATCACTAGGCATCATACAGCATCACTAGTTATCATCTAACGTAACTAGACATCACACAGCATCACTAGCCATCATCTAACGTAACTAGACATTATCCAACATCACTAGGCATCATAGAGCATCACTAGCCATCATCTAACGTAACTAGACATTATCCAACATCACTAGGCATAATACAGCATCACTAGCCATCATCTAACGTAACTAGACATTATCCAACATCACTAGGCATCATACAGCATCACTAGGCATCATCTAACGTAACTAGACATCATCCAACATCACTAGGCATCACACAGCATCACTAGGCATCATCTAAGGTAACTAGACATCATCCAACATCACTAGGCATCATACAGCATCACTAGGCATCATCTAACGTAACTAGACATCATCCAACGTCACTAGGCATCATACAGCATCACTAGGCATCATCTAAGGTAACTAGACATCATCCAACATCACTAGGCATCATACAGCATCACTAGGCATCATCTAACGTAACTAGACATCATCCAACATCACTAGGCATCATACAGCATCACTAGTTATCATCTAACGTAACTAGACATCACACAGCATCACTAGCCATCATCTAACGTAACTAGACATTATCCAACATCACTAGGCATCATAGAGCATCACTAGCCATCATCTAACGTAACTAGACATTATCCAACATCACTAGGCATAATACAGCATCACTAGCCATCATCTAACGTAACTAGACATTATCCAACATCACTAGGCATCATACAGCATCACTAGGCATCATCTAACGTAACTAGACATCATCCAACATCACTAGGCATCACACAGCATCACTAGGCATCATCTAAGGTAACTAGACATCATCCAACATCACTAGGCATCATACAGCATCACTAGGCATCATCTAACGTAACTAGACATCATCCAACATCACTAGGCATCATACAGCATCACTAGTTATCATCTAACGTAACTAGACATCATACAGCATCACTAGCCATCATCTAACGTAACTAGACATTATCCAACATCACTAGGCATCATAGAGCATCACTAGCCATCATCTAACGTAACTAGACATTATCCAACATCACTAGGCATAATACAGCATCACTAGCCATTATCTAACGTAACTAGACATTATCCAACATCACTAGGCATAATACAGCATCACCAGGCATCATCTAACGTAACTAGACATCATCCTACATCACTAGGCATCATACAGCATCACTAGGCATCATCTAACGTAACTAGACATCATCCAACATCACTAGGCATCATACAGCATCACCAGGCATCATCTAACGTAACTAGACATCATACAACATCACTAGGCATCATACAGCATCACTAGGCATCATCTAACGTAACTAGACATCACCCTACATCACTAGGCATCATACAGCATCACTAGGCATCATCTAACGTAACTAGACATCATCCAACATCACTAGGCATCATACAGCATCACTAGGCATCATCTAACGTAACTAGACATCATCATACATCACTAGGCATCATACAGCATCACTAGGCATCATCGAACGTAACTAGACATCATCCAACATCACTAGACATCATACAGCATCACTAGGCATCATCTAACGTAACTAGACATCCAACATCACTAGGCATCATGCAGCATCACTAGGCATCATCTAACGTAACTAGACATCATCCAACATCACTAGGCATAATACAGCATCACTAGGCATCATCTAACGTGACTAGACATCATCCAACATCACTAGGCATCATACAGCATCACTAGGCATCATCTAACGTAACTAGACATCATCCAACATCACTAGGCATCACACAGCATCACTAGGCATCATCTAAGGTAACTAGACATCATCCAACATCACTAGGCATCATACAGCATCACTAGGCATCATCTAACGTAACTAGACATCATCCAACATCACTAGGCATCATACAGCATCACTAGTTATCATCTAACGTAACTAGACATCATACAGCATCACTAGCCATCATCTAACGTAACTAGACATTATCCAACATCACTAGGCATCATAGAGCATCACTAGCCATCATCTAACGTAACTAGACATTATCCAACATCACTAGGCATAATACAGCATCACTAGCCATTATCTAACGTAACTAGACATTATCCAACATCACTAGGCATAATACAGCATCACCAGGCATCATCTAACGTAACTAGACATCATCCTACATCACTAGGCATCATACAGCATCACTAGGCATCATCTAACGTAACTAGACATCATCCAACATCACTAGGCATCATACAGCATCACCAGGCATCATCTAACGTAACTAGACATCATACAACATCACTAGGCATCATACAGCATCACTAGGCATCATCTAACGTAACTAGACATCACCCTACATCACTAGGCATCATACAGCATCACTAGGCATCATCTAACGTAACTAGACATCATCCAACATCACTAGGCATCATACAGCATCACTAGGCATCATCTAACGTAACTAGACATCATCCTACATCACTAGGCATCATACAGCATCACTAGGCATCATCGAACGTAACTAGACATCATCCAACATCACTAGACATCATACAGCATCACTAGGCATCATCTAACGTAACTAGACATCATCCTACATCACTAGGCATCATACAGCATCACTAGGCATCATCTAACGTAACTAGACATCATCCAACATCACTAGGCATCATGCAGCATCACTAGGCATCATCTAACGTAACTAGACATCATCCAACATCACTAGGCATCATACAGCATCACTAGGCATCATCTAACGTAACTAGACATCATCCAACATCACTAGGCATCATACAGCATCACTAGGCCATCATCTAACGTAACTAGACATCATCCAACATCACTAGGCATAATACAGCATCACTAGGCATCATCTAACGTAACTAGACATCATCCTACATCACTAGGCATCATACAGCATCACTAGGCATCATCTAACGTAACTAGACATCATCCAACATCACTAGGCATCATACAGCATCACCAGGCATCATCTAACGTAACTAGACATCATCCAACATCACTAGGCATCATACAGCATCACTAGGCATCATCTAACGTAACTAGACATCACCCTACATCACTAGGCATCATACAGCATCACTAGGCATCATCTAACGTAACTAGACATCATCCAACATCACTAGGCATCATACAGCATCACTAGGCATCATCTAACGTAACTAGACATCATCCTACATCACTAGGCATCATACAGCATCACTAGGCATCATGTAACGTAACTAGACATCATCCAACATCACTAGGCATCATACAGCATCACTAGGCATCATCTAACGTAACTAGACATCATCCAACATCACTAGGCATCATACAGCATCACTAGTTATCATCTAACGTAACTAGACATCATACAGCATCACTAGGCATCATCTAACGTAACTAGACATCATCCAACATCACTAGGCATCATACAGCATCACTAGGCATCATCTAACGTAACTAGACATCATCCTACATCACTAGGCATCATACAGCATCACTAGGCATCATCTAACGTAACTAGACATCATCCAACATCACTAGGCATCATACAGCATCACTAGTTATCATCTAACGTAACTAGACATCATCCAACATCACTAGGCATCATACAGCATCACTAGGCATCATCTAAGGTAACTAGACATCATCCAACATCACTAGGCATCATACAGCATCACTAGGCATCATCTAACGTAACTAGCCATCATCCAACATCACTAGGCATCATGCAGCATCACTAGGCATCATACAGCATCACTAGGCATCATCTAACGTAACTAGACATCATCCAACATCACTAGGCATCATACAGCATCACTAGGCATCATCTAACGTAACTAGACATCATCCAACATCACTAGGCATCATACAGCATCACTAGGCATCATCTAACGTAACTAGACATCATCCAACATCACTAGGCATCATACAGCATCACTAGACATCATCTAACGTAACTAGACATCATCCAGCATCACTAGACATCTTCTACCATCACTAGATATCACCTACCATCACTAGATACCACCTACCATCACTAGACATAATCTAACGTAACTAGACATCATCTACTATCACTAGACATCTACAAACGTCACTAGACATCATATACCAACACCAGGGCCCGGTTGTTCAAAAGGTGGATAAAACTATTTAGTATATACTGAAACAGTGGATAGCATTGTTGGCGCGCTCTGATTGGCTACTGAAACTCGGAATAGCAAGTGCTATTCACCTCCGAAAATTGTAATTGTTGACAGGAATAAATAAGTTAAAACGCATCATTTTCGTAGGATTTTGTTAATAGTTATCCACTGGATAGTGAACAACGGGGACCAGGAGAAAAATTTTTGGGCTTGCAAAAAATATGTCATAAGTGCTATTCACGAACGATTTCTTATGACCATCCTAAGTTAGGCGTAACTTAGCAGTCTCCTAAGTTTAGTGGTCGCGGGCAGTTATCGATTAGTAAAAGGAAACCAATCAGAAATGGTTTTTATGGCGTGCTCTTATGAATAGTAATTTATGAAAATTACATGAATGAATATTTTGCCTTGTGTAAATTGTTGTTCATGGTCAGCTGCGAAAGCAACATACAAATCTATCATCGTTTAGGGTCCACTTCGATATTTGTCGTACAAGGGTTTAATTTTCACGGAAATATAACTCTGCAAGCCTAGGTATAACCGACCGTGTGTTTTACATTACTGACCCGGGAAAATTTTTAATGCTGAAAATCGACGTAAAACTCGTCAACAATCGAATTTAGCCCCCGTCAAGATAAGTCTTAATAAGTTAGGAGGTCAATATTGACCTCCTAAATTTAGGAGAAAATTTAATACATATTTTAAGTTAGGCGGACTTCGTGAATACCAGTTGAGACATGTCTTAACCCTCGGACGTACACGCAAACTTATATCTCCACCGCGGTACAGGTGATCGTGAATACCAGTAATCTCCTAATCTCCTTTTATCAGAATGCACCATTTCTATTTTATGGTTTTGCAAAGAATTCATTATATTTTGTAAATGTGTTAGTTTGGGTAAATAATATTCTTAACAGTTTTAAATACAGTGTCGTGAATAGCTTAAAGATCTCGACAAAAACAGACGCAGAACTGACACAATCCTGTTTAATGCTCTCCGATCACAAGTGATTACACAACAACCTTTTCTTCCCACGCTAGGGTTCCTAAGTCTAAAATTATACATGATTACAGAGTAAACTAAACAGCTATCAGTTGACAGATCTTGACAGATCCAATCAAAGTTCATTTAGTCACGCAAGCGTCACACAATCACCTAAGTTCTCCACCTACTCCCCCTATTTGACTATGAATATGGGCAAATACATAAACTGAATGTTTCTAAAGATCAGCGAACAAAACACAATGTCTCATTAAACGTTCATTGAGTCAAATCAATCGTCGTCGTCTTCAGCGCTAGCTATAGCTATAGCTTCCATCTGCTCTCGAGCAGTCACTGCAGCTCGCCTGCTCGGCCTGAATTCTTTGGCCTTTGCATTCAGGGGTATGGCCTCTCTTTGAGCAGTTTGAGTCGACACATCACAAGCCAGTTCCAGAGGATACAAGTGTTGAATGGGTCATTCGATAAATGACTTTTCGGATATGAGCCGCACAGCTCGTACAACGCCATCCCTGCCTTCTATCGGGGTATCCACCACTCCTAGTTTCCATTTCCCCCGTTGCGTTCTTTGGATTTCACGAGCACGACTTGTCCTGCTTTTATATTCATTTCCTTGGTTTGATGGATAATGTTGTGTCGCTCTCGGATTGCCTTGACATATTCTCGGGACCATCTTCGCCACAGGGCTTCTTTACACTTAAGAAGGTACCTTGCACGTTTTCTGAGGTCAGCATCTTCTATCTCACTCGGATCCATTTCTGGGAGAATACTTGGCTGCCCAAACAATAGAGCATTAGGGGTTAGAACGGGTAGCTCAACATCCTCTTTCATATAGCCAAGAGGGCGATTGTTGAGAGTTATCTCGATGTCCAAAATGACCTCTTGAAGCACTTTCCATTGTAGATTTCCATTGCCAATGGTCTTGTAGAGAGACTGCTTCAGAAGGCCAACTAGTCTTTCAAATTGGCCTCCCCACTAGGGCGCTCTGCTTAAGTTGAATTGCCATTTTATTCCTTGCCTGGCTAACCAATCTTGGGACTTCTTGTTTTTCTCCACCTGCTTCAACCACTTCGCTGCAGCAACGAGAGTCTGGCCATTATCTGAGTAGATTTTTTTCGGTTTTCCTCTTCGGGCTATCAGGCGCTTCAAGCTTCCAAGGAACTCTTCAGTGGTTCGGTCCGGAAGCAACTCTAGGTATAGACGCCTGGTAAGGCTGCAGGCGAAGAGCACGATGTACGCCTTTCCTTCTTTGCGTCCTCTCGTTCGGTACTTGATTGGTCCAGCGTAATCGACTCCGATCACTTGAAATGGTGTAGACCCTTCAGTCCTGTCTCTTGGTAGGTTACCTGTTGGTTAGTGTGCATAGGCTACCGCTTGAAACCATTTGCATCCGTTGCAGCTTTTGATCACCCTTTTGGTTAGTCGTTTCAGTCGTGGTACCCAATACTTTTCTCGAACTTTAGCCATCGTCAGACTGACTTCTCCGTGGAGAGTGTTCTCGTGTGCACTTGTGACCAATTTCACGCTGAAAAGATCATCATCAGGGAGGTAGACCGGATAGTCACCTTGAATGCGGCCTCGGCATTCGAAAACCCCTTATTCATTCTTCTGTAGGTTGAGACGAGGCCCGTCTTTCTGATACTTGTCCGTTGCGGCAAACCTGGACTGCACACTGTAAATCCATCTTTCAACTTGGGTCTCCGTCTCCTCGGTAGTTAAAGGGCCAGACTTCTTCGCACCTTTTGCTTTACCGTTACTCAGGAACCTTGCTATACACGCTACGATTCGGATGGCTTTCCAGTAGCCATGCTTATCCAGAGTTTCATTCAGCGCATCGTCCTCTGTCTTGGTCACAAACATGGCTTCTCTCGCCACTTTAGCTTCCGCTTGAGTTTCGCTTGTAGCGGCGGTGACAATGTCTGGTGGCCAGCTTTCTGGTTCTGCGAGCCATGCAGGACCTTCCCACCACAACTTCGCAGATTCATCTACATGCCCTACTCTGCTTCCAAGGTCAGCGGGGGTCTGATGTGAACGGACATATCTCCATTGGATGAAGCTGTGTTGCTGGATTTTCTTGACTCTGTTTGCCACGAACTGCTTGTAACCACCATTTCCTTAAAACCGTAGACACCTTCCACTGGGAATCCCGTCACGTTGCTGATGAGGTTTGCTGTCATATGAGCGGATACTTGTTCCTGTCTGGGAATAGTTAGTTCCTGCTTAGCTAGGCGTGATTTAGCTGTGACGAGGCTTTGCTGATTACCTTGTGCTTGACGTACAACTGCAAACACTGCCGATGCCACCCCTTTATTGCTAGGGTCTCCAAATCCATGTCGATCAATGCCAACGATTCTCTCTTGATGCTGAGCTATCTCAACCTTGTCAGGCAATATCTTCTTCCAAGCATTCCACTTGTCTAACGCCACGCCAGAAAACGCCTTGTCTCAGGCAAGACGGCTGTCGCATACTTCTCTATACTGCACTTTGCCCGCCAATATGGTAGGAGAAGCGAGACCAAGTGGGTCGTAAATTCTGGCTAGACTTCCCAGAAGCACCCTCTTAGTGGGCTCTAACGGTTGTGTGGGGAAGATAACGGCGGTCGTATCCTTTTCTTTGTCCCATGGCATTCCTAATAGCTTTGTCTCGCCTGACTTCGCTGCCAGTTGTTGATTGGCATAGCTCGATTTTTGTTCTGAACTTCTTTCTTCTTGCAACATATCTGTTTCTAAGGCTGGTACGTTGGAGTGCCATTTATGTAATTCGAACTGGGCTTCACTGAAGGTTGTCTGCGCAGATTCTTTCAAGTGCTGTGTCTCGCGAACGGTCGGTCCACCAGTAATGGTGTCGTCGACGTAAAGACTTTGGAGGATTTCTTCAACTTCTGCTGGAAACCGTTCCCGACAGAGCTCGAGATGTTCCCAAGCAAGAAGGGAGACGGCGCCAAGCCAAAGAGAGCTCGCGTGAAACGTAACGCCTCAGTCTCTTTAGTCTTCAGATCCTTGTACCAATGAAACCGCATCACATCTCTGTCTGGTTCCCAGATTCGAACTTGCAGAAATGCTTGCTTTAGATCACCTGAGATAGCTGCAGGATGGAAACGGTTTTTCACCAGGAAGCTCCATAGCTGGATTTGAGTCGGTGGTCCGATCTCGAGACTTTCATTCAAGGATGGGGCCTTTTCACTTGCTCTTGCAGATGCATCATAGACAATGCGTAACTTGGTACTTTCAGCTGTTTCCCGAATGACTGGTTTGTGCGGTATGTAAAATTCTCTCTCTTTAGTTTCACTTTCCACACGCTCCACGATACCTTGGGCTAGCTGATCCTGAATCACGGTATCATACCGTTCAAGCATCCCCGGTTGTTTTTCCAATCTCTTTGTGAGTGCATTCAGTCTCTTCAAACTTCCTGCTTCGTTGTTGAGTAAAGGAGGATGATTGCCCTTCCAAGGTAAACCATCTTCGTACTACCCTTCTGGACTTCTCTTTAACTGCTCTTCTAGGCCTAACACTTCAAGTCTGCAGAGATTTTCGTAATCGCAAGAGAAATCCTGTGTCAAGAACTTGTTGGTCAAGTCTACTTCTTTCCCAGGGGACATCATTGTCCATCAAAAACGAGTTAGCTCCGCTATTGGCTCCCCGGTTTACCGATTCGTGGCATGCTGTTTACTTTCACTCTCGCATATTCGCTGGCTCCAAGTGTAAGACGGCCAAAACGGTCGACGAGAGAAACCACAGATTCGAGTGTAAGATTTACGAGTTTATTACAAATCCACAAACAAGCCAAATAATACAAAATGGGAACGAGTAACACAAGGGTTATTGAGAATTAAGCATCTGAACTTAGGACGTCTGCTTGAGAACTGAACTTGCTCTTGTTGTTGTTGCACAGACTAACCAACTAAACCAACTAAATCCACTGAGCAAAGGTAGCCAATTTATAATATATTTCAGGAAACTATAAACTTAACTCTAAACCAAATAAGGTTAGAGAGTGAATTTGTAGCCCACAAATACAGGATTTACCTAAGGGAACTAAGTATTTACTACTCCTACACAACGGGAATTAGGTACAAGAAATGTGTGGGAATAATATAACAAAATGATAGCAAAACAAGGTGTGAAAGGAAACTTAGTAATTTAGGAAAATAACTGAATAACGACTAACAAGAATCCTTGGGAGTAATTTGGAATAATTTGAATGAAAACTAAACAAGACAAAATGTGACCTGGTCACACTCCTCCCTGCTTTTGCTTGCCATGTCCTCATGCGAGCTAAACAAAATCAATAAAACTATAAAACTAAACATAAAAATTACTTAAATGAAGCCCTAGGCTGATTATAAGGGTTGCTATGTTGTCCTTTGTTAAGCCTGGCAGAACGACGCAGTATTGGTCCGTCTGGCTCTGCGACTGGTAATGGTACGGGCACTTGTGGGGCATCAAATGCAATCTCAATATCGTCAGCATCGTCTGAGGAGTCATCAGAGGTTTCAGAGGGGACTCTTCGCAAGGGTACTCGGCTCCGTCTGTGATTAGGGGGTTGCACCTGTAGGGGCCTTGGTTTGGGGCACACTTGAAGTTCTGAGCGGTTGACAGTTCTGCTTGGGCCATGACCATCAGCTGGTTCAATTTCGTAAACATTGTCACGACGATTAACAACCTTGTAGACCTTAGAGTTCCATCTGTCTTGGATCTTAGCTCTCCCCTGTGGGTGGCTTCGGGTGAAAACTCTCTCTCCAATGGGAATCTCGTCAGGCTTTACTTGTCGGCGGCGATCAAACTGCTGTTTCCGGAAGTTAGCTTCAGCCCTCAGTTTTCTCTGAGCTTGCTGGTGAGCATCACGTAAGCGATTCTGATGCTGGGTTAGCCATTCTCCATTATCAGTTGGTGGGTCATCTTGGTCAGAGGGAGGCAAAAGATCAACAGGTAGCCTTGGATCGGTTGCAAATAAGAGGTAATGAGGAGAGTAACCTGTGGAGGAATGTGGTGTTGCATTGTATGCATAACACAGTTCCTTAAGGTGCTCAGGCCACTTCCTCTTCTTCTCAGCTGGAAGGCTACGTAGGAGGTCATGCAGGGTACGGTTAAAGCGTTCACATTGGCCGTTTCCTTGGGGATGGTAGGGTGTGCTTCTAGACTTCTTGATATCATACATCTGACAAAGCTCTTGCACAACTTCTGCTTCGAAACATCTGCCCTGATCAGAGTGGATCCGCTTGGGGACACCATACACCAGGAACCAGTCACGAACTAAGGTTTTGACGACGGTGCTCGCTCGCTGGTCTCTGGTTGATACTGCGACAGTGAACTTGGTAAATACATCAGTAAGTACCAGGACATTTTCTCTGCCATCTGATGCAGGCTCAAACTGGGTGAAGTCCATGGCTAGTACTTCCAGGGGCTTTGTAGCGACGATACTCGTCATTGGTGTCTTGACAGGCAGGTAGGGTCCCTTTGCTACGACGCAACGCTCGCATTCCGACAGGTACTGTTTGACGTGGTTGTGCAGTCCAGGCCACCAGCAGCGTTCACGAACCAACTGTTCTGTTCGCTCTAGTCCCTGATGACCACACTGGTCATGAACACGATTGAGGAACTCCCCACGGATACTGTCAGGCAGGATTAGCTGCAGGTGCTGGTTGCCATGGTTGTCAGAGTTGCTGCGGTAGAGTACGCCCTTCTTCTCTATGATACGGTTCCACTGGTTAAGAAGTTGTTTCGCCTCACGAGACTCAGCTCTTCTCTCACGTGGTGAGGGCTTGCAACCAATGGTGCGGTAATGGATCATACGCTTTACGGTGGTATCTGCATTCTGCAATCTGGCCAACTGCTTTAAATTCCAGGAAGGTAATGGGCCTGTGCTGTACGTTTGGGGAGGGCCTACTGTTAACTGCTCAACTGCTGCGGTAGGGTTCTCTGCCAGGAACACTGCTGACTGGAGTAGTTGCTCCCTTACAGATTCAGGTACGGCAGTAGTGCTAAGGGATGAAGCCAGAATTACTTCTACTTGGTCAATGTCACACTCTTCATTTTCCGGCCGGTCGAGGCGGCTGAGTGCGTCAGCATTGGCATTCTGCTTTCCAGCACGGCACTTTATGTTGAAATTGAAGTTAGCTAGTTCGGACACCCATCGCTGCTCAACGGCCTTAAGCTTACTCTTCAACTGCAGGTATGTGAGAGGGTTATTGTCGGTCATTACTGTAAAGGTGGAGGAGATCAGGTACTCACGGAACTTTTCTGATACGGCCCACTTGAGAGCTAGGAGTTCCAGTTTTCTGGAAGAGTAGTTCTCCATTTTCCTCTCAGCTCCTCTGAGGGCACGACTAGCGTAGGCTATTGGCCTGATTCTACCATCTTGTTCCTGCGACACCACCGCTCCTAGACCATCATTAGAGGCATCTACTTCGACAATGAAAGGCTTTGTGTAGGTAGGGTAAGCTAACACTGGTGGGCTGGTCAGAGCTTGTTTAAGGCTATCGAATGCTTTCTGGCACTCCTGGTTCCAATCACCTCCAACAGACTTGCTTCTCTGCTTCCCATGCTTCCCATGCTTCGTACAGCTTGGAGACCAACTCGTGTAGGGGTCTTGCCAGTTGCGCAAAGTGTGGGACAAATCTTCGGTAGTATGAGGCGAAGCCAAGGAAGGATCTCAGGTCTTTGAGGGTTCTGGGTTGTGGCCAGTTTGTTACTACTTCTGTCTTGGCAGGGTCGGTGGCGACACCGTCAGCAGACACTACATGTCCAAGGTACGTCACCTTCGGCCGGAAGAACTGACATTTCTTAGCCTCGATCTTCAGTCCATGCTATCGCAGCCTACGGAACACCATCTCCAGGCGCTGCAGTTGGGTCTTGATGTCTTGACTGAAGACAATGATGTCGTCCAGATAGACAATCAGAACTTCCAGTAACTCATCACGGAAAATGGTCTGCATAACACGCTGAAAGGTGGCAGGGGCACCTCCGAGACCGAACGGCATTCGGTTGTACTCGAACAGTCCAAAGGGCGTGGTGAAAGCTGTCTTGTGCCGGTCTGCGGGGTCAACTTCTACCTGGTTGTAGGCGGAGGCCAGATCAATGGTGGAGAAGTGCTTGGCACCTACTAAGACATCCAGGCTCTCATCTATCCTAAGAAGAGGGTAAGCATCACGCTTGACTTTGGAATTGAGCTGAGGATAGTCCACGCACATGCGCAGCGCACCACTTTTCTTCCGGACAAGTACAATTGGGGATGCATGGTTGCTCTGGCTTGGCTTGATAACACCCTTATCTAACAGATCTTGTAAATGCTCCTTCACCTCAGCCAGCTGGTTTGGAGGGATCCGTCTGTGACGCTGATTCACAGGGATGTCATCAGATGTTGGTATCTTGTGCTGAATGGTGGTGGTTCTTCCAAGGCTATCTCCTTCACGAGCAAACACATCTGCATAAGTGGTGAAGATTCGCAACGCCTCTTGCTTTTCAGCTGGGGTCCCGGGGAAATCTGTCAGGTTTATTTCAGCAGGGAGATCTTGCTTGCTCTGGGGGGTCGCAGGTTTTCCAGGCTCCGGTGATCAGGAAGGCTTCTGGTCCTCTGCTCCCAGAAGGCAGGACACTATCACCTCGTTGCTGCGCACATCAAACTCCAGCTGATCTCCACTGTTCACCTTTGCTGCACCACGTACCTTTCCAAGGCGTGTTCGAGGCTTTAACCATACATCCTTTGGGGAGGGGTTCACGACTTGGATGAGGAAGCACATCTTAGCGCCATTAACCAGGGTATTCGCTACCTGAATGTTTCCTGGTACTGGTACACTGAGGGGTTCCACCAGTGACCACAGGCGGGACCATGCAGTGACAGCTACACTTGCTACTGAGTTTGGGGGCACCAGCACTGGGTACTTTCCAGCGACTCGGACAAAGACAGAGGTACAGGTTCCTGCAGTCCTTGGCTCAGCAGTGGTCCTTTGCTGGAGCAGGCCACCAAACTTGGGGATTTGCGCCAGTACATTAGTTCCAAGGAGCCCAGGCACCTCTCGTCTCTGCTTGACAGTGGCAGGGGTGTCTTTTAAGACTAATACTCCACAGCCGGGTACGTTCACCCCATCAACCTCTACGTCTAGTTCAAGGTACCCCAGGTACGGAATCTCAAGCCCATTAGCAGCCCGGGTTAGCAGCACGCAGGGTAAGCATTCGCCCGTCTTGTCTCATGCGCCCGCAGGTTGGCTGGAGTTTCTTTTTATAGAATTCTTCCGTCACGAAGGACACCATTGACCCAGAGTCCACCACACACAGCACGTCAACACCAGCAAGCCTTGCTTGAACCGTTGGGGTACCACCAACCATGTGTATTGGCGTGCATTCGTCTTTTGGTAGAGGTTTAGAGCCACTATTCCCCTCCTCCACGGCATGGCTCACTGCCGTGGAGTCTTCTCGTTTAACGCTGGCGGCTGGAAGTTCTGTCGGTTGTTTGTCTTTCCGCCAACTCCTCGTTGGTTTCTTCCATTGCTAGCAGGGCAGTCTCTCTGAAAATGACTGGTTGAACCGCACCCAAAACAGCCGGGTTGCCGTGGTGAGCATTGTTGACCGTATGACATAAGCTGCGCAATGGTTTTCTTTTGTTTGTCAAGAGCTGACTGTTGGCTCCTGATATGGTCAGCCAGTAATTTCTGCTGCTTTTGGAGGTTCTCAGCTAGGAGTTTTTGGCCGGCAACAATTTCGTTTACAACCGACTGCAAGTTCACTGACCCCTTCACTGCTTCACATGTAGGCTAGTGATGTTGGATGATGTCTAGTTACGTTAGATGATGCCTAGTGATGCTGTATGATGCCTAGTGATGTTTGATGATGTCTAGTTACGTTAGATGATGCCTAGTGATGCTGGATGATGCCTAGTGATGTTGGATGATGTCTGGTTACGTTCGATGATGCCTAGTGATGCTGCATGATGCCTAGTGATGTTGGATGATGTCTAGTTACGTTAGATGATGCCTAGTAATGCTGTATGATGCCTAGTGATGTTGGATGATGTCTAGTTACGTTAGATGATGCCTAGTGATGCTGTATTATGCCTAGTGATGTTGGATAATGTCTAGTTACGTTAGATGATGGCTAGTGATGCTGTATGATGCCTAGTGATGTTGGATGATGCCTAGTGATGCTGCATGATGCCTAGTGATGTTGGATGACGTCTAGTTAGGTTAGATGATGCCTAGTGATGCTGTATGATGCCTAGTGATGTTGGATGATGTCTAGTTACCTTAGATGATGCCTAGTGATGCTGTATGATGCCTGGTGATGTTGGATGATGTCTAGTTACGTTAGATGATGCCTAGTGATGCTGTATGATGCCTAGTGATGTTGGATGATGTCTAGTTACGTTAGATGATGCCTAGTGATGCTGTATGATGCCTAGTGATGTAGGATGATGTCTAGTTACGCTAGATGATGCCTAGTGATGCTGTATGATGCCTAGTGATGTTGGATGATGTCTAGTTACGTTAGATGATGCCTAGTGATGCTGTATTATGCCTAGTGATGTTGGATGATGTCTAGTTACGTTAGATGATGCCTAGTGATGCTGCATGATGCCTAGTGATGTTGGATGATGTCTAGTTGCGTTAGATGATGCCTAGTGATGCTGTATGATGTCTAGTGATGTTGGATGATGTCTAGTTGCGTTAGATGATGCCTAGTGATGCTGTATGATGCCTAGTGTTATAGGATGATGTCTAGTTACGTTAGATGATGCCTAGTGATGCTGTATGATGCCTAGTGATGTTGGATAATGTCTAGTTACGTTAGATGATGCCTAGTGATGCTGCATGATACTTAGTGATGTTGGATGATGTCTAGTTACGTTAGATGATGCCTAGTGATGCTGTATTATGCCTAGTGATGCTGTATGATGCCTAGTGATGTTGGATGATGTCTAGTTACGTTAGATGATGCCTAGTGATGCTGTATGATGCATAGTGATGTTGGATGATGTCTAGTTACGTTAGATGATGCCTAGTGATACTGTATTATGCCTAGTGATGTTGGATGATGTCTAGTTACGTTAGATGATGCCTAGTGATGCTGCATGATGCCTAGTGATGTTGGATGATGTCTAGTTACGTTAGATGATGCCTAGTGATGCTGTATGATGTCTAGTGATGTTGGATGATGTCTAGTTACGTTAGATGATGCCTAGTGATGCTGTATGATGCCTAGTGATGTAGGATGATGTCTAGTTACGTTAGATGATGCCTAGTGATGCTGTATGATGCCTAGTGATGTTGGATGATGTCTAGTTACGTTAGATGATGCCTAGTGATGCTGTATGATGTCTAGTGATGTTGGATGATGTCTAGTTACGTTAGATGATGCCTAGTGATGCTGTATGATGCCTAGTGATGTTGGATGATGTCTAGTTACGTTAGATGATGCCTAGTGATGCTGTATGATGCCTAGTGATGTTGGATGATGTCTAGTTACGTTAGATGATGCCTAGTGATGCTGTATGATGCATAGTGATGTTGGATGATGTCTAGTTACGTTAGATGATGCCTAGTGATGCTGTATTATGCCTAGTGATGTTGGATAATGTCTAGTGATGTTAGATGACGTCTAGTTACGTTAGATGATGCCTAGTGATGCTGTATGATGCCTAGTGATGTTGGATGATGTCTAGTTACGTTAGATGATGCCTAGTGATGCTGTATGATGCCTGGTGATGTTAGATGATGTATAGCAAATGAATGGGGTTAGTTTCTAGAGAAACTGTGGTGCTGCGTCGGTGGGGGGATGAAACACGAGAATTTAGTTTTATCGACTGAGTCGATAAGGTAAATTGACCACCGTAAAAAGATTCAAATAGCTGACGTTTCGAGCGCTAGCCCTTCGTCGGAGCGAATCAAGGAATTGTGGGTAGTGTGTGGTTTTATATAGTAAGCGGTGGAGCTACGCTATTGGTGGAAATTTGGTGACGTGAAAAACAAATGTAGATTAGTTGAATGAAAAGCGTTCGTTGATTCCGTGGGGTTTGAGAGTGCCGATTTGAAAGATGATTTTTTGTTCTAGGTTTTTACGGCTTTCTGTGTTACCCTGGTGTAGGGAAAGGCCGCAGATTGTCATGTGTTGTTTAGAATGGTTAGTAAGATTAAAATGGCGCGCGACTGGTTTGGATGCGTCTTTGTCATTTTTTTCAACGTCTCGGAGATGTTCACGAAAACGGTCGCCCAGTCTCCTCCCTGTTTCGCCAATGTATATCTTTTTGCAAAAAGTACATGTTATGCAGTAGATAACATTTACGGAGGTGTATGTAAAACGATCAGTGATTTTAATAGATCGTTTGGGTCCTGTTATTTTGTCCGCGTTGTGAATGAAAGGACAAGTGTTACATCGTGTGCGTGTGCATTTGAAAGTTCCCGGTACATCGTCAGATTTCAGTGCGCTCGTAACTAGAAAGTTGCCTATGTTTTTGTCACGTTTGAATGAAATTAGTTCGCAAATCAAAATGGACTCCCCCAGAGGGCCAGTTTTCTTCTCTAGATTTTTTCATCAAAAAATGTCGTCACGATGTCCAAAAACTTAAATTTAACCGCCACACCAAAATTTCCAACCTTTCAACAGGAGAATGGGCAGCGCTCAAAAGTCTTAGCAAACGACGCGACATTGTTATCAAAGCGGCCGACAAAGGCGGGGCGGTAGTTGTTTGGCGGACCGACCTTTACCGACAAGAGGCTTTTCGGCAACTTTCTGACACCGCTTTCTATGCCAAAGTTGATAAAGATCTCACTTCTACCAACCAAAAAATTGTCAAAGAAACTATCCAAGACCTCATTACTAAACAACAATTACCAGTTACCGCCAACAATCTCATCATCACTACTCCTAGAACCTCACGCGTTTATTTCAAACCTAAAATTCATAAACCAAACAATCCGGGCCGACCAATTGTTTCCGCTTGTAGCTGTCCTACCGAACTAATTTCTAGCTATTTAGACAAAATCATGGCCCCCATTGTCAAATCACTACCCTCGTACATTAAGGACACCAATCACGCACTCGAAATTTTCCGGGATTTCAGTTTTCCCAGCGAAAACAAATTAATTTTCACTATGGACATTACCTCTTTATATACCGTCATCCCCAATGACGAAGGACTTCAAGCACTAAAATATTTTTTCGACCAGCGCTCCATTCAAAACCCAAGCTCAGAAACACTGCTCCGCTTGGCCGAATTAGTTTTGACACTTAACTGTTTTTCATTTTCCCAAAACTACTACAAACAAGTAAATGGAGTCGCCATGGGCACCAAAATGGGACCAAGCTACGCTAACCTTTTTGTAGGCCACATCGAAGACAAATTTTTTAATCAGTACCACGGAACCAAACCCGAACTCTACGGCCGCTACATCGACGATTGCATTGGCGCTACCTCTTCCAGTAAAGAGGAACTTAATCAATTCATAACTTCTGTCAATACTTTTCATCCAGCTCTAAAATATACCTGGGAAATTTCCGAAACCTCAGTCGCTTTTCTTGACATTAATATTTCAATCAACGGTAACAGTTTATCCACAAGTGTGCACTACAAACCTACAGATTCCCACAGTTATCTGTTACATTCATCCTCACATCCATCGCACGTTAAAAACGCCATTCCGTATTCTCAATTTCTCAGACTTCGACGTCTATGTAGTGATGACTCTGATTTTTCCAACAAATCAGAAGAAATGTGCCAGTTTTTCAAGAAACGTGGGTACCCTGACTCTGTTGTTAATACGGGCCAACAACGTGCACAACAGATCGACAGACAATCAGCACTACAAATGCCACAGATGGAAGAGAACGAGAGAATTCCATTCACCCTCACTTTCCACCCACACAACAACACAGTCAAAAGCATCATTTTAAAAAATTTCAAATTACTCCAAAACGACCCCGAAACTGGCAGAATTTTTTCACAACCCCCACTAATTTCATTCAAACGTGACAAAAACATAGGCAACTTTCTAGTTACGAGCGCACTGAAATCTGACGATGTACCGGGAACTTTCAAATGCACACGCACACGATGTAACACTTGTCCTTTCATTCACAACGCGGACAAAATAACAGGACCCAAACGATCTATTAAAATCACTGATCGTTTTACATGCACCTCCGTAAATGTTATCTACTGCATAACATGTACTTTTTGCAAAAAGATATACATTGGCGAAACAGGGAGGAGACTGGGCGACCGTTTTCGTGAACATCTCCGAGACGTTGAAAAAAATGACAAAGACGCATCCAAACCAGTCGCGCGCCATTTTAATCTTACTAACCATTCTAAACAACACATGACAATCTGCGGCCTTTCCCTACACCAGGGTAACACAGAAAGCCGTAAAAACCTAGAACAAAAAATCATCTTTCAAATCGGCACTCTCAAACCCCACGGAATCAACGAACGCTTTTCATTCAACTAATCTACATTTGTTTTTCACGTCACCAAATTTCCACCAATAGCGTAGCTCCACCGCTTACTATATAAAACCACACACTACCCACAATTCCTTGATTCGCTCCGACGAAGGGCTAGCGCTCGAAACGTCAGCTATTTGAATCTTTTTACGGTGGTCAATTTACCTTATCGACTCAGTCGATAAAACTAAATTCTCGTGTTAGATGATGTATAGTTACGTTAGATGATGCCTAGTGATGCTGTATTATGCCTAGTGATGGTGGATAATGTCTAGTGATGTTAGATGATGTCTAGTTACGTTAGATGATGCCTAGTGATGCTGTATGATGCCTAGTGATGTTGGATGATGTCTAGTTACGTTAGATGATGCCTAGTGATGCTGTATGATGCATAGTGATGTTGGATGATGTCTAGTTACGTTAGATGATGCCTAGTGATGCTGTATTATGCCTAGTGATGTTGGATAATGTCTAGTGATGTTAGATGATGTCTAGTTACGTTAGATGATGCCTAGTGATGCTGTATGATGCCTAGTGATGTTGGATGATGTCTAGTTACGTTAGATGATGCCTAGTGATGCTGTATGATGCCTAGAGATGTTGGATGATGTCTAGTTACGTTAGATGATGCCTAGTGATGCTGTATGATGCCTAGTGATGTTGGATGATGTCTAGTTACGTTAGATGATGCCTAGTGATGCTGTATTATGCCTAGTGATGTTGGATAATGTCTAGTGATGTTAGATGATGTCTAGTTACGTTAGATGATGCCTAGTGATGCTGTATGATGCCTAGTGATGTTGGATGATGTCTAGTTACGTTAGATGATGCCTAGTGATGCTGTATGATGCCTAGTGATGTTGGATGATGTCTAGTTACGTTAGATGATGCCTAGTGATGCTGTATGATGCCTGGTGATGTTGGATGATGTCTAGTTACGTTAGATGATGCCTAGTGATGCTCTATGATGCCTAGTGATGTTGGATGATGTCTAGTTACGTTAGATGATGCCTAGTGATGCTGTATTATGCCTAGTGATGGTGGATAATGTCTAGTGATGTTAGATGATGTCTAGTTACGTTAGATGATGCCTAGTGATGCTGTATGATGCCTAGTGATGTTGGATGATGTCTAGTTACGTTAGATGATGCCTAGTGATGCTGTATGATGCCTAGAGATGTTGGATGATGTCTAGTTACGTTAGATGATGCCTAGTGATGCTGTATGATGCCTAGTGATGTTGGATAATGTCTAGTTACGTTAGATGATGCCTAGTGATGCTGCATGATACTTAGTGATGTTGGATGATGTCTAGTTACGTTAGATGATGCCTAGTGATGCTGTATTATGCCTAGTGATGCTGTATGATGCCTAGTGATGTTGGATGATGTCTAGTTACGTTAGATGATGCCTAGTGATGCTGTATGATGCATAGTGATGTTGGATGATGTCTAGTTACGTTAGATGATGCCTAGTGATACTGTATTATGCCTAGTGATGTTGGATGATGTCTAGTTACGTTAGATGATGCGTAGTGATGCTGCATGATGCCTAGTGATGTTGGATGATGTCTAGTTACGTTAGATGATGCCTAGTGATGCTGTATGATGTCTAGTGATGTTGGATGATGTCTAGTTACGTTAGATGATGCCTAGTGATGCTGTATGATGCCTAGTGATGTAGGATGATGTCTAGTTACGTTAGATGATGCCTAGTGATGGTGTATGATGCCTAGTGATGTTGGATGATGTCTAGTTACGTTAGATGATGCCTAGTGATGCTGTATGATGCCTAGTGATGTTGGATGATGTCTAGTTACGTTAGATGATGCCTAGTGATGCTGTATGATGCCTAGAGATGTTGGATGATGTCTAGTTACGTTAGATGATGCCTAGTGATGCTGTATGATGCCTAGTGATGTTGGATGATGTCTAGTTACGTTAGATGATGCCTAGTGATGCTGTATTATGCCTAGTGATGTTGGATAATGTCTAGTGATGTTAGATGATGTCTAGTTACGTTAGATGATGCCTAGTGATGCTGTATGATGCCTAGTGATGTTGGATGATGTCTAGTTACGTTAGATGATGCCTAGTGATGCTGTATGATGCCTAGTGATGTTGGATGATGTCTAGTTACGTTAGATGATGCGTAGTGATGCTGCATGATGCCTAGTGATGTTGGATGATGTCTAGTTACGTTAGATGATGCCTAGTGATGCTGTATGATGTCTAGTGATGTTGGATGATGTCTAGTTACGTTAGATGATGCCTAGTGATGCTGTATGATGCCTAGTGATGTAGGATGATGTCTAGTTACGTTAGATGATGCCTAGTGATGGTGTATGATGCCTAGTGATGTTGGATGATGTCTAGTTACGTTAGATGATGCCTAGTGATACTGTATTATGCCTAGTGATGTTGGATGATGTCTAGTTACGTTAGATGATGCGTAGTGATGCTGCATGATGCCTAGTGATGTTGGATGATGTCTAGTTACGTTAGATGATGCCTAGTGATGCTGTATGATGTCTAGTGATGTTGGATGATGTCTAGTTACGTTAGATGATGCCTAGTGATGCTGTATGATGCCTAGTGATGTAGGATGATGTCTAGTTACGTTAGATGATGCCTAGTGATGGTGTATGATGCCTAGTGATGTTGGATGATGTCTAGTTACGTTAGATGATGCCTAGTGATGCTGTATGATGCCTAGTGATGTTGGATGATGTCTAGTTACGTTAGATGATGCCTAGTGATGCTGTATGATGCCTAGTGATGTTGGATGATGTCTAGTTACGTTAGATGATGCCTAGTGATGCTGTATGATGCCTAGTGATGTTGGATGATGTCTAGTTACGTTAGATGATGCCTAGTGATGCTGTATGATGCCTAGTGATGTTGGATGATGTCTAGTTACGTTAGATGATGCCTAGTGATGCTGTATGATGCCTAGTGATGTAGGATGATGTCTAGTTACGTTAGATGATGCCTAGTGATGCTGTATGATGCCTAGTGATGTTGGATGATGTCTAGTTACGTTAGATGATGCCTAGTGATGCTGTATGATGCCTAGTGATGTTGGATGATGTCTAGTCAAGTTAGATGATGCCTAGTGATGCTGTATGATGCCTAGTGATGTTGAATGATGTCTAGTTACGTTAGATGATGCCTAGTGATGCTGTATGATGCATAGTGATGTTGGATGATGTCTAGTTACGTTAGATGATGCCTAGTGATGCTGTATTATGCCTAGTGATGTTGGATAATGTCTAGTGATGTTAGATGATGTCTAGTTACGTTAGATGATGCCTAGTGATGCTGCATTATGCCTAGTGATGTTGGATAATGTCTAGTTACGTTAGACGATGCCTAGTGATGCTGTATGATGCCTAGTGATATTGGATGATGTCTAGTTACGTTAGATGATGCCTAGTGATGCTGTATGATGCCTAGTGATGTTGGATGATGTCTAGTTACGTTAGATGATGCCTAGTGATGCTGTATGATGCCTAGTGATGTTGGATGATGTCTAGTTACGTTAGATGATGCCTAGTGATGCTGTATGATGCATAGTGATGTTGGATGATGTCTAGTTACGTTAGATGATGCCTAGTGATGCTGTATTATGCCTAGTGATGTTGGATAATGTCTAGTGATGTTAGATGATGTCTAGTTACGTTAGATGATGCCTAGTGATGCTGTATGATGCCTAGTGATGTTGGATGATGTCTAGTTACGTTAGATGATGCCTAGTGATGCTGTATGATGCCTAGTGATGTTGGATGATGTCTAGCTACGTTAGATGATGCCTAGTGATGCTGTGTGATGCCTAGTGATGTTGGATGATGTCTAGTTACGTTAGATGATGCCTAGTGATGCTGTATGATGCCTAGTGATGTTGGATGATGTCTAGTTACGTTAGATGATGCCTAGTGATGCTGTATGATGCCTAGTGATGTTGGACGATGTCTAGTTACGTTAGATGATGCCTAGTGATGCTGTATGATGCCTAGTGATGTTGGATGATGTCTAGTTACGTTAGATGATGCCTAGTGATGCTGTATTATGCCTAGTGATGTTGGATAATGTCTAGTGATGTTAGATGATGTCTAGTTACGTTAGATGATGCCTAGTGATGCTGTATGATGCCTAGTGATGTTGGATGATGTCTAGTTACGTTAGATGATGCCTAGTGATGCTGTATGATGCCTAGTGATGTTGGATGATGTCTAGTTACGTTAGATGATGCCTAGTGATGCTGTATGATGCCTGGTGATGTTGGATGATGTCTAGTTACGTTAGATGATGCCTAGTGATGCTCTATGATGCCTAGTGATGTTGGATGATGTCTAGTTACGTTAGATGATGCCTAGTGATGCTGTATGATGCCTAGTGATGTTGGATGATGTCTAGTTACGTTAGATGATGCCTAGTGATGCTGTATGATGCCTAGTGATGTTGGATGATGTCTAGTTACGTTAGATGATGCCTAGTGATGCTGTATGATGCCTAGTGATGTTGGATGATGTCTAGTTACGTTAGATTATGCCTAGTGATGCTGTATGATGCCTAGTGATGTTGGATGATGTCTAGTCACGTTAGATGAAGCCTAGTGATGCTGTATGATGCATAGTGATGTTGGATGATGTCTAGTTACGTTAGATGATGCCTAGTGATGCTGTATTATGCCTAGTGATGTTGGATAATGTCTAGTGATGTTAGATGATGTCTAGTTACGTTAGATGAAGCCTAGTGATGCTGTATGATGCCTAGTGATGTTGGATGATGTCTAGTTACGTTAGATGATGCCTAGTGATGCTGTATGATGCCTAGTGATGTTGGATGATGTCTAGTTACGTTAGATGATGCTTAGTGATGCTGTGTGATGCCTAGTGATGTTGGATGATGTCTAGTTACGTTAGATGATGCCTAGTGATGCTGTATGATGCGTAGTGATGTTGGATGATGTCTAGTTACGTTAGATGATGCCTAGTGATGCTGTATGATGGCTAGTGATGTTGGATGATGTCTAGTTACGTTAGATGATGCCTAGTGATGCTGTATGATGCCTAGTGATGTTGGATGATGTCTAGTTACGTTAGATGATGCCCAGTGATGCTGTATGATGCATAGTGATGTTGGATGATGTCTAGTTACGTTAGATGATGCCTAGTGATGCTGTATTATGCCTAGTGATGTTGGATAATGTCTAGTTACGTTAGATGATGCCTAGTGATGCTGTATGATGCCTAGTGATGTTGGATGATGTCTAGTTACGTTAGATGATGCCTAGTGATGCTGTATGATGCCTAGTGATGTTGGATGATGTCTAGTTACGTTAGATGATGCCTAGTGATGCTGTATGATGCATAGTGATGTTGGATGATGTCTAGTTACGTTAGATGATGCCTAGTGATGCTGTATTATGCCTAGTGATGTTGGATAATGTCTAGTGATGTTAGATGATGTCTAGTTACGTTAGATGATGCCTAGTGATGCTGTATTATGCCTAGTGATGTTGGATAATGTCTAGTTACGTTAGATGATGCCTAGTGATGCTGTATGATGTCTAGTGATGTTAGATGATGTCTAGTTACGTTAGATGATGCCTAGTGATGCTGTATTATGCCTAGTGATGTTGGATAATGTCTAGTTACGTTAGATGATGCCTAGTGATGCTGTATTATGCCTAGTGATGTGGGATAATGTCTAGTGATGTTAGATGATGTCTAGTTACGTTAGATGATGCCTAGTGATGCTGTATGATGCCTAGTGATGTTGGATGATGTCTAGTTACGTTAGATGATGCCTAGTGATGCTGTATGATGCCTAGTGATGTTGGATGATGTCTAGTTACGTTAGATGATGCCTAGTGATGCTGTATGATGCCTAGTGATGTTGGATGATGTCTAGTTACGTTAGATGATGCCTAGTGATGCTGTATGATGCCTAGTGATGTTGGATGATGTCTAGTTACGTTAGATGATGCCTAGTGATGCTGTATGATGCATAGTGATGTTGGATGATGTCTAGTTACGTTAGATGATGCCTAGTGATGCTGTATTATGCCTAGTGATGTTGGATAATGTCTAGTGATGTTAGATGATGTCTAGTTACGTTAGATGATGCCTAGTGATGCTGTATTATGCCTAGTGATGTTGGATAATGTCTAGTTACGTTAGATGATGCCTAGTGATGCTGTATGATGCCTAGTGATGTTAGATGATGTCTAGTTACGTTAGATGATGCCTAGTGATGCTGTATTATGCCTAGTGATGTTGGATAATGTCTAGTTACGTTAGATGATGCCTAGTGATGCTGTATTATGCCTAGTGATGTGGGATAATGTCTAGTGATGTTAGATGATGTCTAGTCACGTTAGATGATGCCTAGTGATGCTGTATGATGCCTAGTGATGTAGGATGATGTCTAGTTACGTTAGATGATGCCTAGTGATGCTGTATGATGCCTAGTGATGTTGGATGATGTCTAGTCACGTTAGATGATGCCTAGTGATGCTGTATGATGCCTAGTGATGTTGGATGATGTCTAGTCACGTTAGATGATGCCTAGTGATGCTGTATGATGCCTAGTGATGCTGTATGATGCCTAGTGATGTTGGATGATGTCTAGTCACGTTAGATGATGCCTAGTGATGCTGTATGATGCCTAGTGATGTTGGATGATGTCTAGTCACGTTAGATGATGCCTAGTGATGCTGTATGATGCCTAGTGATGCTGTATGATGCCTAGTGATGTTGGATGATGTCTAGTCACGTTAGATGATGCCTAGTGATGCTGTATGATGCCTAGTGATGCTGTATGATGTCTAGCGAGATTGGATGACGAATAGTGATGTTAGATGATGTCTAGCGACATTGGGTGACGTACAGTGATGTTGGATGACGTGTAGTTATGATTGGTGATGGTTTAAGTGAAGATATTGTAGCTGATTTTTCCTTTAGTGTACTGGAACACGAACTTACTACCTTCTCGCGCGTCCCCAGTTTCTGCTGCGCGACCAGGCCAATGAATTTCAAAATGGCGGATGAAAGGGGCGACTTTCACCAGGAAAAGAGAGCGAAAATCGCGCTACGAAAATACACTAAATTACCAATTTGGATATGTGAAAATCACGATGAAGTCCTATACTATATTCACAGAGCTATTGGATCGAGGCACCTTGCATTTGAAGGAATAACAGTCCTCCATTTTGATTCTCATCCCGACCTAACCGTACCAGTAAAGATGGCAGCAGACACAGTTTTTGAGCAAGAAAAGCTGTATGAAGACATCAGTATTGCCGACTGGATTCTGCCCGCTGTCTATGCTGGACATGTCAAGCGAGTTGTGTGGGTCAAACCACCATGGGCAGATCAGATCAGAGAAGGAGAGTTCCACTTCAAAGTTGGCAAACATAAGGAGACGGGTTTTGTGAGGTAACTTGGCGCACAATTTTACTCACCCACACCATCAAAGTTTCTTTGCTACATGTTATGTCCAAATACATAACATGGAGTAAGTCACTGTAAATTTTTACATTGCATTCCATGCAATGGCAGAGAACAGTTTGCAGAAATTGACCCCTGCCCCCCCTCTCCCCCTACCAACGGACTAACCAAGGGATTAAACATGAAGCAATAACATGGTTAATGGCTGCATAAGTTTGTCAATTTTCTTAGGATATATGCAATAATAGTTAATGCTGTTTTAATCATTTTTCAGGGTAACATGCTCTGAAGTATATTTCATAGAAGAACTGCTTTATGCTGATGAGGAATCATTAGAGAACTGTAAAGATCTTGAACTTATTGTGTGCTCGCTAGAACATGGATTAATGCTAAATAAAGAAAACTTCCATCAGAATGAATCAGCTGTTGAAGAAAAAGGAAATTTTAACTCAAAACATTTGGATTTGAAGGACAAAGAAAGTGAAAAGAATCTCACTGAACAAGAAAGGGACGAGTTCAGTGTGAATACAGTTAATACCTGTTTGGCAGACAAGAAAACAAGTTTTGGTTCTGAGCTAAAAACATTGGAAAAGGAACCAAGTGCGTTTGAGGCACACAACAGTGACGTTACATGTAAGGGAAAAAGAAAAAGTGAGATACACTTAATGGATAAGAGCGAAGGATGTAGTACTGTGCAAAGTGAATGCTCTGACTCAAGTACAATAGGAAATGAATCAAGTTATCCATTCACTGAACATAAGGGAGGTCAAAGTATTGGTGGAGAAATGGAAGTGCCTGGTTTTTGTAACATTCTCTTGAACACAATTTTACAAGAAAATAGTTTTATTTTGGATGTAGACATGGACTATTTTTCAACACAGAATCCATTTAAACTACTGTATACAGAGGTAAGTGTTAAGGGAAGTTGTCATAACAAGTATACTCAACCATGACCCACCTTGTGTAGAGTAGGGGGTTGTGCATGATACCGCCCTATCTCGTGAATCCGATGGACAACATTTTTTGGCCTAAAAATTTAAGTGAGACTTTAATATCGTGTGCAGGAAGTTTCCATTGCTAGTAAAATGGCATAGGAAGGTTTGAATCTTTTTCTTAGCATTTCTATTCCTGATAGAGCGAGGGCTATACCAACAAAACACCATCTTGTTAGGTAGGGGACGGGAGTACATTTCCCTAATATATAAGCTCAGGGACAACATGCCTTTTTTGCTTTATATTTGACAATTCATCCCAAATGGTCAGACTTGCACATGCTATAGAAAAAAAGTATGTACATGTAAGTGGGGAGAGGGAGAGGGTTGGAGTGAGTTAAGAGGAGGGGTGGGGTAAGTGGGTAGGGGGAGAGGGTTGGAGTAAGTTAAGAGGAGGGGTGGGGTAAGTGGGTAGGGGGAGAGGGTTGGAGTAAGTTAAGAGGAGGGGTGGGGTAAGTGGGTAGGGGGAGAGGGTTGGAGTAAGTTAAGAGGAGGGGTGGGGTAAGTGGGTAGGGGGAGAGGGTTGGAGTAAGTTAAGAGGAGGGGTGGGGTAAGTGGGTAGGGGGAGAGGGTTGGAGTAAGTTAAGAGGAGGGGTGGGGTAAGTGGGTAGGGGGAGAGGGTTGGAGTGAGTTAAGAGGAGGGGTGGGGTAAGTGGGTAGGGGGAGAGGGTTGGAGTAAGTTAAGAGGAGGGGTGGGGTACATGTAAGTGGGTAGGGGGAGAGGGTTGGAGTAAGTTAAGAGGAGCAGTGGGCCGGGGTTAGTGGGTAGGGCGAGAGGGTTGGCATAAGTTAAGAGGAAGGGTGGGGTAAGTGGGTAGGGAGAGAAGGTTAGAGCAAGTTGAGAGGAGGGATGTGGTGGGGTAAGTGGGTAGGGGGAGAGGGTTGTGGTTAGCGAGGAGGAGGAGTGGGGTAAGTGGGGGGGGGGGGGGAGTTGCAGAAGAGTGAAAATGATTCAAAATTTAGTAAATTTCAGCCGAAGACTAGAGCCTGGAGCCCCTCCTTTAGTTCTGCCACTGAATAAGCAAGAGAATCAATACCATAGCTGGTTGCCTTTGTCGTGAACTCGTGTTGCAATTTTTTATTTGAAGCATATTTGCCATTATGATATTTTCTTTCTAGGATGACTTTAAATCTCTCAAAGATATTTACAGATTTGAGGAACCTTTATCAAAAAGCAAAAAGGTACCTGAGTCCAGTACAATATTATTTGTGAATAGTCAGTCAAAATGTTGTTTTGTTGTAGAGAAAGGAAACTGCATTTTCATTTAAGATAAACTTTCAGTGAAGATTCAGTCAGATTAGAAGGATTATTATTCATTGTAGTCACTATCTATCTTTTCATTGGCCAAGAACCTACAGTTAATTCTGGAAATCAGGGGTGCTTTCCATTTGAATGGAAAAACCGGGTAGAATTTCCTGTTAAAAGGAACAGCACAAATTGTTCTCAATCAAAACGGAACGGGAAGGGTGTGTTCCTTTTGCACGGAGTTGCTTTTTCTTTCTTGAGAAGACTGAATACTAACGATTTACAATAACAAACACGGCCTTTACATGTAATTCATCAAGGAGCATGACACTAGTGGGACGCAGTAGATGGTACAGGATTTCCCGATCATTTCGGCAAAAACAAGAAAAGAGGACTACCTCTGAAGGTATTCCTTTTTTTCCGAAAATTTTCGGTGGAAAAGTCTGTTCTATTTGATTTACCACCGGAACAACCACATTTTCATTTTCCATACAGAAGGAAAGTGCTCCAGCTCACCCTACAGATTGTTCACGTATCTGCTAGCAGATAAGTAAATAATCTGAAAGGGTGCACATGCAATGTTGTGATATGCAGAATAATCAAGGTCTCAGTAAGTGTTATCAGCTGAAGCCTTCGGCTTAGGCTGATAACATTTTGCTTGACCTTGATTATTCTAGATGTCACAAAAACCTCATCCAATAATTGAAGGGCTTGGAGCATAACCAACCTATGTTGAAATTGAGACCTTTTTTTTGTGCTCATTTTGCCTCATTTTTGACATGTGACCTACAAATTAACTTCAAAACATCGTTCAGAAATTTGTATGCTGGTTTTTCCATATGATCTGAGATCACAAATCCAATTTCAGACTCTACCCCCCAAAAAATGCAGCCAAGTAAAGCAGTAGAGTAGCACTTATATTACAATGATTTGAACTGAATAGATGAGTGAAATCTTTACTAAAAGAAACTTTATTGACTTTTATTACCATTCCAGGTAGTTTGAGTCATATAGTTACATTTAAAAACGTTCAAGCAGAGATTATAAACAAGTTAATTAAACAACATTTAAACAGTTTAACCATTGGTGTGAATGGGGCTTTACACATGTAGCTAGTTTGGAAAATGTTGGTGTGCACAGCATTTAGTTACAAGAACATCTATAGTTATACAATAAGTACTGTATACCCTGTAGTTCTAAATTCTCTTTGGATCCCGTATATATATATATATATATATATATATATATATATATATATATATATATATATATATAATATATATATATATATATATATATATATATATAATATATATATATATAATCTTGCAAAATACTGTTATGCATTGAATCTTCAGGATTTGGACCATTGCATTAGAGTACGGCAAGCACAAGTGGAACAAATTGAGTCTACTTATAAATATCTTCAAGAACACTCCTCCAGTATTATCTCAGATGATTGTCTCCTCAACCAAGATCTTGTTAAACTAACAGATCAATTAAAACTGCAACAAGGGGACAAGCTTGATTATGAAATGGTAATAATTAGATTGCTAGACGAGTAATTCTTTTCAGTTGGCATATTACAGAGGTTACCAATAACACGCGTCTGATCACCCACTGCCGTCAAAAAGGGCAAACAACAAAGTTGCGTTTTAGTGGACGTCATTCAAAGAAAAGCCATAATTTAAATTATTTTGAATTCTGACAGAATTAATTTAAAGAAAACAGAGCTACAACATCAACAATTCTACCAGTTAAGAGAAGGCAAAACTAAAAGACAAGTTGCCGTTTGCACAGCCATTTTTTAAAAACATGTTTCTTTAAAATTTCACTGCACATAATAATTTGCAAACTCAGTACTACATGAACAGAAGGTGGATAATAAAACTGCTACATGCAGCACCAGTTTCTTATCATGTGTAAAATTTAATCTTTCCTTTAAAACTGTAATGAATAAACTGTGGATGAACTGTAATGACTTTGAATTTGGTTGTTTTAAAATTTTTACCTTTTCTTTGGGTAAAATGGTTTAAATTCCAGTCAGAGACTGGTTTCATTTGATTGACGTCCACCAAACTCAAGTTTGACTGTCTGGAATGAAGTATGATGGGTAAGTGCAGCGATGCATCAATTAATGCTGCAGGGGGTGACTCCTGTATAAAAGTGACGGGGGTGATTTTTGTGTCTTTTAGGGGTTATTAGAAATGTGCAGTATAGCACCACTAAGGGTGTTTGAATCGAAAATGTCAACTGTCAGAGTTATCCTGATATATGTACATGTGCAATGTACCTTTTAAAAACCTCCTAACAAGGCCAAGCTGCTCAACAATAGCAGTAAAGTTATTATCCAAGAGTAGTTGAAATGCTTTTGATTACTAAAATTTGCGTTTGTTTCACCCTTAGCTTCACTTTTCAGGAATGTCATCAGATATACCACATCATGTGAGTTCTTATGAAATCATTGACAGCCTCATGGTTTCCATGACAACAGTGCTAAAATGCCTTCCAAAGCCTTCCTTAATCACTATGGCTAGGTATGCTCTAACTTGTACAGTTAGTTGTTTGTTCTATTAATCACACTGTTAATCAGAACATTTTAATCGAGTTCTTAAATAAAATTGTCTGACAGTAAAAATATTCCCCGGAGGACCAGGAATGCTTCCTAGGAGGTCCGTAAGGCAGTTAGCGTGAAATGTACTGGTTAACTGTTGGTGTTAAAATGAAGTGATTTTGAGGGAATGGATTTTGGGATTGTCTTTTTTTTATTTAAACTGAAAAATCAGCATAAAATCGAGAGATTCGGGTAAACTTTGGGATTCATTTTTTCGAGCGGGATTCAGCGGGAGACATGGAGATGCATAAATTATTTCTCCAAAACGATGGAAAAAAAACAACAGAAAAAAATCCTGAACAATGTTACATACATACACATGCCAAAAATGGACAAAGCTGAGCAAGAAAAATAAAAAACAACCTAAAAAGTAACATTGGTTGATTATGCCCCGAGCCCAGCTTCAGCCATTCAACTCAGTGTCTGGCCAGTGGTGGATATTTACATCACTGCAAATTAGTATAATACTAATTAAAACAGTTAGATAATATACACGGTAGCACGACAATGATGATTCTTAACTCATTTATTCCTGTCAGCAATTACAATTTTTGTGCGCAAATTGCCCGGAGGTTAATAGCACTTGCTATTCCGAGCTTCAATACTAAGCCAATCAGAGTGTGCCAACAATGCCATCCACTGTTAAATTGTATATACTTAAATAATAATTATACACCTGGATGAAGAGAGTTACATGTAATGTGGAGCAAAGTATTTTTGCCTAAAGACACAACATGACAGAGACCGGCAGGCCTTCACAGATCTTCAGATTGAAAGTCTGATGATGCGTGAACCATTAGACTAATACACAGACTATTAACATAAGGTCTTATAAAAATTAAGGGGGCCCTATGTCACCATTTTTATTTTTAGCAAAAACACATTGTTTGTATCAGTGGAACTCCAAAAATGATGGTCCAGTTTTGTTAAGAATCAATCTACTAGTGCCCTAGGAGTTAGCACAGTCTTCTTGCAAAACCCATGCCAAGAAGTGCAATAAAGCAGGGGTACGGCAGTGTTGGCATTCACTGCCGTCTTGAAGCACTCTGTTCATTCCAATGTTATAATTGAAGGGGTGAGTGGAATAAAGCCCTAAGTGACTTCTGATCAACTGCTAGATTCTCCCTCCAGTTTGTATTGTATATACTCATGTAACAAAGGGAGAATTTGGCTATAGATCCGGAGTCACTTAGGGCCTTATTCCAAACATTATGTGGAATATCAGGCCCTAAGTGACTCCTGATCTGAAGCCAAATTCTCCCTTTGTTACATAAGCATATACAATACCAACTGGAAGGAGAATCTAGCAGTTGATCAGGGCTTTATTCCAGTCACCCCTTCAATTTCAGGTGGTAAAATGTTCCACTCGCTGTTCCACACTGTATAATTATATTGTCTTGTATGGAGGGTGGGAGTGGCGGGTTCATTGGAAAACTTGGTGCTGGACATAAGTTGGGATCAGGTTATTGCCACTTGGTTGTGTAGTATTTTGTAGAACAGGCACAGCCTTGTAACCTGCCTTCTATGCTGTAATCTTGACCCAAAAGCAGCAAGAACATAAAATCGCTATTATACACATGTAGCTCCTTTAAGTGAAGAAGCAATCAACCTTAATTAATAAAAGATTTAATAAGTTCCGTTTTGTCTTTTTTCAGGTCTTCTTATGATGAATACACTCCAGCAGACCAAGTAGAATATATTCAATCTTCTCTACTTCGACTGCTGTCTTTTTGTTATGGTGAAAACATAGCTGTAAACAAGTGTTATTGAACTTCACAGCGAGTGTTGATAAACTGACTCACACTTGCTCAGGAAGACATTAGGGACGGTTCATTATCTGTGGGGATGAATGCATGGTAAAAAATGTGATATTTTTAGCAAAGGCAGCACTAATAATTACAAAGTGATTCTACAGTCTGTATAATTTATATAATTCAATAACATGCACTGAAAATGTCTTAGTGAACAGAACAAAACATGGACAGAACATATTAAGAGTACCTCTTATTTTTCAAACACACTGGTTGACTAAGTGTTATCGACTAAAAGTTACAGGTTCTCAGATAATGATTCCTAGTGTCAGGTAACATCAACCCTCGCTAAGATGTCATGCAACTTTTTTTTTCTACTTACAATACTTTTACTACTTACACTACAATACTTCCTTACAATACAATTCTTACACTACTTTGTTCCACAATTGGTTCTTCGTTATGCACCTATGTAGTTAGAAAATTACAGTTTAAAACAGGTTTCCACTTAGCCTCAAGCATCTTCAGATTATTATATTTCGCAGCAAAGAGACATTCGGTTTTATATTTTCTTTTAACTAGTTCTTTATAGGAAGAGAAAAAAGGAAGACTATTATTTCTACGACAGTTCCATAAATGTAGCTTACCTAAAACAATTAAATAATTAAACAAAAGACATTTAGTATAGATGGCATGCAACTTGAGTTCGTCCCAATGCTGTCCAGCTGAGAGAGAGAGCTCAACGTAATTGCCTTCTACATCTCAAAATCAAACTCTAGTCCACTCCCTTTCAATTTTGCCAACACTTCCTTTTCAAATCTCTCATTCAGCTCTGGAGTGAAGTAATTCTTCCAATCACCAACCACGCCCTTCCGTAGCAATGCCACACTGTCTTTTTCCTCCAAACGTGGGATCGCGTAACTTAGTTCATTTTTCTTCATACCCTTAAATGTGCACTGCTCTGCAATGCAATTGATGAGTTCATCTGACACGGGCTTGTTCAGGAACTCGGCAATCATTCGAACATGGGAAAGCATATCCTAGAAGAAATAAATATTGATTTATGTTGGATTTCCAGCCATCTTGTGTGCCTGTATTTCTCCCAGCACACCAAATGAGACAACATTAACACTGAACAAAGTCAAGTCAATAGCTAAACGATTTCATGTTACATTGACTTTCTAAACTAAGTGCACAAACGTGGCCCATCACAGGTCTTGTTATTTTGATTAGCTATATCGTGACTTTAAATAAAAGCCAAATATAACGTTTTCAATGAGTTGCAAAAACACTGTCAAGTGGACTGTCACTAGTAGTGATGAGCCTTTCTTAAATTGGCTTTAATAGAGCCTGGGGCAGGCTACTTATTTCTGAGTGGCTGCGTGCTCTTTTTCTTTCACAATAATTTACTTTTAATGATTCTGCACTTTTGTATTAAGAGCACAATAAAGATTGTTGTTGTTGTTATTGTTGTTACCCCTCCCATTTGCACTTATGGGGTGACACTCACTCACTCCCAGCTTCTTGGAGCACTTTAAAAGCTGCGCCTGCATTCTGGCTGGGAGGCTAACATTGCTTTGCAGCATCCCAACTGGGACCAATGTTCCCAGTCTTATATTGAGCACTGAGTGCACAAATGTGATAGCATCACCCAAGTGGGGACAACCACAAAGCGAAGTTACTCTCTAACACTTGTGCCACTCTCTTGATGAAAGCCTCCTTCAATCTTCTTTAGCTGCGAATGTTTTTTCAAATTGAACCCTAGACTTTTCGAATCTCCCGATTGTTCGAAACAAAAACTTATTTCTCTAGGATCTGATGATATCATCTTCGATTTTCCTCTGCAATTTTAAAGTGATTAACTGTGTGTTAACTGCAGCATACCTTGTGTAAATCTTCATATTTCAGGAACAAGACATTGGGATCATCTTTATGTTTCCACCAACCAAGAACATGGTCATTCCATACGTCATACCCGACTATATAAGAAATTAAAACAAAAAAACAGAACCTCATTGTTTTTAAGGGACAGTTTTCTTGGTCCTGGCAGAATTTCGAAAAGTATACATTTTCTCAATACAAACACTCAGTTGGCCTTTTAAGTACTGAATCCTGAATAGCAGTTTTGGTTCAGAATACATTTGCAGTCTTTTCCTGTGTTAATAGAAAAAATCCTACTGTAATAAAAAATTCTCTACCCAAGTGATGTAAAAACTTACCATTTCCGTCTATGAATAACTTGGCAAAAAATTCCCATGGCCCATTAAAACCATTAATCTCTGTAAAAGGTTCCATGAAATGGAAGAATGACACTGCAACATCCTTGGGATTTCGGGCGACGTAAATATATTTACACGGTGCATCTTTATTTGCACTTTTAGGAGTAGTACTGTGGGTAAGGTGGCTCTTTAGCAGGCGAGGGCTTGGCAGAGTTTTAATGTCAAAGGATGCAAACTGTTCACTGGTGGCCATGCCTTCAATGAATGGGAATCGAAATATATGTTTTTCACTGCTGACTGCTCCTTCATTATAGATTTGCCAAACAATTTCTTGCACCCAAGTCGTTCCTGAATAAAATGAGAAAAGAAAAGTACAGTCGAACCTCCATATATGTGACCACCTCTCCTTAGCGACCACTTTTCCAAAATACCAAATTTCTTCCAGTCAAATCACTATAGTCCAAACCTCTCGTCATGTCTCGTAAGCAACCACCGCTCCTAAAAAAAGCGACCACTTTTCCAAAATACCAAATTTTTACCAGTCAAATCACTATAGTCCAAACCTCTCATATGCGACCACCTCTCCTAAATGACCACTTTTCCAAAATACCAAATTTCTTCCAGTCAAATCACTATAGTCCACGACCACTTTCAACGTTGTTTTTAACCTCTGGTAAGCGACCACTCGCCCATATCAGAAGCTCATACGTGATAAGCGTCTGTAACAACAGACGCAACTTGATACACGTGTTACGTCCATCTGCGTACATTACACCCAAGTCCAAGAAAAATTTTGTCCTTGCATCAAAACTTCACTATAGATTCATATGATTCAGAGACAGTACAGGTTCATCCGCGTGGTCTGTTCTCTCGTAAGCGACCAGCTCTTGTAAGCGACCACCTTGTAATATAAACTTTGTACAACTTAACCATTTTTAATGAAATCGGGATCAACTGCTATTTAAAACACTAGAAAAACACAGCGATTTGGCGAACCCTCGAGAAGGAAGAAGTAAGAGCTTGCACACACGTCTCAGAATTTTGCATACCACCCCTAACGACCCCTGATGAACAAGTCGTCGCCAAATAGAAATCAAGTTCAACAACGTAAATAATCACGCACGGTCGGCGTAACGCACGCGAATACAGATGGTGCATGTCTATCTTTGTTCCGTCTATGTTATTTAGCTTTGTGTATTTTTCATAACGTTACAATATTCTCCTTGTAGGATGAAGGATTTAAACAATCTGTTGAACTGTTGTGTTAATTTGCGTGTTGCATTATCTGCATAATTCTGAATATTCCAGATATCGGTTTACTCCAGTGCCTCTATTGCTAAGTTGATCCCCCGAAAGCAGCGAACGCCCCGAAAGTAGTGAGCCCCCGAAAGTAGCTTCAATTTACAGCCGATTATGCACAATTACTTCACGTATCAAGGGAGATCATTGCTATCGGTCTAATCCGCGAATGAATGAAGTCTGCAGCTGCATTCCCTAAACACAAACTGTGTGACCTTTGTTCGTATTTTTAAATTTAGAGGAAATGTGTGGGAATATCGAAAAGGTTCACTTATCTTTAGCCTGCGTAGCTGGCGGGATTATTATACCGGGGTACTGTTTTGGCGGCGGAGCCGCCACGCGCGCCGCGCGAACGGCGAAGCCGCGAGGGATTTTCGCGAGCGGCAAAGCCGCCAGCGAATCAATTGGACTCGTCCCCATTCTTCTCGCGGCTCCGCCGCCAAATTCTTCTCGATCGCGGATCTGCCCCCCCCCCCCCCCCCCCCCCCCCAAAAAAAAGGGACCAAAACAGTACCCCGGTATAATAATCCCGCCAGCTACGCAGGCTAACTTATCTTAATATACTGCGATGAATATATATTTACATCCAAGATTCAAAATAAACGTATTTTTACCTGAAATGTTGTGTGGTGTCATTCTTGTGCTGAAAACGGCGAATTTTAGCCTGAGCGATTTGAAGGGTTTTGCATCGGACGTTTACCTGAGCGTATAGTAGAGAGACAAGGGAGGAAAGCTGGATTTTGGACCTCTCCAGCGCCGAGCCGATTTTCTCCAAGAAATTCCCATCGCACGGCTTCCAAACCCCGCACCAGGCAAGCTGAAACCCAGAGGTTTCTTCTCGTACCATTACATTTAAAATCCGTCCACAACTTGAAGCGCTAGACCCCAAATAATATCGAGAAATCCAGCATTCGAAGCTCGAAAAGACCGCGGCTGGTAAAATGTGTGCAGGCCTCCAACAGTCAGGCCGTTTGCTCCTTTCTGATTGGATAATATAAACAAACAATGCCCTTTCATAAATTCGTCCCGCGGGAGAGGAAGCAGGGGCGAATAAGCAGCGACGAACTTTCTACTAACCAGCCTGGGGGTGAAGCGAATGGCGTCTTGCTGGGCTCATTCCATCACGCGCCATTCACTTCACCCCGGGACGGTAAGTGTAAAGTTCGTTGCTGATTATTTGCCTCTGCTTCCCCTCCCGCAGGACGAATTTATGAAAGGGCATTGTTTGTTATCATCCAATCAGAAAGGAGCAAACGGCGTGACTGTTGGAGGCCTGCACACATTTTACCAGCCGTGGTGTTTTCGGGGCGACCCTAAAATCAGGAATGGCGGAACGGCGGAATGATAGAATGGTGGAATGGCGGAACGATGAAATGGAGGAAAATCACCCCAAATCCTAAAAGATGGAATAGCGGAAAATCACCCCAAATCCTAAAAGACGGAATAGCGGAAAATCGCCCCAAATCCTAAATGGCGGAATGGCGGAAAATCTCCCCAGATACTAAAAGACGGAACTATAAATATAAATAAATAAATATAAAATATATAAATATATAAATCTAAATAAAAAATAATAAACATATAATATAAATAAGTGCTCGCGTTAGAGATGGAAGAAAATACCGTATAAAATGGTTAGGTATCAGGAATAACGGAAATGATGAAGCGCCCCTGTCACGATTGGAAGCTCTTTTAGCCGATACTTCGACGATTTAGAAGCTTTCATGGGAGATTTTCCAACGAATTGACCTATTTTTTACCAAATTTTCATGTATACCAAAATGACCCTGAATGAATGTGCGATCACACCAGGTTTAATTTTTTTTGCGTTGTTCGGTTTTCTAATGATTGGTCATTAAGGTTTTCTCAAAATATTACTTCCGCGGAAATTTATGCGTGAAGAGGAACGCCGGAGTTATTTCTCATCCATTGCCACAGCAATAAACCACTGACTAGCGAAATATATGCATATGCATGGTTTACACCTATGCATGTTTTTCAATAGGCCATTTCCGAGTTACGTTATGCCTCGTTGTCAAAGCGAGGCTAGGTGCACAACCTTTCATATGGAAATGAGTTTTATTTGCATTTGAATAAAAACTCATTTCCATATGAAAGGTTGTGCACCTAGCCTCGCTTTGACAACGAGGCATAACGTAACTCGGAAATGGCCTATTAAACGGGACTTCCTGAAACCGCAAAAAAATTACTTCCATAATGCAAAGCAGGCTAGCCCAAGGACACAAACTGATCAGCAGGTCTTGTACTGCAGTATGAAAGGATAACAAGCATCACCACATTACAAAAATAGTGTAACACCTCATGATGATCTTCTTTTATTTGGCTGTTATTCAGTCACTCATCCGGTCCGTGCAGATCAACATTTTTATGACAGATAACCCAAAGACAAAACTAAGAAAAGGGCAAGCAATACAACGTTTGGATTTTTATGTTTCGAATTATATTTTTCTACAACTGTGGTCACTTCATCGGTCCATTAGCCAATCTATCAATTCCTTTTTTTCGAGTAAAATCAAAGTATAGGTTCGTCCCGGGGGGGGTGGGGGGGGGGGGGGTACTCGGGTATATTTTGGGTGGGTATGTGCCGCCCGGGTCTCCAAATTTGGACCCCGATTTAGAAAGAATTTGCACTCAAAATGATACCCCGTTCTAGAAATAGGTCAATTTTTAATACCCCGTTCTTTAAAAAAAAAATGGCTGCTGATAATCTGAAGCTTTCGTGCGTTCGAAATATTATACCCCGTTCTAGGAAACGTCTCTAAAATGGATACCCCGTTCTAGATCAGGAGTCCCAAAATCACGACCCCGGTGGGCGGCACATACCCGTATAGGTATTTTGGGGGAGTACCCCCCCACCCCCCCCACCGGGAGGTTCGTAATCAAAAGCAGACATGAAATCACAAGCGGTGACTTACTTCGTCTTAACACAGTCTAAATTACAAAACTAATCATTAACGAGCTAACATCAACTAGTAATAACGTCAACGGTAAACACGTTTAAAGTGCCTATGAAATGAAATTTATTTTTCGATGTATCGAAAGTTTCACCTTTTTAGACCTTGGAATAAAAGGTTTAAAGTGTTAGGGACGACGCGAAATGCTTTTTTTATGGTCTCAAAGTTAGGTTGTTGGCGCTAAAAAGTGGCTCCAATTTGTGCGCGGTCAAAACCAGTGTCATATTACACTGTGACGTAAATAGTTGTACAAACTGCTGCGGGAATAAAGAGAACAAGAGAGCTGACAAGAGACGTTGCTAGAGGTGGACCAATATTATGTGGCGAGCGGCCTCAAACATACGAGATATTAGAATTCTTCGATAACAGAGGGTGTAACAAAGCTTTATTTTGCTCCAGAGGAAAATAGGCCGGCGAAATACACGAAATTTGTTCGTCGACATCGGAAAGGGTACGTCAAGCGATGTTGTTTTCAATGAAAGCGCTTATTGTTAAGATTAATATTATTTTGCAAAAGAAAATAACATTCCGGCCGGTGAGGCCGTTTAATCAAGCATAATTTTCCCAATCCATATACTGTTTAGAAGTTCCTTCAAGCCTCGGCTCGACTGGAGAGCCGTCGAAGTCAGTGAGGCCTACAAAAATATACTGACTCGATCGGCACTGACTGGCGAGTAATATAAATGTTTATACGGTATTCCGAATTATAAAATTCAAACTGCAGCGACGCAAGTGTTCACTGGAAGGCGTCTATTCTACGGAACATCTATCAAAAATCTACACGTACAAATGCTATTCAAAACAAAATACATCGCTGAATCATTGCGTGTTCGATCAGATCAATTTTTATACAATGAAATATAAATCAGACATAAATGTAAACACGATACTTTGAACTCACTTACAAGCCGCCAAGTGGTTAAAATTTCCAGAAACGATCAATCGCTGGCAAGACACTGAACTAAGAAGCATAATTATTACGTATATACAGTACTTGAGTTCAAACATTTTGAATAAATAAATAAATAAATAAATAAATAAATACGCTATCAAGGCACCTTGCCGCTAAAAATACACCATTCACATTCAATTCAGCAAGCTGCCTGAAAAACACCACCTCGGATATGCATAACGGGTCCATAACATATCAGTATAATTTAGAAACTTTCAACTAGCAAGCCGCCAAGACATATCCTTCGCATTGAAAAAAGAACTTTAAGTAGACGAGCGAATTGCCAAGCCGATAAAATAAGTTCATAACCTCCACGCGCGATCAATGAACTTCAGAGAAGACCGGCCGAGTCGCTAATGCGCTAATAACATGATTGTTTGTACTACAAATATATCGTTCGCGTTCGATAAACGCTAGTCAACGAGCCACTAAAAAGAAATAACAAAAACGCCTCTGCGTTCAATAAGCTTACAACTCAACTGGCGAACCACTGAGATGCTGTGCTACTGAAATGTATACCTTTCACGTTCAATAATCTAAATGATCAAAGTCCGTCTTCTTCATGTTCACTTCCTTCGCTCAAGCGGCACAGTCTGTTCGTCTCGCTACGGCAAAACTACAGTGGACACGATCATTTCAGTTGATCAAGAGCGATCCGAAACTGATCCTCTTCACCTTCAGAGAACTGTAAAGAAACAAATTAGGCGCTGTCTGACATTTGTACGGCCAAAAACGTTGGCAAAATGACCATCACGCTAAAGGATTCCAAGGGAATTATAGCGTAAACAAACCATTGTGTCATACTATTTACGTAATTTACGTCATCACGCACGCCCACTCGCCCCCAGGCTCTCCAAAAATTGGAGCCACTTTTCAACCGAAGTGACGCATCTTCGAGGGGCTAAAAAACCGATTTTCTTTCTTTTCCTCGGGAAATGATTATTGTTTTCGTTCTTTGGACATAATAAACTAATGAAAAACGAAGAAAAAAAAATCATTTCATAGGCACTTTAAAAGCTTTTTAGTTAAACACGAACTCCCATACAAACTCTGTATTTACAAATTCCCCTAGGCGGCCGCGGACACTTTCAGATTTAGACTTTTCCTTTGTTTTTAAGCTCCCTTAAACGCCCGGGGGGGGGGGGGGGGGGTACTCCCATATATGCGCTATATAGGTATGTGCCGTTGTAAAGGGTATGGTTTTCAGGCAGTTTAGTCTGGGATAGGATATAGTAATCAGAGAATTTTGGTCTAGAATAGCGGTACCATTTTCCGCGAAACTGATCAGTTAAGTGAAGAATTTAGTCTAGACAAGGTTTATTGGCAAATGGCATTTAAAAATCGGTACGGCGGGCAGTACGGCATTTTTACTGACCTTTGGTAACTAATAACCAAGAAAGCGTTCAAAAATTTGGTCTAGGATATGGTAGAGTTTTTCGGTGTTTAGTCTAGAATAGGGGTTTCAAATGCAGCTAAAATGGTCTAGTATAGGTTAAGGGTCTCAGAGTCCCAGAGGCACATCCCCGCCCAGAAAAAAGCTTCGAAATCGTCGACATATCGGCTAAAAGAGCTTCCAATCATGACAGGGGTGCTTCATCATCTCTGTTATCCTGATACCTAACCATTTTCTACGGTATTTTCTTCCATCTCTAACGCGAGCACTTATTTATATTATATGTTTATTATTATTTTTTTAGATTTATAGTTCCGTCTTTTTGGATCTGGGGTGATTTTCCGCCATTCCGCCTTTTAGGATTTGGGGTGATTTTCCGCCATTCCGTCGTTCCGCCATTCCACCGTTCCATCATTCCTGATTTTAGGGTCGCCCGTGTTTTCGAGCTTCGAATGCTGATTTTCTCGATATTATTTGGGGTCTAGCGCTTCGAGTTTTGGACGGATTTTAAATGTAATGGTACGAGAAGAAACCTCTGGGTTTCAGCTTATCTGGTGAGGGGTTTGGAAGCCGTGCGATGGGAATTTCTTGGTGAAAATCGGCTCGGCGCTGGAGAGGTTCAAAATCCAGCTTTCCTCCCTTGTCTCTCTACTATACGCTCAGGTAAACGTTCGATGCAAAACCCTTCAAATCGATAAAATTCGCCGTTTTCAGCACAAGAATGACACCACACAACATTTCAGGCAAAAATACGTTTATTTTGAATCTTGTATGTAAATATTAATCGCAGTATATTAAGATAAGTGAACCTTTTCGATATTCCCATACATTTCCTCTAAATTTAAAAATACGAACAAAGGTCACACAGTTTGTGTGGGCCCTCTGTGGCAATAGTGGTGAAGATGAAAAACACAAACGGCGGCGAACGAGATGCGACTACAGTTGGACACGTGCCTGATAGCTTAGCGGAGGTTCTGTACAAGCCATTGCTGGAAAAGGAAATCAAGATGACTTGCCATGTGTCTGGCAAAAGCAGGAGTGCGCCTGAAGGTGTATGGGTTCAAGGGGGAGGCATCGAGATTCCTTGCTTTTATGGAATTGGCGTCAAGAAAGGACTTAGAAGTCTAAGAATAGAACTGAGAGACAAACTAGTACAACTCGTCCCGACCACTGACAATACAATACAGGCAGACAGACATCCGGAGCCCACCCATGTGGCAGTTAAAAACATGAAACTGGACAGACGAATTTTGTCTCATTTGTTTATCATTGCTGTTGATTTTTATTACGGTATTGCTGAATTTATTACTAGGGTATCATTGTTATGTACCTTCTGGCACCATGGAATGCAAATAAAATGTTGTTCATTTTTCATTTCGGAAAAAAGAGCTCACGCCAGCTTTATTTAACGGTTCTTGTTCCCCGAAAGTAACGACCCCCCGAAAGTAACGAGGGTCGATCGTTACTATCGCAACTCTACGGTAGTGTTAGTGCGGAAGCAAGGCTGTCGGTGTCTAGACCCAGTTGCGCAATAGTTTAAACGAGCATCGCCAAAAAAGATAATGCCACACCTTGGCCCGTGTAAAAGACATTTGAAGAAACCAATTCAGTATTATTCTGGCAGAGAACTTGATTGTCCGTCGATTGTCTGTGCACGGTACAAGTATAAAATTGTGATGAACATTCACTTACCTGACTTGGGATAACTGACAACGAAAACGTCATCTGGTCTTGTCTGAAAATTGGTAACAAAGTCGACTAGCAAAGCAGGATCTTTGGTAAAATTTACCGCAATTTTAACGCCCAAAACATCATAATATTTGCCTGACGTCCATTCGCCTTCAGTTACTTGAATTACAGGAAAACTAGCCATGTTAGTCATGCAGTCACACTTATTATAAAAGTCACGCAACTACGGTCTGACGTCATAGATATCAACCTCGTTTCCATTCTCGTCCCCAGAACCGCTTGACCCTCTTAACCGCTGTAGCCTGAGTACGAGGGTCAAGGGGCTCTGGGGACGCAGGATTTGATTGGCTAGTCTGAAAACAATAAAATATAAAACGGAAGTAAAAAATATTAGATTATTTCACACTGCCAGGAAATCGAGTTAGTGATCATTTTCTACAGAAATCAGTCGCAAAATCGCTTTGTAGCTTGCATTTATATTGGATTGGGACGCTTATACTTGGGAATAGCTATGTTGATTTTTTTAACGACAAAGACTGCGCGTTTTTACGTACAGTTTGTTAATTAGAGCAAGAAGTTTGATCGATGATTCCTTTGGCTGGAGGTATAACAATGGCCAACAAAACTTCACCGAACCACCAGGGATTATCAATTTCAGCCAGTGTCCGGAGAATGCATTTTGTGGATCAGAACCGTTTCAATGAATCACCTTATTTGATAGAGCAGCAGTTCACGACGAGCAAAAAGCAGCTGGATCGCTGGTCTGGTGAAAAACCTTTGAATTTACCTGTGACTGTAAAGTACCCTGTGAAAAAAACCTGTGAATATTGACCCCTCAGACGAGACATTTGCTCCAGGCGCGCGCGCTATTGTTTTGCTTTTGGATTTCTATTGTTTTGGCTTTTGTTTCAGTTTTAAGAACGGTATGCATAACTAATGATTGGGGTTTATATACGGAAATCTTTCCGATATCAATACTATCTTACAAATGTACTTGTTTATGTAGCCTTGAAGCGCGGGGTTTCCTTGATAGCCGTAATTTCCGCTTTCTTTCTGATTTCTCTCGTTCTCGCCGCTAGGCCATGCACCGACAGACGAGCAAGCGAACGTAAACACGATGCCGACCACAGGAAGCCAAAATGCACTCAGTCCAAGCATCGCGCGGCTGAAAAGTGCAAAATGACGGAGGTTTTTTTCGCGTGAACCAAAGCAAATTTCCCACCAAAATGTTTACTAGATTCCATTCTTTCTTAATACCTCAGTTAATATACTCTAGGTTCGAACTACGTTAACCGATCGAGTAAAAGAGCGCGTCTAGATCTGGACTGCAAAACGCTTTGTAAACAGCACGAGAAACAAAGCGCAACGTACAAGCGAGTGACCCGTGATTCACGCTCGCTATTTGGCAACGCTTTTAACTGAAAACCATGTTCTGCGAAAAATGTTTTTGCCATCGTACTCTGACCATTGCGAATCTAACGAGTCAAAATGAAAATCTTGCCGCACACGAATTCGTTGACAAAACGCTCTGTAAAGAGCGAGAAGAATAAGACATTACGTCTTTTATAGACATTCCACGCACTTCAAATAACTTTAAAACGATCTAAACACTGTTAAAACGCGGTAGTTTGATAAAAAAATTCCGGTCTTCGAGCCTCTTCAGTCGTCCGCCATATTAAAGTTCTGTAAAGAGCGCGAGTAAAAGAGTGTGACCCGCGCATCGCGCTCGCCATTTAGCAACGCTTTTAACTGAAAACCATGTTGTGCGGAAAATGTTTTTGCCATCGCGCTCTAACCATTGGGAATCTAAAGATTCAAAAAAAAAAACTAGCCGCACACGAATTTGTTGACGAAATGCTTTGAAAAGAGCGCGGCTCGCCTTTAATTACAGCACGATTGTTAACTTTATCACACCTTGGGATTTACATCACGCATCAAACCGTGTAATTGATAGCAGTTGAATCTACCAAGATACTAGAGACTAGAGTATTCCCAAAACTTATTCTGTTGAGCAAATACAACCGACTGGTTCTGCTGCGCATCAAGAAACTGGGCACTGTAAGAACATGTCGCGAAAGACAATAGACCAATTCCGATATATTAAAATTCATACTTGTCTCCGAGGCTTAGGGGAATAAAACAAAAGAAATCACAAAACTGAATGCAAGGCTGGCACTACGGCAAAGGGCAGATTTATTAATGGCCAATATTTCGACTAATAGTATTAGTCTTTCTCAGGGCCAGGGCTGTACACCCCTGGCCCTGAGGAAGACTAATACTATTAGTCGAAATATTGGCCATTAATAAATCTGCCCTTTGCCGTAGTGCCAGCCTTGCATTCAGTTTTGTATTTTCACATTCAAGTGACGCCTGGCACGAGATCTTTCACAAGGAAGATCCGTTAACTACCAGCACGTTTAATTTCTGCGTCGTGTGGACCTCTGCATTCAAAGGTTTTTCTAAAAGAAATCACATCGAGGTTCAGGTATGAATAATTTTTTTCTTTTGTTTTATTCCCCTAAGCCTCGGAGCCAAGTATGAATTTTAATATATCGGAATTGGTCTATTGCATTCCGGGCGATGCCTCGCTACTCCATGACTGGCATCACAAAGGGTCGTTGGGGGTGGCACGCTACTCCATGACTGGCATCACAAAGTGTCCTCGGGGGAGTGCACGCTACTCCATGACTGCCATCACAAAGTGTCCTGGGGTGTGGTACACTACTCCATGACTGGCATCACAAAGTGTCCTGGGAGGCGCACACACTCCATGACTGGCATCACAAAGTGTCCTGGGGGGTGCACGCTACTCCATGAGTGGCATCACAATGTATCCTGGGGGTTGCACGGTACTCCATGACTGGCATCACAAAGTGACCTGAGTGGTGGCACGCTACTCATCGCCGAGAATACAGCGACATATCCGGGACCTTCTTACGGTCCAGAGCGCTAATTTTGAAAAGCTTCCGTCTGACAAAAGAGCCAAATTACAAAGAAAATTGGCGGAAATGGCGAAACAAGGTGTATGTTTTACTCCATAACAAAAAACTAAGTACTTTGGCGGTTAGGTTCACCCTGGCGTTTTCAGAAGATATGTTAAGGAATCATTTAAGAGCCTTTTTATTTGCCTGAGATTTGGACAACTACTATGGAATCGCGTTCTAAAATTCAGTTTTTTTTGCTGATTTCAGTATGGAAAAAACACGGCATTGATATTCAGGATGGTCTTTCTCTTCAAGAAAGGACTTGCTAACCACCCTGGAAATGTTAGCCTCGTGTCTAAACAAAAGATTGGCGAAGTTTGCACAGCATGAAAATTCAAATTTAAGGAAAATTAAAGTTTGCTTAAATCCGCGTACACCAACTTTTTTTTTTTTGAACGTATGTTACGTGACAAAATCGTAGACAATGAGACCAAACGTTTTCTTGTACAGGCCAACCCCAAACCCGGACGGTTTTACATTTTACCTAAAATTCATAAACAGGGTAATCCGGGCCGCCCCATTATTTCCAGCAACAGCCACCCCACCGAACGTGTCTCACAATTCGTAGACTATCACCTTAAACCATTAGTACAAACTACACAGTCATTCATAAAAGACACTACTCATTTTCTCAACAAACTTGAAAAACTGCGACAACTGCCCGATGACGCTTTACTTGTCACCTTAGACGTTTCGTCACTATATACACCAACATTCCACACGCTGAAGGCATCGACGCTTGTCGCCATTTCCTCAATACTCGTACCCGTACCGCCACTTCTATCAGAACCGAAACACTTTGTGACCTCATACGCATGATCCTCACTATGAACCACTTCTCGTTTAACGACAAACACTACTTACAGACACACGGGACTGCCATGGGTACCAGGATGGCCCCTTCATATGCCAATCTTTTCCTAGCCAAATTCGAAGAAGACGCTTTAGCACGTGCCCCCTACCGTCCACACATATGGTGGCGATACATAGACGACATCTTCATGATATGGACGCGCTCGGTAGAGGACCTCAACACTTTTACCACTTTCCTTAATGGTATTCACCCCACCATCAAATTCACATGCAATTATTCCCTCACATCTTTACCCTTTTTAGATGTCAACGTTTCTCTTGTCAACGGCAAAATTACTACTGACCTTTACACCAAACCTACTGACAAACATCAGTACTTATTACATTCTTCATGTCACCCTATACATACCAAACGTGCTATTCCTTTTAGCTTAGCCCTCAGATTTCGCCGCATTTGCTCCACTGACGATACCTTCAAACTACGTACTGATCAACTCACTACATATCTTATTAAACGGGGTTACAATCGTCATTTCATCAAACAGGAAATACGACGCGTACACAACATCACGCGAACCGAGGCACTTAGACCTAAGGACAGTTCCACACTCGACCAACCAGAACGTGTCCCCTTTGTCATCACTTATAACCCAGCCCTTCGTTCCATTTCATCCATTATTCAAAAGCACTTCAGCATCCTAGCCTCATCCCCTCGTTGTCATAATGTCTTCAAAGCTGCCCCTATTGTAGCTTTTAGACGTAGTAACAACCTTAGTAATTTCCTAGTTAAAGCCAAACTACGCAGCCTCACACAAACCCATCCACCTCTGGGTTCATATCCATGTGGAAAAAACTGTTTAACATGTTCCTACATATCTGACGGGCAAACAACCTATACAGTTAATTCTACAGGTGAAACTAGACTCATCACTCAACACATCGACTGCAACTCTAAAAACGTCATCTACATATAAAAATGACGGGGTGTTCGTCGTACCTTTTAGGGGTCAAAATGTATAGATTGGTACCGCTTAGGGTAATAAAATCTAAAATGACCACTTTAGAATTATCACGGCACCTTTTAGGGTATGAGCCGAAAAAAATATGACAGAATATGACATGTTTTGTTTTAGAATTGGTACCTCTTAGGGGTAAAAATTATTTTCAGCCACGCCCATCAAACGAGATTCTGGTACCTTTTAGGGTGTTTTTCAAATATTTCCGACGAGCCCCCCCGGGGTCAAGGCCAAGGCAAAATTCAAGTTGAAAAAACATCAGGGATATTTAGGGAACAGTAGTCCAGAAATACTCCTGATGTAAAACTGTAAAAAAAATAAATGTTCTTATATTTGCAAACGCTTCGAGTTTTACAGTTGTTACTCGGCGAATATGAATATTATCGGAACAGCCGCCAAGGCGAACTGGCTCTGAGATAGTGAGGTAAATTCATTATAGTGCACGCAAAAATAAAACGCCAGTGTCCTCCTGTGTTCGCGTTCGCATTCACGTTTGATCTAAGAGTATGTAAGACCATGGAACAGGTTAACAGTTCAAGTAAACTGTTTGTTCAGGGCTCAATCGAGATATGAACTGAACGTAAGTCCCTGTAAGAGATCTGGTGACGATCAGTGGCTGCATTGTGTCGAGCCAGCGGTTTATCATTTGAGAGAGCGTGCCGCCATATTAGAATTTGAAAGGTGCGATATTTTGTCCGTTGCTGTTGGTGGAAATGCCGTGATCTCCTTTGCTTTTTTCCTTCGCTAAAGAAAGTAGTTGATAAGACCGAAATTTCTATTTCTTCGCCTTACTTTGCATCATGTATATTTGAGCGGATGACTTTGGTGCTTTCGCATCATCTCGATCGTGCTACAGATGTAAATGTTCTGCCCTAGACTTCAGCTCTTGAAGCTGTTTTTAGCTAGATCCATGGAGTCAAATAGTCGAAGAAACGTTAGAGGTAAGCCTGTATAATCTTTGTTTTACGGTGTAGGGTCTTAAGTTGCTTTCGTTATGTCAGGTTATTAGGTTCTAATAGGTGATAATGGTTTGTATACTTATTGAAAATTAAGAGCGGCTGTCGATCTGGGACGTTCCATTTTTTATCCGCACCCCCCCTAAGGATGACGGGTAGTGAAATCTAGGGTTCGGATTTTTTCTTCAAAGAAGCCGACAAAATTTGGAGCCTTCGGATTTTTTTTTCAAAGGTGCCGACAAAAAATCAACCCTTCGGATTTAATTTTTCAAAGGGCGCCGACAATAAATTGAGGGTTCGGATTCCTGCCATCTTTAGGGGGGGTGCGGATAGAAAATGGAACGTCCCTCTGTAAGCTTAAATATCGAGAACTCGCCGTCAAAACTGAATTTTCGGATTTCTTCATATTTGTCAGGAGAAACCCTTTGGTGACCTATTTACGAAAATTACATTCAAACTTTTCAAAGACTTTTCGTTTTCCAGAAATCCGCCAAAAACTAAAATACCGTGTTCAGGTCGCAGCCGCCTTAAATTTGCCGAAATATGCTGCATATTTTAAGGACATTCGCGCGAAAATCTTCTAACATTGATTTTTTTATAAAACTTTTGCTACAGCTAGGTTATGAGTTGTTCGTGTCAGAAATGCAAAAAATTGAGGGGGTCACCGACTTCGTTTCCGAGATAAGATATCTGAAAGGCGACCCTAATTTTGAAAAATTGGTCTTCCTTACGGGATGAGACCCCAATGTCTGTTAGTCTAAAAATATTGCAAATAAATCTCTAAAATGCAATTTTCTTTACCAAATTTTATGCGAGTAGGTCTGTTCAGCAAATTCATTGCACTGGTGACGTTTTTTAAAGTAAATTTAATCTTTAAACAACAGCATTTGCAAACTCTGACAGCCGCAAATTGGCAGGATTCGATGTCGCGTGGGTAGAAAAATGGAAAAAAAATAAACTTCCTACATTGATTTTTTGTTCATTTTTTCACAATTTGTCGAAAAGTGGCAAAGAAAATTATCTATCAAAAAAAAATTGGGGGTCACCGACCATCCAAGCGAATTAAATCTAAGCAAAGTTAACGCAACAGCTACCAGTCCTTTAGGTGTTTAGATTTCTTCTTTTGCGCGCGCGCTCGTCTATGACGTAGCATGGCATTGCGACATGAATTGCGTGCCCAGTAAGGATGCGCATAAACAATTAGCGCGAACATCCTTAAGGTTAAATCGCTTGGAAAGAAAGACACCTTAACATATGGAAATGATTCTTTGCAGTTAAGTAGAATAACCCTTTGAAGACATAGTAATGTAAAAATATTGGAAGAAGATACATTTTTACATGTCTTTTTGAAAGCCCGAACATTCCTACTTTCAGCACTTTGGTAAACTTGTGAAAATGAGGAAACTTCTGCCATAAATCTTGTCAGGACTGGTACATTAAATTTTACAATGAAAGTTATAGCAGCAGAAAGCTATGTTACTGTACTGCAACATATCGAAAATTTAGCTTGGGTAATTGAAAAGCCACCCGTTAAGAGAAGTAAACGCGCAGGCAATTTTCATGAATTTTCAAAAGTTGAGACAGTGAGTCACACAAGCACAAGTCAGATTTTAAAACACATTTCAAATAGATCAGTTTAGCTTTTTGCGTATTCATGGTTTTCACTTACGTCATATCATAATTCAGAAGCATTAAACAACAGATTTCGATTCCAAAATGTTTATGGAGTTGTAGAGAGTTTAAAACTAAACATCTGGGCCAAATTTTGAAGCGCAAAAGCATTTCGTTCAAGAGTTATACATGTAGGTGAACGAGTATTAGACATTTTTAGTGAGAAATGTATGGAGCGGCCATCTTGGTGGTAGGGACATGTCCACCAACATGGCGGCCAAAAATTCAAAGTCTTAACCCATTCACACCTGAGGATTTTTACGTTTTTGAGTGATTTTCTGCATACACACGCCCCATAGGATTTCGTGACTGCATATTTGGAGTTACCATTGAAAGTGCTGCTGTTCTAAAACACTGAAGGCTCGAGTTTACTGGAAACGTCATTGTGACGATCTCATTTTGCTTGCTTGAATTGCAATAAAGGGTCCAATATGAATTATCTACGATTTTTGGTAAGTTCACAGCCATTTTTCATCTTTAGTAGCTGCCTGGTGAGCATCATTAAGCTTGGAGGTAGTTCAGAGTCCACTTCTCAATGAAGCGAGTTAGTTGTTGTACTTCGTTTGCGAATTTGGCTCGTTGCTCGTTGAACTGGAAAAATGGCCGCCTGGAAACGAAGCAGCTTTGGGACTCGACTCTGGATGAATTTCTCGACCTACTGCGGCATATTTTGGAAGTTGCGACCACAGGAGAACACAACAAGCGCGAAATTTCGGCGGTGGGTCGGAGTGGCTGTGGACTTAGTATAAATATGAAATGTGTGCGGAAAGAAACGAACGCTGTCAAAATTCTTGGCCATTTCCCAGCATGCAGTGCGGTGGTGATATTGAAAATTGAGGCAAGGTCAGTATGCATTAGAACGAGAGGCTAGAGCTCGGCCCGAGCAACGAATAAGAGCAAAAAAATTCACTGCTAAGCTAGGACTATGACTGAATTTTGCTGTGAATGTTGATTTTTGGGTTTGCCATGATGATTTGAATAAAAAAAACTAAAGGCAAAAACGTGATTTTTGTTGTTTTTCTATGACGTTAAAAACGGTAATTTTTGTTATTGTCCAAATTCAAACGCTGATATTCTGCAAAAATCGCTGACTTTTTTGTGTTTATTGGGTATCTCAATTTGAAAGACTTTCTAGTCAATGCTCACAACTGCTAGTTAAGGCAATGTTCGCACGATTGAGAAAGTTACAATTTTTTAAAGCAGTGGAGTCTTGTACGGGCGGTTCAGGTGTCAATGGGTTAATCAAAAAATCTATTTTTCTTACAGTTGATAGTTTTGGCTCTTAAACCAGTCAAACAAAAAACCCTTAAGACTAGGAACATGTCATCACTATTTAATTTGAAAACAGGCATATGCATCAAGATCTGGGGGGGAGGGTACTAGTTGCTGGCCCATATTTTGTGCAAAGGTGAAAGTTGCATGAAAGCCAACTTCAAGGGGTGGTGATTTTCAAAACTAGACATAAGAGGTGGAGTTAGAACAGCTGGTGACAGTCAGTAGTCGAGGGTCAGTTCATCTTGGGTGATCAAGTTTGATACTATTGCCTATCACGTGACCTGGCCAACCCCAAACCTGGGACCTAACCCTAAGTTAGGCCTGGCCCTGAGCCAAGTTACACCTTACCCTAGAAATTGTTCTAACCCTAGAATCTTAACACTAACCCTAGATTTCAACTATCCCTAACCCTAACTTTCGCCGGGGGGTGTCAAAAGCCCTGGTCACGTGACCTTTATTTTTCTTCATTAACCCATTCACACCTGAGGATTTTTACGTTTTTGAGTGATTTTCTGCATACACACGCCCCATAGGATTTCGTGACTGCATATTTGGAGTTACCATTGAAAGTGCTGCTGTTCTAAAACACTGAAGGCTCGAGTTTACTGGAAACGTCATTGTGACGATCTCATTTTGCTTGCTTGATTTGCAATAAAGGGTCCAATATGAATTATCTACGATTTTTGGTAAGTTCACAGCCATTTTTCATCTTTAGTAGCTGCCTGGTGAGCATCATTAAGCTTGGAGGTAGTTCAGAGTCCACTTCTCAATGAAGCGAGTTAGTTGTTGTACTTCGTTTGCGAATTTGGCTCGTTGCTCGTTGAACTGGAAAAATGGCCGCCTGGAAACAAAGCAGCTTTGGGACTCGACTCTGGATGAATTTCTCGACCTACTGCGGCATATTTTGGAAGTTGCGACCACAGGAGAACACAACAAGCGCGAAATTTCGGCGGTGGGTCGGAGTGGCTGTGGACTTAGTATAAATATGAAATGTGTGCGGAAAGAAACGAACGCTGTCAAAATTCTTGGCCATTTCCCAGCATGCAGTGCGGTGGTGATATTGAAAATTGAGGCAAGGTCAGTATGCATTAGAACGAGAGGCTAGAGCTCGGCCCGAGCAACGAATAAGAGCAAAAAAATTCACTGCTAAGCTAGGACTATGACTGAATTTTGCTGTGAATGTTGATTTTTGGGTTTGCCATGATGATTTGAATAAAAAAAACTAAAGGCAAAAACGTGATTTTTGTTGTTTTTCTATGACGTTAAAAACGGTAATTTTTGTTATTGTCCAAATTCAAACGCTGATGTTCTGCAAAAATCGCTGACTTTTTTGTGTTTATTGGGTATCTCAATTTGAAAGACTTTCTAGTCAATGCTCACAACTGCTAGTTAAGGCAATGTTCGCACGATTGAGAAAGTTACAATTTTTTAAAGCAGTGGAGTCTTGTACGGGCGGTTACGGGCGGTTCAGGTGTCAATGGGTTAATAACACCAAAAATCAAATCACAAAATATTTTATTCACTATAAGTGCCATTAAATCGACTTATAAGCATCTATAATTCAAAAATAACTTTCAACTGGTTCAATTTTGTTTATTTTCACGGCTTATCTGAAATTGCGTGACGAATTGCGTGACACATTTAAATCTTTATAAATAGGAAGCAAAACATCGTTAAAACCTGAAACTTTTTGTGAAAGATTATAACACTGGTATCCACATACCATGTTAGAAACAGCTTTGTAGGACGTATATGTTGTGGTTCAAATTTTTCTTTGGTTTAAAATTTTTTAAACCAGTTTAATTTTTGTTTTCTTTTGTGTCACATTATGATAATGAATCTGAGACAAAGGAAAATCAAAATCAAACTTGTTTGAAAATTTTTAAACCAAAGAAAAATTTAAACCACAACATATACTTTAGATTTTTGAATTTTTATGACGTCACGTGAAAACCAAGAATACCCTTTTCTTGCTCTGGCAAAAATTCCTTGTTTGGAAACAAAATCTAGCAGTGTTCTAATGAGCTTTTTTCGTTCTATCAATATCCTGATAAAAATCAATTCTTAAGTAGGTGATAACTGGTCGCAAACGAGGTCAAGTGTCGTGTTGACCTTTTTCTCTTTGCGCTGATGTCAACAACATGAAATGATTTAAACTATCTCAACCGAAATTTGTTGCCCAAAGTACATCTTAAACATAGTAGCTTCCTTATTATAGGCGATAATTTCATAGATTTTAAAATCACTTTTGGTAAGCGAAGTTGTACAAAAGCAACCAAATTTCATAGCCACTGTGTCAACAACATGACGGCTGTTTGATTAGGTTTCTGAGTCGCGACAGTAACTATCTGCAGCGCTGATCAGAAATTGAATTCCAGTTTGGCAAAAATTCGAGCAAAAGTATTCATCTGTACTAAATATTATCCGCTAAAATTGAAACTGTGATTTGAGATTCAACGAGAGAAATTTCCTCTTAGATTCAATCAATGACTGACGTCTCCTAATCACCTTAAAGGCTCGCAATGGACTAGCTCCTTGTTATATTACGAATCTTCTGTTTTATTATCATCCTTCAAGAACTCTTCGTTCTTTAAGTAAAAAACTGCTAATCAGACCTACAGTGTAAATGGAACCTCAAAACTTACGGTGGACGGTCATTTGCTGTTGCCGCTCCCTCACTCTGCAACTCTCTGCCGAATTTTATTAAGAACGCCGACTCTGTTCACAAGCAATATGATGATCATTAATTAATATTTTTTTATTTATTGAATTTTCATTTATGTTAATTTATTTTATTTGATCTTAGCTGTAGCCTGTATTTTAAATTATTGTAAAGCGCTATTGAGCCTCTGGAAAATAGCGCTATATAAGTTTATATTATTATTATTATTATTGTTTTTTTTTTTAACGTCAATCAGGTTTTCAAACCTAAGAACAACTGAAGTATATGCATCTCTTTAACTACTACTACAGTACTACATGTTTTACAAACAAAACAAAACTCTTTGCTAAGCTACACTGTACATGTATTTGCCATAAAAATTCTAACATAACAATCTGATGAAAACAGCAATGACACATGCAATGAAAAGTTCGCTGGCTAGTACAAAGACATACATGTACCGACGGATGAAAATATAGAAGATCCCAAGCATGCCACTGAACGGCATCAACTCTCTGTCTCATTTCACAAAACAACTCCTCTACACTACACGGCATACCAGATATTTTGAGTGAAAACGGGACAACCGTACATCGTGTCATGCAACCAATAACCATCGTGATTAAGGGGAGAATGGGGAGAGTGTGAGAAAACACTGCCGCATGGCGGGAAAAACTAACTCTTACAGTATATTTAGAAAGTGGAAACCTCAAAATAATTTTCATGGCTCATCTGTGTTCTTGTTTAAACAACACTTTTCCCAAAAATCGCGGCGTAGGGGATATGATAACGGCCATATGATAGTGATAATGGAGCAGGGGGGTGGGGGTGGTGATCTCGAAAACCAACGTACGTTCGCAGAAAAGAGAGCTATACTTTGGGAAAAAAAGAGGGAGAAAACATACAAAATTTAACTCTTGTTCATTTTCCCTCTTTTGGCCACTTAACCTTTATAACTCAAGGAGAGTACTGTTATCATTTTTTGATCGTGCCTTTTTTCGAGGACCTACTGGCCCAGATATCAGATGGTCCCTTTATGAAAACAAGTTAACTGTTTTTTTTTTTGTTGTTGTTGTTGTTTTTTTTGCAAAGACCATCGTGACCTTATCCTATAAAATAGCGAAACGGTTTGATAAAATAGGAAAGCTGATTCATGGTAGGAGAACTATATTTGTAACAAATATAGTTTCCCTACTGTGAATCAGCCTTGCTTTTTTTATCAACAGTAGTCCCTTTTAATACATGTAATTATGGTCCATCCCTTAGCTAATGCCAATACCCCATAATCTGCAATCAGACATTTTCCCTTCTTTCTCTCTTCTACTTTTGGGAAATTGTTGATAAAGCAATTTCAGTATTGATAAAACTGATTCCGGCTGACATAAAAGAAGCCTTTTTTTCAAGAAGAGCGAGGAGGGTTGGAAATAGTACTGTCGACTTAACCGAAAAACCCCAGGCCTGTTATTTAGCAATTGGAAACCTCTGAATTAAGGCAAGGCATGACTCAACTGGGGCCTGGCTTTGATCTCACTGTCTGATCCCATTGCTAGACTAGGAACGGTCGAGCGGGCTATCATATATGCACGAAACAAAATTGCCTCCCATGTCACATCTCGACTTGTTTGCGTGCTCGCGTGATCGCCTGCTATCCCTGAGAGAAATAAGGGACTACTCGCATTCTATCCCGTTGCCTGTGGCTAAGGTGTTAAAACACCTATACCGTAGGACATCTGTTCACTTTGTTGCAGTGAGCTCCTATTCATTTCTCCTTATCTTCAGGAGAGCATGGCTACCTTTTCTTCCATCGTGCGTTATTTTCGAGATTCAACATTCCCGCCCGCCCGTACACTACCACCCCAGTTTCAGATGGTTCATTGTGGGGATCGAAACCGTTGTTTAGACAGAAGGATAAATGCAAGGACACAGATGAGCCAAGAGAATGAAATGAAAGTGCTTAGTTTCTCTTGTCATGTGGTTATTCAGAGATTCCCACTTTCTAAATAAAAGAGTTTTTCCCGCTATCCGGCGGTGTTTTCTCACGCTCTCCCCATCCTCCCCAAAATCACGACGGTTTTTGGTTGCGGGTTGCGTGACACAATGTGCGGTTGTTCAGTTTTCACTTCAATCCAACTTTTTTCATAGTACAGCAGAAATAGAAAGAAAAATTGATTTCAAAATATCTGAAATGCCGTGAAGAGGAGTTGTTTTGTGAAATAAGACAGAGAGTTGATGCCGTTCACGCTTGGGATCTTCTAAATTTTCACCTTTCGGTATGTCTTTTATATACTAGAGCGAACTTTTCATTGCTGTTTGCATCAGATTGTTAATAATGTTAGAATGTTAAATACATGTAGCTTAGCAAAGAGTGGGATTTTGTTTTGTAAAACATGTAGTACTGTTAGTAGTAGTTAAAGAGATGCACATACTTCAGTTGTTCTTCGGTTTGAAAACCTGATTGACGTTAAAAAAGCATTACAGTCATTGATTGAATCTAAGAGGAAATTTCTCTTGTTGAATCTCAATTTACATATTAGCGGATAACATTTAGTACAGATGATTTAGTTATAGAGATTTGAATTTACAAAATGCTAATTAGGTGACGTCAAATGCAGACTTTACCATTATTTCTACCTCAATTTACAATACGCAGTTTACAGCTTAAGGATAATCAATTTAAGAAATACTAATTAAAACTGTTTATAGTCATTTGATTTTTAAAAAAAATATTACTTGGAGATGGAAACAAGTAGTTGTATAATAAACGAGTCTGCATTTGACGTCATCTAATTAGCATTTAGTAAATTCAAATCTCTATAACTCACTAACGCGACATTAAAAACAAGAAATAGTTCACTATTCGACTTTTCAACGTACATTGAGTTGATTAAAAGAAAAAAAATTGGAGTTTAGGTGCACTTTAAGATGTACTTTGGGCAACAAGTTTTGCTTGAGATAGTTTCAATCATTTCATCTTGTTGACATCTGCGCAATGTGAAAAAGGTCAACATGACACAACCTTTTCTTTTGCGATCAGTTATCACCTACTCAAGAATTGATTTCTATCAGGATATAGAGCAACAAAAGCTCATTCGAACACTAGATTTTGTTTTTGAACAAGGAATTCTGTTTGCCACACAGCAAGAAAAGGGTATACGCAATAAGCTAATTTATTTGAAATGTGTTTTTACTTGTGCGTGACTCACTGTCAACAACTTTTGAAGAAAATTCATGAAAATTGCCTGTGCGTTTACTTCTCTCAACGGGTGGCTTTTCAATTACCCAAGCTAAATTTTCGATATGTTGCAGTACAGTAACATACCGTACCTTTCTGCTGCTATAACTTTTATTGTAAAATTCGATGTACCAGGTCGGACAAGATTTGAAGGGCCGAGAGCATGTCCAGCCTATATGACTTTTTAGGCCTTTTTTATTTTTTCTTGCTCAGATTTGTCCAATTTTGGCATGTGAACTAGAAATTAGTTGCAAAACATTGTTCCGAATTTTTTTCCGTTGTTTTTTCCGTCGTTTTCGAGAAATACCGTATTAAAAAAAAAAAAAATCAATCAATCAAAGGCTCCTATTGTAACGCAATATTGCGGTAAGCTTCTGTTTTCGCACTGACACGGTTCGATATTTTTGTAAAATTAAACGTTAGAAATTTTGACGAACGCAAAAAAAGTAAATCACTTTCATAATGTCCAGTTCGAAGAAAGAAAGAAAGAAAGAAAGAAAAAAAAAAAAATGAGGCCGAGCGTGATTCGAACCCGGAGCCGTCCGAGCGCAAATCCCCGACCAAACCACTAGACCACAGACGAACACATGCTCACTTCAGCCTAAGTTTTATTATTAAAAGGTTGATACGCATCAAAACGCATATCTCGATTTCAAAATCCTTTTAGATCGAATTTAATGTTGCATTAAAGACTCCAAATGCGAAACGTCTTCCCGCCGGCCAGCAACAACTCACTTCGAGCTGCCCAAAGCTGTATTTCAAGTGCCCGACCACGCACAGCGGACCCATCTACCACTGTCGCAAAGCATGTCGGGAAATCCTACAACAAAACCGAAATGGAGTTCCCACCCGAAAGTTATTGCAAAATACTATAAGTCTCAAAGCACTTCGGATATCGGGCATTTCGACCACGGCACGGGATGGGAAATGGCCCACAACTCTCAACGCTGCCCCTTTTCTGATCCGAAGTGATTCCAGACTTTCCCGCCGGCTCGTCTTCCCGACCAAGGTCCGTTTTTCACCTCGAGCGCTAAATGGCGCTTCAGACACAAGGAAGGACAAGAAACACGACTCGTTTCTTTGAGAAGTGCTAGAGACTCAAGGATTTCCGGACTTAATGATGTCTTTCAATCACCGGACGGGCCTCATACACGTTGGCTTACACACACGCTACAGAGGCGATGTGTTGCCGCAGTGAGCTCACGATAGATAAGCGAGCCAGGCGTGCGTAAATAATGGTATTTTCGTTTAGTTGTTGGCACTGGTCAGAAGTATTGCAGTCGCGTATTCTCACGGCCAAACTGCTTTCAAATGGCTTCGAAATTACGCTCTGAATGTACCGTCAAAGCACTGGAGGGCCAGAACTCTGCTTTTTTCAGGTAAATTGGTCAAATTCCTTAGGGTTAGTGCAAATTCGACAAGGGCTTGTGATATTATTCGTTGTACGATAAAATGAGGCTATTCTGAGCTATTCTGAGCGAGAAAAAATAGAAAAAGGCCTAAAAAGTCATATAGGCTGGACATGCTCTCGGCCCTTCATTTATGACAGAGAAGTTTCCTCATTTTCAAGTGTTTACCAAAGTGCTGAAAGTAGGACTGTTCGGGCTTTCAAAAAGACATGAAAAAAAGTATCTTCTTCCAATATTTTTACATCACTATGCTCTCAAAGGATTATTCTACTTAACTGCAAAGAATCATTTCCATATGTTGAGGCATCTTTCTTTTTGAGCAATTTAAATATGCAGCAAATCTCGGCAAATTTAATGGCGGCTGCGACCTGAACACAGCATTTTAGTTTTTGGTGGATTTCTGGAAAACGAAAAGTCTTTGGAAAGTTTGAATGTAATTTTCGTAAATAGGTCACCAAAGTGTTTCTCCTGACCAAATATGAAGAAATCCGAACATTCAGTTTTGACGGCGAGTTCTCGATATTTACAGACAGCCGCTCTTAAGCTTTCATGATCACAATTTTCCAATTTAACCTCAGTTCAAGGCAGAAGTTCTGTGGGAATTACAAGGGCTTTTAGTTCATCCCATAACATTATATAGGTTTCAAAATACTATGAAAACACACACTGGTATATACTAATTAAAAATGTATATTAGGATATACCGGAATACTGGGTGTGTAGTTTTTTGTAACATTCAAAATAAATTGTGCTAGCTAGTGGATGAGTGCAGCTGAATTCACTCTGTAATCATGTGAGTGATTGAACAAAATTGCAGGAATTCAATTTGTTTAATCACAAGTATGATTACAGACAGAATTGGATGACACAAAGTCCTTTTACCAAAAATTTAGTTATGTCTTTAACAAAATTTGAGAGAGAAAAAGCAAAAGATCAGACTTTCAGGTGAATAAAAGGGATGTATACAAAATGTAGACCTGGGTCCGTGGACTACCCTTGTGGACTCGGTCCATGGACTACCCCTGTGGACTAGGTCCATGGACCACCTGATGGACTACTCCTGATTTTCCCCAATTTTAATTTTTTTAACCAAATTTTTCTGTCGGTATAAAGAATGGACTGTGGACTGGAGACAGGGTATTTAAAAACACAGTCTTACGTTGAAATAAATATGGCGTTTAACATTAATGTTTGACTTCCTACTATCAAATATAATTGCAATTTTACACTATTGCCAACATTGCATTTTATACACAGTCTGATTTCAGGCTGGTACTGTTGGGACATGTGCATGTCAAGTTTTAGTGCTCTTGTAACAAATTTTGCGTGACATACTTAGAACAAGAAGGACTGGGCCAAGTCCTAAGCTACATGTACTATTATTGTGGGATGCAAACAATCCCATGTGCTTTTCTTTTGGGTTCGCTGTGCATGTGCAGTCAAAAAATACCAGTACTGAGTCCATCCATCCATCCATCCATCCATCCATCCAGTCTTTTCACTAACAGAAAAATTCGGAAAAAATTTAATTAAAATTGACGAGGGGTGGTCCATCAGGTGGTCTGTGGAGCGGGTCCACATTATACCTAATTATGTCAAAGTACTGTACATTACTTTTGTTTGTATTGCTTTTTTGTTGCACGTTTTGGCATTCCTTTACTTTATACAGTAGCCTCAGCCCATATTTTGCCCCCTCAGTTCCAATTCATGCTAGCAGATATACATGTACTGGTAGTCCCCTGGTCCAAATCTGCTAGCAGCTACATTGTACATGTATATATCCATGAAACCATCTCACAGATTTGGACCCCCAATAATATGCAATTGAGCAAACGTTTATTTTCATTTACTTGTGAACAGCAAGACATTTGACACATTTAACATCATTATTCTTTCCTGTTAGTACTTCTGGGAATGAAGAACATGAATGTCCATGTTGATATATTTACTAAGTACACTTGTTTGGCATGTTATCAAAGATAGGGGATAATTTTTTGTAATGTAATTTGTGCTGTTTTCATGGTTATGCAGCATGTTGAAAACAAATAATTCATGGTTAGAAATACATTTACAGGGGTCTGAATCTGCAAAAGGGAGTCCAAATCTGCTATTGGATTCAGACTACCAGACATCTTCATTTGCTATGGTATTTGGACTGGGAGGTTCACACTTTCAGGGGTCCAAATCAGCTAAAACACTTGAGATTCTCTGTAAGCTTGAAAAGCAGTTTTTTGGATAGTATTATTAACCCATTTTCCCCACTATTAAAATATAAATTCTCCTTCCTAATGTCACCTTACAGTATATTATTTCATTGTCACAGTAGTGGGGAGAAACTGTTCAAATTATCAAGATAACTGATCTTCGGTGATCATATCCTTAATTCTCATGACCTCTCTGATTAATTAAGCATTCATATCACAAGAAGAAATGTGATGCTGATCAGTTTCAGTGTGGAATGTTGAAAATTTGAATCAATGTGTATTGCTGATTGCTATCAGTTGGCAATAACATTTGTGGCCACCAAAACAAATACTTAGCTACAAAATAAACCTTGTTTGACAAGGTTAGCACTTTACAGTCACCCGTGGCCCAATGAGCTGTATTAACTTTTTGCCAAATAGCACCTTGAAATGTGTTAGTGTTGTCAGTTAAACCCATATGCCCTGTAATGCCTGTGAGGATTTTCACTAGTACATGTTAGTGTACAAAGGCTTTGGAGTAAGTGTTGTAACTATATAACTTTAGTAAGGTCTGTTGACGATATGTCCCCTTGTTACATGTGTGCATGTACCTGTGTGGAGAAATAGAACAGTTATTGAAAAAGGTTGTTTTGAAATCATGTGTTTCCTCTAATGAATTTTAGCACTTCCTCAAATAATCTAACTTGTTTTAAGGAAACCATTCTAAATTAGTGCCCCTAAAATCTACCTTTTCCTTGAATTTTACAGTAGTCTCCATTCAGTTTGGGTAGTAAATCTAACCTGTTGAAATTTTGTTCTAGGCATGTGTCCAGGATGGTGATCTGATGGACTGATCAGGGAATTTAAAATTCTGGACTGCAAACCATTGGATCCAGAAAGATGAAAGTGGCAATAAAAGACCCTGGGTCTTCTATTTAAAGTGTAAATAAAGAACATTAACATTAATGCATACATGTAGTTACATGTATTGTGCCTAAGCTACCTGAGTTTCTATCTTTGAAGCTTAAGACCATAAACAAAAAAATTACTGCGTTTAGATTTCCTTTTGTCAAAACTAGGTGCTTCCTGATCTTGATTAACTAATATCTGTTCGGGATGTTCAAACCACCCTCAGACTTTCGGATTACAATTTAATGAAAAGTTAAGGTTCTCAAACCGGAATTTTTTTTTTGCAGTTTTTAATTCTTAAGAGGGATTTGTTCTTTTAAAAGTGGTATTGTAGGTCCTTCAGCCGGTTTCCTTACTGTTACCACAAAAAGTATAAAATTCATGTACCGCAACTAAGAAATTCATCATATTACCATGTCTGGTTGTGATTAGGGGACCGTTTTTCATGTTGACAGAAGTTCTAGCAGACTACAGGTTCATGTACAATAAGTGTAAAGCCAATGATACACGGTTCAACATTTGTTGAGCAACAAATGTTGCAGCCGCTGTTCAACAAATGTTGACAGTGTATCATTTGATGTTGAATGTTGAAATATGCCGTTCAACATGTTGAAAGTTGTTGAACGTTGTTGAACGAAAATAGAACTTGGCTCTATTCCGTTGCGTCAGTCAATCGTTTTAAAATGTTGAATCAGAATGTGTTTGTTACTCATTCAACAAGTTGCAACGTAGTACAACATTTGTTGAGCAACCAATGTTGTACGTTGTTGTACCGTGTATCATTCGCTTAAGACTTAAACTACACTACATGTACGTTGTAATAATCAACAAAATTAAGTATGTCAAGTACCATATGTATACATCTTGTTATAAAAGAGAAAGAAAAAATAAACTAGATCTAGTCAAACTTTACATATAAGCGTAATGGTGGCGTAAATGTAGACTTAACAAGAGATTTACACTAACTTTAAAAAAAAAACTTTACGCCGAGTTTAAAGATGTTTCTTTACTCCAGCTTTTCACAGACAGCGTAAAGATAGCTAAAAGGTTGTCTTACATCAAGTAAATGATACGTAAATATTGTGAAAAGTTTAACTTTACGCCATCTTTATGCTTCCATTACGTACATTTAAATCTTGACTTTACAGCACATTTACACCAGCTTTACGACCAGCTTAAAGTTCTTCTTTTACTTAAGCTTTACGCCTTCGCGTAAAGATAGCGTAAAGGTCGACTTTACAAAATGTAAATGTGGCGTAAAGTTGTGTAAATTAGAACTTTACGCAAGCTTTAAGCTACCATTACGCCAACTTTAATTTGCCTTTTCATGCTGTGATTCGATTTAATACGATGCGTGGAAAGAGTATCAAAGCGCTATTATCTAGATGTTCCGTAAACTAAAAATAGCGCTCCAATATGTCTTCCTACGAACTCCCACAAGATTGCCAAACGGATTCAAATTTGAATAATTACCTTAACACAAACAATGTTCCCTCAGTCGTGAGAGGCGGGCGCTTGCTTTTTGCTTGTTCACGTTAGGACTTCAAAGATAAGCCATCATTTATTTCACATTTCTCATTGTCCGGCAAATAGAAAGGCCTATATTATTTTTAAAACCTCAGTTAACATACTCTAGTCTGAACTACGTTAACCGATCGAGTAAAAGAGCGCGTCTAGATCTGAACTGCAAAACGATTTGTAAAGAGCACGAGAAACAATGCGCAACGTACAAGCGAGTGACCCTTCATTCACGCTCGCTATTTGGCAACGCTTTTAACTGAAAACCATGTTATGCGAAAAATGTTTTTGCCATCGTACTCTGGCCATTGCGAATCTAACGAGTCAAAATGAAAATCTTGCCGCACACGAATTCGTTAACAAAACGCCCTGTAAAGAGCGAGAAGAATAGGACATCACGTCTTTTATAGACATTCGACGCACTTTAAATAACTTTAAAACGATCTAAACACTGTTACCATTTCTTTCAGTGTTACGCGACCCTTCGAATCAAAACTACTTTGAGCAGTTCGATTTACCCTGCCGTCGATCAGTATCTTCGGACGCCATTGCAGGCTGGTGATCACGCAGGAGTATACAAACTCCTTCTACTAGGTATGATTGACGTCAGAGTAAATTGAAATTGCTCAAAGTAGTTTTAAATCGAACGGTCGCGTAACAGTGAAATCAGTGGAAAAACGCGATAGTTTGATAAATAATTTCGAGCCTCATTAGTCGTCCGCCATATTAAAGTTCTTTAAGAGCGCGAGTAAACAAGCGTAACGAACAAGCGAGTGACCCGCGCATCGCGCTCGTTATTTGGCAACGCTTTTAACTGAAAACCATGTTCTGCGGTAAATGTTTTTGACATCCCGCTCTAACCATTGCGAATCAAAAGATTCGAAAAAAAATAAAATCTTGCCGCACACGAATTTGTTGACAAAATGCTTTGAAAAGAGCGCGGCCCGCCTTTAATTACAGCACGATTGTTAACTTTATCACACCTTAGGATTTACATCACGCATCAAACCATGTAATTGACAGCAGTTGAATCTGCCAAGAGACTAGAGTATTCCCAAAGCTTATTCTGTTGAGCAAATACAACCGACTGGTTCTGTATATGCAAATAATTACGCTGCGCATCAAGAAACTAGACACTGTAAGTACATGTCGCGAAACACAATGGCATTCCGGGCGATGCCTCGCTACTGCATGACTGGCATCACAAAGTGTCCTGCGGGATGGCACGCTACTCCATGACTGGCATCACAAAGTGTCCTGGGGGGTGGCACGCTACTCCATGACTGGCATCACAAAGTGCCCTGGGGGGGTGCACGCTACTCTATGACTGGCATCACAAAGTGTCCTCGGGGGGTGGCACGCTACTCCATGGCTGGCATCACAAAGTGTCCTGGGCGGGTGCACGCTACTCCATGACTGGCATCACAAAGTGTCCTGGGGTTGCACGCTACTCCATGACTGGCATCACAAAGTGTCCTGGAAGAGAGCATGCTACTCCATGACTGGCATCACAAAGTGTCCTGGGTGAGTGCACGCTACTCCATGACTGGTATCACAAAGTGTCATCTCCGAGAATACGGACCTTCTTACGGTACAGAGCGCTAAATTTGAAAAGCTTCCGTCTGACAAAAGAGCCAAAGTACGAAGAAAATCGGGGAGGGCGGGAAATGGCGAAACACGGTTATTTTTTACTCCATAACAAAAAACTAAGTACTTTGGCACTTAGGTCCACCCTGGCTTTTTCAGAAGAGGTCTCAAGGAATCATTTAAGACCCTTTTTATTTCCCTGAGATTTGGACAACTACTATCGAATCGCGTTCTAAAATTCGGTTTTCTCGCTGATTTCAGTATGGGAAAAACACGGCATTGATATTCAGGATGGTCTTTCTCTTCAAGAAACGACTTGCTAACTAAGGTTCACCCTGGAAATGTTAGCCTCGTGTCTAAACAAAAGATTGGCGAAGTTTGGATTTTAAAATACGATGCGAGAAAATAGTGTCAAAGCGCTATTATCTAGAAGATGTTCCGTAAACTAAAAATAGCGCTCCAAAATGTCTTCCTACGAACTCCCACGAGACCGGCAAACGGATTCAAATTTGAATAATTATCTCAACACAAACAATGTTCCCTCAGTCGTGAGAGGCGGGCGCTTGCTTTTTGCCTTTTCAAGTTAGGATTTCAAAGAGAAGCCATTATTTATTTCACATTTCTCATTGTCCGGCAAATAGAAAGGCCTATATTATTTTTAAAACCTCAGTTAACATACTCTAGGTCTGAACTACGTTAACCGATCGAGTAAAAGAGCGCGTCTAGATCTGGACTGCAAAACGCTTTGCAAAGAGCACGAGAAACAATGCGCAACGTACAAGCGAGTGACCCTTGATTCACGCTCGCTATTTGGCAACGCTTTTAACTAAAAACCATGTTATGCGAAAAATGTTTTTGCCATCGTACTCTGACCATTGCGAATCTTACGAGTCAAAATGAAAATCTTGCCGCACACGAATTTGTTGACAAAACGCTCTGTAAAGAGCGAGAAGAATAAGACATTACGTTTTTTATAGACATTCGACGCACTTTAAATAACTTTAAAACGATCTAAACACTGTTAAAACGCGATAGTTTCATAAAAAATTTCGACCTTCGAGCCTCATCAGTCGTTCGCCATATTAAAGTTCTTTAAGAGCGCGAGTAAAAAAGCGTAACGAACAAGCGAGTGACCCGCGCATCGCGCTCGCTATTTGCCAACGCTTTTAACTGAAACCCCATGTTCTGCGGTAAATGTTTTTGACATCCCGCTCTAACCATTGCGAATCAAAAGATTCGAAAAAAAATAAAATCTTGCCGCACACGAATTTGTTGACAAAATGCTTTGAAAAGAGCGCGGCCCGCCTTTAATTACAGCACGACTGTTAACTTTATCACACCTTAGGATTTACATCACGCATCAAACCGTGTAATTGACAGCAGTTGAACCTGCCAAGAGACTGGAGACTAGAGTATTCCCAAAGCTTATTCTGTTAAGCAAATACAACCGACTGGTTCTGTATATGCAAATAATTATGCTGTGCATCAAGAAACTGGGCACTGTAAGTACACGTCGCGAAACACAATGGCATTCCGGGCGATGCCTCGCTACTGCATGACTGGCATCACAAAGTGTCCTGCGGGATGGCACGCTACTCCATGACTGGCATCACAAAGTGTCCCGGGGTTGCACGCTACTCCATGACTGGCATCACAAAGTGTCCTGGGGGGTGGCACGCTACTCCATGACTGGCATCACAAAGTGTCCTGGGCGGGTGCACGCTACTGTATGACTGGCATCACAAAGTGTCCTAGGGGGGTACACGCTACTCCATGACTGGCTTCACAAAGTGTCCTAGGGGGTACACGTTACTCCATGACCACCATCACAAAGTGTCCTGGGGGTGGTACGCTACTCCATGACTGGCATCACAAAGTGTCCCGGGGTTGCACGCTACTCCATGACTGGCATCACAAAGTGTCCTGGGGGGTGGCACGCTACTCCATGACTGGCATCACAAAGTGTCCTGGGCGGGTGCACGCTACTGTATGACTGGCATCACAAAGTGTCCTAGGGGGGTACACGCTACTCCATGACTGGCTTCACAAAGTGTCCTAGGGGGTACACGCTACTCCATGACTGGCATCACAAAGTGTCCTGGGGGTGGTACGCTACTCCATGACTGGCATCACAAAGTGTCCTGGAAGGGAGCACGCTACTCCATGACTGGCATCACAAAGTGTCATCACCGAGAATACAGCGACATATACGGGATCTTCTTACGGTTCAGAGCGCTAAATTTGAAAAGCTTCCGTCTGACAAAAGAGCCAAAGTACGAAGAAAATGGGGGGGGGGAAATGGCGAAACAAGGTGTATTTTTTATTCCATATCAAAAAACTAAGTACTTTGGCACTTAGGTCACCCTGGCTTTTTCAGAAGAGGTGTTAACGAATCATTTAAGACCCTTTTTATTTCCCTGAGATTTCGACAAGTACTATCGAATCGCGTTCTAAAATTCGGTTTTCTCGCTGATTTCAGTATGGGAAAAACACGGCATTGATATTCAGGATGGTCTTTCTCTTCAAGAAACGACTTGCTAACTAAGGTTCACCCTGGAAATGTTAGCCTCGTGTCTAAACAAAAGATTGGCGAAGTTTGGATTTTGAAATACGATGCGAGAAAATAGTGTCAAAGCCCTATTATCTAGAAGATGTTCCGTAAACTAAAAATAGCGCTCCAAAATGTCTTCCTACGAACTCCCACTAGACCGGCAAACGGATTCAAATTTGAATAATTATCTCAACACAAACAATGTTCCCTCAGTCGTGAGAGGCGGGCGCTTGCTTTTTGCTTGTTCAAGTTAGGATTTCAAAGAGAAGCCATTATTTATTTCACATTTCTCATTGTCCGGCTAATAGAAAGGCCTATGTTATTTTTTAAAACCTCAGTCAATATACTCTAGGTATGAATGGGGTTAGTTTCTAGAGAAACTGTGGTGCTGCGTCGGTGGGGGGATGAAACACGAGAATTTAGTTTTATCGACTGAGTCGATAAGGTAAATTGACCACCGTAAAAAGATTCAAATAGCTGACGTTTCGAGCGCTAGCCCTTCGTCGGAGCGAATCAAGGAATTGTGGGTAGTGTGTGGTTTTATATAGTAAGCGGTGGAGCTACGCTATTGGTGGAAATTTGGTGACGTGAAAAACAAATGTAGATTAGTTGAATGAAAAGCGTTCGTTGATTCCGTGGGGTTTGAGAGTGCCGATTTGAAAGATGATTTTTTGTTCTAGGTTTTTACGGCTTTTTTTTTCACAACCCCCACTAATTTCATTCAAACGTGACAAAAACATAGGCAACTTTCTAGTTACGAGCGCACTGAAATCTGACGATGTACCGGGAACTTTCAAATGCACACGCACACGATGTAACACTTGTCCTTTCATTCACAACGCGGACAAAATAACAGGACCCAAACGATCTATTAAAATCACTGATCGTTTTACATGCACCTCCGTAAATGTTATCTACTGCATTACATGTACTTTTTGCAAAAAGATATACATTGGCGAAACAGGGAGGAGACTGGGCGACCGTTTTCGTGAACATCTCCGAGACGTTGAAAAAAATGACAAAGACGCATCCAAACCAGTCGCGCGCCATTTTAATCTTACTAACCATTCTAAACAACACATGACAATCTGCGGCGTTTCCCTACACCAGGGTAACACAGAAAGCCGTAAAAACCTAGAACAAAAAATCATCTTTCAAATCGGCACTCTCAAACCCCACGGAATCAACGAACGCTTTTCATTCAACTAATCTACATTTGTTTTTCACGTCACCAAATTTCCACCAATAGCGTAGCTCCACCGCTTACTATATAAAACCACACACTACCCACAATTCCTTGATTCGCTCCGACGAAGGGCTAGCGCTCGAAACGTCAGCTATTTGAATCTTTTTACGGTGGTCAATTTACCTTATCGACTCAGTCGATAAAACTAAATTCTCGTACTCTAGGTATGAACTACGTTAACCGATCGAGTAAAAGAGCGCGTCTAGATCTGAACTGCAAAACGCTTTGTAAAGAGCACGAGAAACAAAGCGCAACGTACAAGCGATTGACCCGTGATTCACGTTCGCTATTTGGCAACGTTTTTAACTGAAAACCATGTTCTGCGGAAAATGTTTTTGCCATCGTACTCTGACCATTGCGAATCTAACGAGTCAAAATGAAAATCTTGCCGCACACGAATTTGTTGACAAAATGCTTTGAAAACAGCGCGGCCCGCCTTTAATAACAGCACGATTGTTAACTATATCACACCTTGAGATTTACATCACGCATCAAACCGTGTAATTGACAGCAGTTGAATCTGCCAAGACACTAGAGACTAGAGTATTCCCAAAGCTTATACAACCGACTGGTTGTGTATATGCAAATAATTATGCTGCGCATCAAGAAACTAGGCGCTGTAAGTACACATCGCGAAAGACAATGGCATTCCGGGCGATGCCTCGCTACTGCATGACTGGCATCACAAAGTGTCCTGGGGATGGCACGCTACTCCATGACTGGCATCACAAAGTGTCCTCGGGGGGTGAACGCTACTCCATGACTGCCATCACATAGTGTCCTGGGGGTGGTACGCTACTCCATGACTGGCATCACAAAGTGTCCTGGAGTTGTTTGTTCTCCATGACTATAATCACAAAGTGTCCTGGGGGTGCACGCCACTCCGTGACTGGCATCACAACGTGTCATCACCGAGGATACAGCGACATATCCGGTACCTTCTTACGGTACAGAGCGCTAAATTTGAAAAGCTTCCGTCTGACAAAAGAGCCAAAGTACGAAGAAAATGGGGAAACAACTCAAGCATGTTAAGGCATGGTTCGTCCCTTGGTGTAGACCCCCCGTGAAGTAAATTCATTTTCCCTTTGCAAGTAATGTTTTTTTTAGCCCTAACAAATCACAAAAAGTATACATCAAACTGGATTTAGCGTCCTTAAATTCCTTAAGGTTTAATTATTGTGGTCACGTGTCTGATGACGTCATAATTTGGACAAGAAGGAAACTTTAAATGGGGTAAGGATGGTTAACTTTGGCTAAGAGAAAATCATAAGCAATTTTTTGCCTTTATGCATAAAGACTATCCGTGTCCGGAATGGACGACTTTTTTATTTTATTAACAAGATATCAAGAGTCAAAATATGTCACGTGATCTCTTTTACGAAATAACCCTTTAACCGTAAATCATAGTCAACCATTCCGGCCAGATTCATATAAGGGAGAACCATACAAATACATTAACGGTTCAATTTATATCCATCATATGCCATCTCGGCACCCCATTTTCAATTTTCTTTTTGTATAATAATACAGTGATAACAGGTCACGTGATGCAAATATTCGACATTTAAAGTAACCAGTGGTTTAAGATTATCAAGTTTTATGCTGCTGCTAAGTTTGAGCCTGTTTAGTTAAATCATCTCAAAGTTACGATAGTTTTCAGATTTTATGCAAATTAGGCTCTGAACCATGCCTTAAGAGCCAATGTCTGAAATTTTCGAGAATCGGGCGTCAGTCACAAAATTTCGGATTTCTTTATATTTTGCCCAAATAATCTCTATAGTGAAGTATTTTCAAAAATAACATTAAAAATTGTAACGGCGTTTTAGTTTTTTCGAAAACGGTTAAAGTTTGAAAAACGGCAAATCGGCGGCCTTTCAGTTGTGAAACTGGCGAAAAATTACACATTTTCATCTCGCTCATACAGAAAAACGCGATGCCATACATTAATAAAATGTGGCCACAACATAAACACGCTTTTTTTCTTCACACTAGTGTTATTTACTTTGGATTAGCTGTTGAAATAAGAATATTTCGTCCGTTAGAAGAAACATCGTTTCTTCCATTTTAAAAATTAGCAAATTTGAACCAATTTCAACGCCGTGGAAACCCAATTGGTACGTTGAGTTTGAAAACAAAAGCAAGACAGTCTTGAAGCACAACTTCTGTTGTTTACTGTGGTAAAATATTTCTGGCGGCATTTTAAAAGTGCCCCGTTGAGAGACCAAAATGTGAAGGGTAGTTTGACAGGAAAACTTGTGACACGAACCAGCGCCGACGCTACGAACAAACAAGAAAATGCGCAAAAAAATAGTTCCTTTGAGATATAGCCTTTTTCAGAATTGTAAACACTTCAGAAGAACTTTATCTATCCTTTGCTAACTTAAAATTATATCTTTTAAGCAGTTTGTTTGGATACGGAGAAGAGACACGAGCATCATGTTGTGCGACCTTACCAATACAGTAACAGTGATCAACACATACCGGCTTTCAAAATTAAACTGTCCCGAGTCTTGAATTGCACTTATAATAAAGACAATCCTGCACTCCGATCCATTATATTGCTGTGTTTGGAATATCTGAGCCTTGTAGATCATATCATAGCATTATTTACTCCAAATTTGTTAAAACAACAGTCGCTAAATGACAGTTGGGAAGTTTCCCACAATGTGTTGCAAAGAGATTGCGTGACGCGTAGCACACTGGAATTTGTTGCGTGCTTATGGTAATGAACAAGGGAAGAACATCGCTGTGGAAAAGGTTTCAGGTCAGTGTCATTTATAAAGTGGGCTGGGATATACTTCATGGTGGGTTTTAATTTATGCACATCAAAGAATCCGGCACTTATTTAGGGCTAAAAACTCATTTTAAAATGGTTAGCTTTTATTTACTGTTATGGATATCACTACCCATAACAGTAAATAAAAGCTAACCATTTTAAAATGAGTTTTTAGGATCCCTATATGATAGGATCCCTATATGGTGTGTTACCATGAAGTATATACCAGTGGGCTGGGGGGGGTCCTTTAGTTGTAGAACTTGAGGTTCTAGTGGGGTCCGAGTGCATGCCTTCTATATTGATTCTTTACGTCGGGAGGCTCGAAAGTGCTTTATACATCACAGTCAATACAAGATATTTTCGGGAAAAAAAAGTGAAATTCAAAGATATGTTTTCTTTTTAGCCACTATTTCAGACATTTCAGTCACAGTCACAGGAGTAACGTCCGTTATTGGAAATGTCTTATAATAAAGTCTGTTTCCTTCGTTTTGGTACACTTTCAATGTTCAAACCGTCTTTCAAGTATATTTGGTAGATAAATAATACAAGCCATTTATGGATGGGGGGGGAGGGGGGGGAGGGGGTGTCACCCTTTCACTACGCCCCTTGCCGGCTCTTTTGCGATAACACACCACCTTTATACTCTTATAAACTGATTTCGATTTTGAGGCGTCAATACTGCATTATATTGACGGCTAGTTAGGAGAAAATATATTCCGTATTGGGCGGAGTCGCGAAGCGACGGAGTCTAATACGCCAACACCGTCAATATAGTGCAGTATTGACGACCGCAAAATCGAAATTATTTTGTATCACGATTAAACATTGTCTAGATTTTTGAGACGACAATGCGACTTTATATTGACGTCCCAAAAGCAAGCAAAAGTATCTGAGAATCGTGATACTATTACAGATGTGAGCTACAGCTGGCTGTCAGTTTTGTTTTCGGCTGGTGGGTACTCAACAAAGTTTTGTACGGGGATGCTCCGCCCCGAGGTTCAAACCCTTACCCTTTCATATACCGTTTTTGACAGGAAAGGTACCCATTTCATATACCTTTCATTGAAAATGGTACCCCTTTCATATACCTTTCATTGAAAATGGCACACCTTTCATATACCTTTCATTGAAAATGGTACCCCTTTCATATAGCCTTTACGTGCGTCTTTTTGGTATATTTTGAAAGACCCTTTTTATAATACTTGAATGGCAGTTTTCCCTACCTTTTTTATGCTTCAACTCGTGTTTTCGCTACCCTTTCCTATTCTTCGTGAAATCCCTACCCTTTCATATACTTCAACTCGTGAAATCCCGACCCGTTCATATACCTCCAACCTAAAAAAGGTACCCCTTTCGGGCGGAGCATCCCCGTATAGCCCATTATAGGGGGTACCTCCGCCCCCCCCCCCCCCCCCCCCCCCCGGAGGATATTTCAGAAGTGGTGTTGACCTTGGGTTTGTCTAGTTACACGCCCACTCTTGACCAGAATCTGACTTTCAACGTCCACAAGGCCGTGGACAATCAGGGATAGGCGGCTGACAGCCCTGCGCGCTTCAAGGCTCTGCCATCCGAGATCGCATATCATTTGCGTATCATTTTCTAGAATGGAGTGTTAAAAATTAACCTATTTTTGTAGAACGGGGTAACATTTTGAGTGCAAATTCTTTCTAAAACGGAGTTTAAATTTGGAGACCCGGACGGTACATACCCAGCCAAAACATATCCGAGTAGCCCCCTAGCCTGCGAGCAAGCTCTCGGGTTGGGAACGGGCTCGCGGTTTGGGGGGAAGGAGGAGGCCTCCCGTGCCCCTAATGAACCTGGCCAAACAACAGTACGCCACCCTCCTCAGCGAAGGCGTTGCACTTCTCCCTTTCTTTGCAAGTCTCAAGCTCAGTTAGCAGCTCAAACAAAGGCCAAAGCCTCAAGCGGGCTGGGCGCTAAAGGAAATGGAAAAGCCCTTGCTACCGATTCAACGAAAAGTCGGCCCGGATGTAGTCACAAAAGAAATGCGCCGTGCCCGTGCCCGGCAGTGAAGAGAAAAGCTCCACCGATGGTCCTCCTTGAAGAATTTGAGGATATATATAGTTACCCTTGTAAAGCTAGAAAATGAAGGGCCAATGTAATGCAAGATTGCTAACCGCTTTTACGGTTTTATTTTCTCTTGTAAGAAGATTGAAGAAGCCTTGTGTGATGCATGAATTTTTTTTCCGCCTTGAGGCTGTGCAAGATTTTTTTTTCGAGATTATTCCATACTTTTCTTTCGCTCGCTGTGGACGATTTTTTTTTCTCTCTACTTTTGCTGTGCAGGAATTTATTTTTTGGTAATTGCCAGAACTTTTCGCCCCAGGGAGCAAAGTATTTCTCAAATTTCAGTGCGCTACGCGTCACGCAATCTCTTTGCAACACATTGAGGACTGTCATTTAGCGACTTTGGAGTAAATAACGCCATGATATGATCTACAAGGCTCAGATATTCCAAACACAACAATGGAGTGCAGGATTTCCTTTATCATAAACGCAATTCAAGGCTCGGGTAAGTTTAATTTTCTGATGAACTATTAACGGAAAGCGGGCGAATGTTGATCGCTGTTATTTTAATATAAGGTCGCACAACATGCTTTTTTCTCTACTTCGTATCCCAACAAACTGTTTAAAATATATCATTTTTAAGTTAGCAAAGGATAGATGAAATTCTTCTGAAGTCTTTGCAATTCTGAGAAAGGCTTTATATCTCAAAGAAACTATTTTTGTTTTGCGATAAACACTTTGTTGGTAGCGTCGGCGCTGGTTCGTGTCACAAGTTTTCCTGTCAAACTATCCTTCACGTTTTGGTCTCTCGACGGGGCACTTTTAAAATGCCGCCAGAAAAATTTTACCACAGTAAACAACAGAAGTTGTGCTTCAAGACTGTCTTGATTTTGTTTTCAAACGCAACGTACCAATTGGGTTTCCACGGCGTTGAAATTGGTTCAAATTTGTTAATTTTTAAAATGGAAGAAATAATGTTTCTTCTAACGGACGAAATATTCTTATTTCAACAGCTAATTCAAAGTAAATTACTGTAGTTGAAAGAACAAGAGTGTGTTTATGTTGTGGCCAGATTTTATTGATATATGGCATCGCGTTTTTCTGTACGAGCGAGATGAAAATGTGTAATTTTTCGCCGGTTTCACAACTGAAAGGCCGCCGATTTGCCGTTTTTCAAACTTTGCCCGTTTTCGAAAAAAATAAAACGCCGTTACACTTTTTAATGTTATTTTTGAAAATGCTTCACTATAGAGATTATTTGGGCAAAATATGAAGAAATCCGAAATTTTGTGTCTGTCGCCCAATTTTCGAAAATTTCAGACATTGGCTCTTAACATGCTTGAGAAGGTGTATGTTTTACTCCATAACAAAAGACTAAGTACTTTGGCACTTAGGTTCACCCTGGCTTTTTCAGAAGAGGTGTTAAGGAATCATTTAAGACCCTTTTTATTTCCCTGAGATTTGGACTACTATCGAATCGCGTTCTAAAATTCGGTTTTCTCGCTGATTTCAGTATGGAAAAAACACGGCATTGATAACACAGAAAGCCGTAAAAACCTAGAACAAAAAATCATCTTTCAAATCGGCACTCTCAAACCCCGCGGAATCAACGAACGCTTTTCATTCAACAAATTAACATTTGTTTTCACGTCACCAAATTTCCACCAATAGCGTAGCTCCACAGCTTACTATATAAAACCACACAATTCCTTGATTCGCTCCGACGAAGGGCTAGTGCTCGAAACGTCGGCTATTTGAATCTTTTTACGGTGGTCAATTTACCTTATCGACACAGTCGATAAAACTAAATTCTCGTGTTTCATTCCCTCACCGACGCAGCACAGTTTCTCTAGAAACTAACCCCATTTATTTACAACGGGGTTTGAAGGATATTTAGGACAATAAGTTCTTTTGTCAGTTGTCAGTAAAACCCTCTACAAATGTCAGTTGTCAGTTAGAATTTTGGCCATTTGTCAGTTGTCAGTTAATCCCATCCAGCCGCAGTATGGTGTTCGTATTTTTTACCGCGAAAACAGTCTTAGAAACGAAACTTTGCTTGTCCATATCTCAAAAGGGTTTGGTTATCCTGGCCTAAAATTTTTTAAAAAATTATCTTTGACCTGTAAAAAAATCGCTGCAATCCAAAAAAGTCTCATTAGCCGCCAGTACCACCTTAAGGTTACCGTGTACCTTCAGATCGACCATTTTATTGAAAATTTTTTTTGGGCGTCAAAATAAAGTTTACGGAATGAACTTTCATCCGAAAAAAATTATCGAAAAATATTGAAAATTGACGGAGAAATGGCGGTATAATCTTTGCGGGCGGAGTTTGTTTATGAAGCGATATATTTTTCTAAGCGCTGTTTTCTCAAAGTTAATTTTTCGCTTGTAGGGAACACTTTAAAGAGCTACAACTCAAAGGGAATTTGTTCGATTTTCCTCAAATTTGAACAGAAGCTAGGCTAACATATAATCAACAAACACGTATCGGCGAATTTCTTATTTCCGAAAACTTTTTCCTCAAGAGCCATTTCCGTGCGATCACTCCAATTTTTTTTCTCCCTTTTTCGAAAATATTCTGTAACTTTTCACTGCAATTGAATATGGGAAATCGCCGACACGTTTTTTTAGCGCTTCATGTCCGGAAACCCGAGAACAAATCAAATTAGCAAAATACAATAATCGCTTTGAGTTGTAGCGTTTTAAAGCTGATTCGGACGTTCGAATTTAGACGTCGTAAAAAATTCGACAATTAACAACTATTCACCGAAGTGGAGGTGGGTAGTGGTGGATATTTACCGAGCCGCGAAGCTATTTGCTATTCCGAGTTTCAGTAGCCAATCAGAGGGCGCCAATTAACAATGCTATCCACTGTTTCAGTATATACTAATTCATTTTATTACCAAATGGTTTCCATATTTAGATAGCCAGCTCCATAAGCTTTAATTTGATATCTGGGTTTAGGTATATTAAGCGTAATCTTGAGACGCTAGAGCTGTTATACTGGAGACACCCCCGAAGGTACACGGTAACCTTAAAGTGCCCCTGCGATCAAATTTTATAATTATTTTTTATTTCATTTTTCGAAAGAAAATATTGTAATTACTGACCAGTCCAAACCGTTTTTCAATCTGATCACGGGAAAGCGTTTTTTTATGACTGTACTTTTCTATTTTCACGGCCGCCATTACATTTGCATGTTCCAGTAGTTTCAAAAGAAGCCAGAGAAAGTGACGTCAAAGACTCGCTGGCTTAAAATTGCAGTGTGTGAATACAGCTTATTTAGTATGCAGAACACGAGTTTGGTAATCTGAAAGCTAAAATTCCCGTGCCGCATACTAAATAAGCTGTATTCGCACACTGCAATTTTAAGCCAGTGAGTCTTTGACGTCACTTTCTCTCGCTTCTTTTGAAACTTCTGGAACATGCAAATGTACTGGCGGCCGTGAAAATGAGAAAAGTACAGTTCAAAAAAACCGTCTTCCCGTGATCAGATTGAAAAACAGTTTGGACAGGTCAGTAATTACATTATTTTCTTTCGAAAAATGAAATAAAAATCAACTATAAAATTTGATCGCAGGGGCACTTTAAAAGTCATTGCTGCGAGCCCCCGGCGAGTAGCACACTAATCTTTGGTTTGCCTGTGGTACCTTGGCTTCCCTGCGCCTTATGTTCATTCTCGTCCCCAGAGCCTTCGTTTCGTTTGGTCAGCGGAAGAAACGAGACGCAATTTAAAAAAAACCGTGGAGCTCTGGGGACGAGAATGGCAGGCGGCAGTCTCGATTTTTGTTTGTCACAATGATTTTGCGCAAGCGTACGTCCAGCGGTGTCATCAAAACTTAGATGCGCCTGGCCGTTTTTCGCGCTCGCTTCTCTTGCTTTGTTTCTTTGATTTCGAGGTATAAAGTGTGTTTTTATTTGCTTGTATCATGCCTAATTTAAACTTATTTGTTGCTGTAAGCATTCATCAAGGTCATTTAGTGACATTTCACGGGGAAGACAATGGTCTTTTATGAGTTTTTAGCGTTGTTACGTGCTCAGAGTTTGCCGATTGAACAATAGACCGCCTCCACCGTAGATCAGATTCTTACAAAAGGAAATCAACTCTATTTGGATGCTCTTGAAAGTAGATCCATCGCTGACACAGAGACCTTGTCCCTGGATTATCTGCCCAGTGTGACGTGTGGGTCTATTGGGGCGCAAACACATGATTCGCTTTATGTCGGCTGAAGTGCAAACAAATGATCAGCTTCTCCGAGCGGATATAATAACTGTTGTTGTCCGTTGTCTTTATTTACCAGTACCCGTATCCGACAAGTTAATATATCAAAAGCCACATGGCAGTAAATTTATGTATACCATTATTGTTATTGTTAATGTTATTGATGTTTGATCTCAAAAAAATGTATTTGTATCCATATTTGCAGGTGTATCCAGGGAAGGCCAAGAGCAATTTTTCCCCCGCTAAAAACAAGCCCTGCAGGACCAACAAAAAATATTTTCGACATCGGGCTCTCACTTAATTATCACAACCCACCACCCTCTTTCCTCCAAGCCTGGATCCACCACTGCCCTTAGTACATTTACTGTTCTACATATTTGCATTTTTCATAGTCAAAATCACAAAGAACTTATAATGTTATGTAATTCTAAAGTGATGGTAATTGACCCAATAAATAAATTTATGAAATTATCAAAATCTGTATGTACATTTACTGTTTCCGTTTGTTTTATTGCCCAGCATCTGCTCGCAGCATTATCGCGTTCGAAGAACGCAATCCTAATTTCGTGTTGGTTGTCCTGCGGTTTATGTGCAGTAAAATTTGAGATTTTTTGGTAGACGGTCTTCCAAGTGGCCGCCCCTATTGGTTTTTTTCAGGGGCTCATTTCCGCCGGAAATTCCTTCGAACGCGTCTCCATAATCTGTGATTACTGCTAGTCATTACAACCTGTAACCTCTAGTTGTTAAATATTGTCTTGTGTAACATATTTCACTTTGTGTCTGTAACTTTGTATTTGAAACTACTATCATGGTTAAAACAGTTTCTAAATTTGATGTACTTGTTAAAAATAATTTACTTAGTACTGAAAGTTTTGACAATTATTCAATTTTGCAGCCAATTAAGCTTATAACTTGCAATAGTTTTTTTAATGTTTCGTTTTGTAGTTTAACCATTCTTTTTCTACGTAATCATTTGAACGAATTCAATAAAAACGTCAAAATTTTGGTTGATATGCCTGGCTAAACTTGGTGCCATGGAATTGAAACAGCACATGTCTCGTGAAACATCATCAGATAAAAATCTGTTCTATCCTGCTGCTGACAATACAGTCAACTATAGATCTCTCGAAGCGGACACCCCCGGGGGGGACTCCCATATAAAAATGACGGGGGTGCTCGTCGGAAATTTTCGAAAAGCACCCTAAAAGGTACCAGAATCTCGTTTGATGGGTGTGGCTCAAGTAAATTTCTACCCCTAAGAGGAACCAATTCTTAAACAACACATGCCATATTGTCACATTTTTTCGGTTTAATACCCTAAAAGGTACCGCGATAATTCCAACGGTGGTCATTTTGAATTTTAGCACCCTAAGAGGTACCAATGTACAAATTTTGACCCCTAAAAGGTACGACGAGCACTCCCGTCATTTTTATATGGGAGTCCCCCCCACCCTCCGGGGGCGGACACCTCGATAAGGTAGACATAATTACAGTAAGCTGGTCCCGGCCAAATTTCATTTGTGTGTCTGTTTACAACTAAAATCTCTTTATTAAGGCAAACACTTTTCTAACACTAAATGTAAGAACAAAATTCTGGTTTAAAAAATCTCTTATGACGGACACCATGGGTTTCTGCGGACACTAAACTGCAAATTTGCCATTACAGTGTGATTCTACAGTCTGTATAATTTGTATAGGTAGTACAATGGTTTCTAAGGGTACTTGGGATAAATACCTCGAGTAATATTACAAGAGGTATTTATCCCAAATTCCCCGTGGAAACCATTGTACTATTTGTTTATACTACAAGGCTGAGAAATTTCGCTTTTTCTAACGCTCACACGTGTGATCATCGATGCGGGACCAAAGATTACTTCAAAATAAGTTTCTTAAACACAGCGACAACTTACAATCTCTGCTTCATCTTTTCATTTTTGCGTTCGTCTGCGAACGCGATCCTAATTTCGTGTTGAATGTCCTGTATCATGTGTTGGGTGTCCTGTGCAATTTCCTTTAGCGGAAAAAATCGAGATTTTTCCTCATGCTTGTTTATCCGATTAGCCCCCCCCCCCCGGAGATTCTTTTGTGTTTTTCAGGGGCAAATTCACGGGTGGGAACTGGTATCTACTTTGGCCCCGCTGTCATAGAGCTTGCTCCCGATCGAAGAAGGACGCTTTCGCTTCGCTTATTACTGAATCTGCGGCGCATAAAAGCAACTTTACGCTTTTCAACGGCCGGAAAAAAGTTGAGAATTGACCGATTTTTATCACATAGCAAGTGAAATGAAGCCTGGCAGAGGTTTGACGGCAAAATCAACCACGGACATTTCAGGGCCTGTTTACGAACGCTGTCGATCCGCGTCGATCTCTGCACAATTCATCGGTCTCTGTCATACGGCAAGTGAAATAATGGTTGGCTGCGATTTTTTTTTCTGTTTGGATCCAACAATTCTTCCCCGTAACTTATGCCCGCATGTTTTTGCTCGCTGTTGTTGCTGTTTTCAGGTATTAAAAATATAGACGGCTGCATCACGGTGTTCCTTTGTTTGCTTATCTTATCATTGCTGTTTTACTAAATAACATTCGATTTCTTTATGATTTTGTTTAGTTTCATTGTAGATCGTGTAAGCTTATGTTTGAATCACATCATTCTAATTACATCTGTGCTGCTGTTTGTCAAGTATTCAATGTTATTCGCTTGATATATTTGCATGTATGTAAATGTGAACAAAAAGTAACGCAAATGTCACGCTGTTTCTTCCTTGAAGACGTCAAATTTTACAATAACTGCTTTTGGCAAATCAGATTATTTATTTTTTTAAATAAATTTTTTCAAAAGAAGATTTTGTCCATTTGTATGTGTTTGTTCATTAATTTCATAGGTTGAAAAGCGATTTGATGTAAACAAAACAAGACTTGGATTGTATTCTTGGTTTTCACGTGACGTCATCAAATTCGAAAATCATAAATTGTAATGCCTTCTGAATTTATATGTCCACCAGATTGAAGATGACTTAAAAATAAATCTTTTCACAAGTATCCAACCTGGTAGCGTCTTTCGTTTTGAAAATACAGCATTTTGAATTTCTGACTTTTCACCCTACGTGACACCAACATGGCGTCCGTGACAAAGCTTTTTCCTATGAAACAAGGGCCTCTCCTCGTGATTTTTGGCACTTTGGGCAGTTAAAGTATTAGGAATGCAGTTTATGCGAATGAATAGTAGTTCACGAGAGAAATGTAATCGCTTTCAGAGCGAAAGTGAAGTCCAGATGTTTTTATTGATTTCCGGCGGCCATCTTGGTGCCCCTCAGAGGGGCACCAAGATGGCGTTTCCATACAAAGCTCTGTAAATTTGAGTCGAGTGCTTCGGCGAATAATTCAACAACGGGATACTGCACAGATCTGAGACTTAGCGAAGTTTTTTATTTGTTACTCTTTTATAACATTACAAATTATTGGCTTCTTTCACTAAATAGTTTCGATTCTAAAACATTATATCTTGGTGTCCCTCCGGGATGGCGTTTCCATACAAAGCTCTGTAAATTTGAGTCGAATGCTTCGGCGAATAATTCAACAAAGGAATATTGCACAGATCTGAGACTTCGCAAAGTTGTTTATTTGTTACTCTTTTATAACATTACAAATTATTGGCTTCCTTCGCTAATTCGTTTCGATTTTAAAATTTTATGGCGTGACAGTGAAAACCAAGAATAGTTCTAAACTGAAAATATCCCGAGAATATGATGATATAATAACTGCCACTCCTTGACCCACCCCCCCCCCCTCCCCCACCACCACCGCCTACTTGCCCTCACCTCCACCTCCCACTTCCTTACTCCCTGTACCATCACTCCACCCTGTCGAACGTACTCCCCTAATTTCCAATTACTACTAGTAATATATAGTTATTAGAAACTTTGGTGACTAATTTCCAAGCCACTAAGAGCTCTTTACACCGCAACAAACCTTCATCTTTGGCGGTCAGTACTTTTATAGACGAAAACATTTTTCCGGCTGTACTTGCTCCAGAAGAAGCGAGCTTTCGATGAAACTTTGAACATTTGTCCACTTCCTATGGTTTTATCTGTCCTCAAAACTAGAATACTACTGTCCACTTTTGTCTAGATGGCGGACAAGTACGATAGTTATTACAGGCAAAGTGTCTGATTCGATCCAAGTCGGAGCAATTCTCGATTTTCTCTTACACACTTCGGCGAAGAACTTCTCCATTTGCTCGTCGAGTTGTCTGGCGTCGTAGCCGTAAAAATATATCAACCCAGCTTGATTGTACAAAGATATAATAGGTTTTCGTACCATTTTCTATGTTGGCAATTTCTAAACTTTCCTTCAATTATTGTATTTTACTGCCGTTAAATTCAGGAAAGCTGTCCAACATTGTTGCAACAACAAGACAAAGCCGTCCCTCCCGTTGCGACGGCAACTGTAATTTCTACATGTAGGTATTTCAAATTAGGCTGAAATACAGCTCGTCTCAGCCGGTCGGATTTCAGAAATTTCTCAGCCAGTAGTAATATAATAATAATTCAATAACATGCGCTGAAAACGTTTTTGTGAACGAAACAAAACATGGACATAACATAAGAGTGCCATTTATTTTTCAAACACATTGGTTGACTTAGTCTATATTGATAATAATTATAATAATAATAATTGACTGCAAGTTACAGGTTCTCAGATAATGATTTCTAGTGTCAGGCTACATCAACGCTCGCTAAGATGGACAGCTTGAGTTGGTCCCAATGCTGTCCCAATGTTGGTCCCAATGCTGTCCGGCTTGGCTGAGAGAGAGCTCGCTGTAATTGCCCTCTACATCTCAAAATCAAACTCTAATCCACTCCTTTTCAATTTTGCCAACACTTCATTCTCAAATCTCTCATTCAGCTCTGAAGTGAAGTAATTCTTCCAATCACCAACCACGCCCTTCCGTAGCAATGGACTACATTTTTCCTCCTCTCCCGGGAACTTGAAACTTGGCTCGTTTTTCTTCATACCCTTAAAAGTGCACTGCTCTGCAATACGATTGATGAGTTCATCTGACAGGGGCATGTTCAGGAACTCAGCAATCATTCCAACATGGGAGAGCAGATCCTAGAAGAAATAAATATAATTGTTTTAGGTTGGATTTTCAGCCCCTTGCACCGTGGCTTTATTTCTCTCAGCACACCAAATGAGCTTCAAACCTGAACAACATAAATGACTAAACTATTTCATGTTACGATGGCTTTCTGAAAGTGGACAAACTCGGCCATCACAGTTTTTGTTATTTTTTTGATTAGCCATTAGTTCAAATGAAAGCCAATTAAAAAGATTTTAATTGAATTTTCAAAACCTAGAATGCAATTAAATCATTGTCAAGTGAATCGCCAAGATAAGCCTTTAACAAATTAACTTTCACTGAGTTCAATTTTGAAAACAAGCTCATTTTCATGCAAGCGGAAAAACTCCTTGATATGAAGTGGAATTTTTACCAGTTATTTAATTTACTTCAATCCTTAGTTTTAATTTTTTTTACTAGCTTTCTTACCTACAATTATAGCAAAGCATTTTGTAAAAATGGCATAAAAGAATTTAAATGTTATACTCAAATTTCTTCTTTTAAGAATGCACACAATCGCCATGTCAATTAAAATACCTCTAATTTTACCAAAATTAATAAAAACAGCCTGTTTTGTCCAAATATTGGCAAAATATTGCTGTCATTTTTTTTAACCAGTATTTCAGTTCCCAATAAACTGTCCTCGCGCTATTTCAAATAATATAATTCTGAGCAAATTTACAAAAATATCCTCAACCATCCCAATTAAGTGCACCTATGGGTGACACTCTGCTTTCCCCAAGCCCCCTGGGAGCCTAAGCTGCCCCTCCATTCTGGCTGGGAGGTTAACATGGCTTTGCAGCATCCAAGATGGGACCAATGTGCCCAGCTATCATGTACACTGAAATCTGCAAAATCAAACTCTTATAAGCACCGAATGGCCAAATTTAACCCCTCATCATCCCCCTAGGTTATTAGCCTCACCCCAGTAGAGATAACGGCCAAAACGTCCAGTCACTGACCATCAGCGTGGCCACTCTCTTGATGTAAGACCCCCTCAAGAAGAAGTTCTTCGGCCGCAGAAGGTTGAAGAGGGACTGATTCAACCAAAAAGTTAGTGCGCATGTTTTCCTTTCTTTTCAAATTCGCTCAGAATCATTAAATATAATCATAAAGTCATTATAAACTGAGTGTTACATGCAACATACCTTGTGCATATCTTCATATTTAAGAAACAAGACATTGGGATCATCTTTATGTTTCCACCAACCAAGAACATGGTCATTCCATAAACCATACCCGACTATAAGACAAATTGAAGCAATCATAAAATCTTATCGTTTTTTTAGTCCTGGCAGAATTAAAAAGCATGCATTTTCTCAATACAAACACTCAGTTAGCATACTGGTAGAAGTAGAAGACCCAAAACTGTAACAGAGGCGCGTGAAGAATAGTAGGCAATACTGGGCCTTTTAAACACAACTGCACTCTCCATTTTTGCGTCAATAAATAAATCCTACTGTAATAAAAATTTCTCTACCTGAGTGATTTAAGAACTTACCGTTTCCTTCTATGAATAACTTGGCAACAAATTCCCATGGCCCATTGAAAGCATTACGTTCTTTGTAACGTTCCATGTAATGGAAGTATGACACTGCAACATCCTTGGGATTGCGGGTGATGTAAATATATTTACACGGTACATCTTTAATTGCACTTTTAGGAGTAGTACTGTAGGTAAGATGGCTCTTTAGCAGGCGAGGGCTTGGAAGAGTTTTAATGTCAAAGGATGCATACTGTTCACTGGTGACCATGCCTTCAATGAATGGGAATCGAAATACGAGTTTTTCACTGCTAACTGCTCCGTCATTATAGATTTGCCAAACAATTTCTTGCACCCAAGTCGTCCCTGAATAGAGTGATGAGGATAAAGAAATTTGTAACTAAGCATTGTTTACGAAATCAGATCACTGACTGCTATTTAAATACATGGATTTGGTGGACCCTCGAGATAAAGGTAATTAAACGTTCATTTTCCCCCACATCCTCTCAACAGAGTACCACAAAGGTAGAGTAAAAGGGATGACTTTAAAGTATTTTAGAAAAAGGACGTCATTAAATGTTCTATTGAAAATCGCCGAACCCTATTCTGAAAAGATGTACTATGACTTCAGTGTTTTGAATAAAATGTGGTCCTTTTGAGTCATAACTTTTAGCCACTACCCTCAACAAAAGTACAAACTAAAGGCGCCTTCACACAACAAACTCAAGTTGGCATATGAGAACGCCGGCAACCCCATCAGTTGGCAAACTTGTGTTGGCAAACTCAAGTTGGCATATAAGAACGCCGGCAACACCATCAGTTGGCAAACGTGTGTTGAGAAACTCACGTTGGCATATGAAAACGCCAGGAACACCATCAGTTGGCAAACGTGTGTTGGCCAAACTCAAGTTGGCATATGAGAACGCCGGCAACACCATCAGTTTGCAAACTTGCATTGACAAACTCAAGTTGGCATATGAGAACGCCGGCAACACCATCAGTTGGCAAACTTGTGTTGGCAAACTCACGTTGGCATATGAGAACGCCGGCAACACCATCAGTTGGCAAACTTGTGTTGGCAAACTCTAGTTGGCATATGAGAACGCCGGCAACACCATCAGTTGGCAAACTTTTGTTGACAAACTCACGTTGGCATATGAGAAAGTCGGGAACACCAGTTGGCAAACTTGTGTTGGCAAACTCAAGTTGGCATATAAGAACGCCGGCAACACCCGGCAACAGTTGGCAAACTTGCGTTGACAAACTTACGTCGGCATGTGAGAACGCCGGCATCACCATGTGCTGGCAAACTCACGTTGGCATATGAGAACGCCGGCAACACTAACAGTTGGCAAACTTGTGTTGGCAAACTCAAGTCAGTGGCATACGAGAACGCCGGGAACACCATCAGTTGGCAAACTTGTGTTGACAAACTCACGTTGGCATGTGAGAACGCCGGCAACACCATCTGATCAGTTGGCAAACTTGTGTTGGCATATGAGAACGCCGGGAACACCAACGTACAGTTGGCAAACTTGTGTTGACAAACTCAAGTTGGCATATGAGAACGCCGGCAACACCATCAGTTGACAGACATGTTGGGAAGCTGTTGCCAACAAAGGTCTTAAACATTCACAAGGCGTTAGTGCTTATATAAGGGACGGACCATTATTTTTCTGGATGGGGGATGAGGAATATTGAAAAAAATGTTTGCAGGGCCTGAAAAGACAAAATAAATTAATTGCAAACACGATCTGCATAAAAAAATGTTTGCAGAGAAGTCAGATAACTATTAAAATTAATGTGACATTCTGTTAAGAACTGGGCGAGGTTCAGAAGTCTGTCATTTTCCTGACGATATCACCATCAAGGCTAATGGCTCACTAACTGTTTACAAGTTATTTGGAGTAACCTATGGCGATGGGAATCATTTTAAATCATCAATGTAACCTGGTACAACAGGCCGGGTGGTACGAGTATATGATGGCCTGGGGAACATCGATCGTCAAAGAGGATCAGGACTTCAGTACTGTGGAATCGCAAAAAAGCCTGCTACCCCCTTTGCATATTTGCTGTCGTATGCCCTTTTTTTGCGCCAGTAGCTGCGTAGGAGTTAAAACGGCGAGTGATGTATAACGGAACAACAAACTATAAATTACTAGGAGCGTATGTGGCCAAAATGATTGACTATAGCACTATTGATCTTTTTTTCGAAAAATAGCTTACAGTCCGTGCTATTAAATTACTGTTAAGATTGTTTTTTTCGAGTTAATCTTGGTTCCATACCCCTATTTCGAACTACATGTATATAAACAGTTTTCAAACACTGTAACGGTTACTTTTGAAAATGCATGACAGCCAGGGGAGGATTCCAGGGGTTCCGGAACACCATTTTGGGTTATGACCATAGCATATTTTCAAGAAAAAAACATGACTGGAACCCCCTTTCACCCGGATGAGATCTTCGCTTTTTAAGAAAAGAAAAATAAGTTAAAAAGCATCGCATGTTATATTGGGAGTTTATGATAAAAGGATGCGTAATACGGGCCTCCTGTGTATACGAGCCTGCGATGTGGGATTCAGTGCCTTTGTCTAGTTTCTCGCGAGGGAAACCCTATGCAAGCTGCTTTGCAGCACTATATGCAGATGACTTTCCATCAGACCTGGTTGCCGATGTAGACTAAAGACATATTTGAAGGCGACCATGACCAGCGAGCGAGGGTCTGGACTTTCTCTAATAAACATACATTACAGTACGTAAATGACATAGGTGCAACAATCGGCATCTTTGCAAGGAAGCATCCGCGGCACCTTCTTCTTTCTGATATCTTAGCTGCATGAGTGAACGGCAAATCTGCCAGAAAGCCGCCTTATTTCATGTCAAACTGCCTTCAAAGTACACGAGATGCAGTCTCAGATAACCTAAGTTTTCAAATGATGCCCCTGGACCCCCCCCCCCCCCCCCTAAAAGCTCGCGCCTTCGGCGCTCTCTGGAGCTTTGGAACCCCCCACCCCACTCTTCCAAATGCTGGCTACACCCCTGTATGTTGCTTAGCACACGAAACGTCAAGTTTATTATAAAAATGCGTTGGTTTATCATGTTTATCACACCGCTGTTTATGTTTTATTTTTAAGCTTAAATATTTTTAGCAACAGAGAAGATAGCACTGTAAAAACAATACAAAAAAAAAATGATTGCAGTCGCGCATAAATTTAAAAAAATTGTTTCCAGAGGACAATTTCTCATCCCCCTCCCCTCCAGAAAAATAATGGTCCGTCCCTAACTCAACAATGCACGAGGAACAAGTTTTTTTTTCATTTCTTTTATAAATAAAAACGACCACAAAGGGGCAAGAATACGCGCGTGCTTTATCGAGTGAACTCGGTTTGACCAATCGTAACGTGCATTTTATATATCATTATACAAAGTATCAAGTAATGTTATCAGTTTTTGTACCTTTTCCCCGAGGTCCAGTACCACTGTACTTATACTGAGGGGAATACGTTTTCACATTTTTTTTGGCCACATCAAGAGGGTGGTTTTAAAGGTTATTTTTAGCTGGCGTGGCACAATTTTCTGAACTTTTGAAATATAATGTAAATGAAATGTAATTTAAAAGGATCAGGAGAATAGGCAGAATATGTTATTAAGATACATTGATTTCATCAGATGACTGACTGATTCATCCTATATAGACTATTTCACATTGAATGTCTCGTGTTTGTGGAGTCAGAATTTCGAATTAATCGGCGCTTTATGCCTGCTTCGTAATTAAACAGCATAAAATATAGAACCAGCATAAATTATAGAACCAGGCGTGAAACGTCTTTTGAAATCAACAAATAAAATGTGAACAATGAAATTGCAAACATGTGTTTACGGGAAACGTGTTTCATTGAATAGGACGAAACATGTTTAGTCTGATTACGAATCCAACATGGTTCCGGCTATGAAACGTATTCACATCAGTAGTCTCCCCCCACCCCCACCCCCACCCCACTCCCTCCCCCCCCCCACCCCACTCCCCCCCCCACCCCACTTCCTCCCCCCCCACCCCCTCCACATCAGACGGTGCAATGCGCGAATCATGATCGAAACATGTTTATTTTGAACATGATTGAACTATCTCAGGAGGTAGTTTCGATCGTTAAACATTATACATTGCCTTCGTTCCCGAAGAGCTTGACCACAGGTATCCTCAAACAAGAAAAAACCAAAACTCGCTAAAATGCCACTTAGAAGCCATAAAGCCGCCAAGAATCATTTAATGAGGTATGAACACATTTATGGCTGTTTATTTATAATTTTGATATTTTATCCAACTCACTATAAAATCCATTACAAATCCTTATATTTTTGTCTTTGAGGCAGGGCTCCCTTTGGCTAGCAAAATGAGATTAAACCAAAAAATCCTGCAACAGCAAGCTTTCGAGCTCCATTTGCCGGTTTCATGCGAGCTTATGCCTGCTTCGTAAGGGGCCGTCGACATATTCACAAGTTCCCCGCTTAACGTCCACTGGACGTTTGGGGGGGGGGGGGGGGTAGGGAGAGTCGAGATTTGGACGTTAGCGCGGGGCATTTGGAGCAAGTACGAAATTGTTAGTTTTTAATTCTAGAAGTGCCACACATGTCAACGTTCTCATGTTCGCTTTAATCACAAAGAAACATGTCACCAATAATGTTTGCTGTTTCACACATCAGTAGTCTCGCAAACTGTATTCACCCGACTATTAAAAAACGTCGCACCAGGCGACGTCGGGACGGTGAAAATTCTAAGTGGACGTTAAGGAGGAGGGGGGAGGGGGGGGGGGGGGGATCTGACCATATGTGAATATGTCGACGGCCCCTAAAACAGTATAAGTTAATACAGAACCAGGCGTGAAACGTCTTTGAAATTAACAACCAATGTAAACAATGGAATTGCAAACAGTTTACGGAAAACGTGTTTCATTAAAGCATGTTTCAGTGCTGTTGTCAACTGTCACACACAACATAAGATGAAGCCTTTGGCTCGGGAAAAAGGAATTTGAACAAACCAATGAAGATGCACTTACCTGACTTGGGATAAGTGACCACAAAAACGTCATCTGGTCTTGTCTGAAAATTGGTGATAAAGTCGGCTAGCAACGCAGGATCTTTGGTAAAATGTGTCGAAAGTTTCACGCCCAAAACATCATAATATTTCGGTGACGTCCATTTGCCTTCAGTTACTTGAAAAAAACTCGCCATGTCCGCAAGTGACGCAGCCACGGTCATTCTCGTTCCCAGAGCCGCTTGGCCCTCTTAACCGCCGGAGCCTGAGTATGAGGGTCGCACTCAGGCTCTGGCGGTTAAGAGGGCCAAGCGGCTCTGGAGACGAGAATGCGTCGCTTATTTACAGGCAATTTCGTCCCCAGGGCATTCTCCACTTTCAAAATGGCCACCTGTCCGGGGCGGGCTGACAAATCCTGGCCAGCGCCACGGATCGCGGCTCTGGTGACGAGACCCGGGCAAGGCTGAAATGGCACCGCGGCAGAACGCACTGCGCATGAGTAGAAAACTGAGCATCCGGTGAATTACGCATTTCCGGTGACATACTGTAATCCCATGTAAATGTTGTAGTTAATTTTTTTATCTCAGGTAATTTTTATTTTTCCATTGTTTTTGGGTATGGTAATATATGCTGATGAATTTGAAACAAAGGAAAAACAAAAATTACCTGAAATAAAAAATGAACTACAACATAAACAACATAAAACTTCCTTACCGCGAAGTTTGAAAACAAAAAGTAAGAGTTATAAAACAAAGGTAGAGAAAAAGTTTGTTTCGTTGAAAAGTTTTTTCATCGTTCAAGTTTCAAGCGTTTGCACCAAGGGGTTTGGTGTTAGCACCAACAACGAAATATGAAAAAATAATTTTTGCATCGCATTTTTTCACAAAAAACAAGTCTTCACTCAATCTCGAAATGTATTCATGCAAGAACCGATCGTGTACGTACCATAATTTTCTTCGGTTTTGGTCCTTTCATCATTGCATCTAGAAAATCTAGGTCTGTTGGTTCATGCAGAAGTGTTGTTTTATGCTGTTCGCATCGATGTTGACTGGTAGTTTAACGGACCGGAAGTGCTTGAAGTTTACGCATGCGCAAACGTTCTGCCGCGGTGCCGGCTGAAATACTCCAAGAATCGTCGAGTATTTTGTCACGTGACGCGCAATGAAATGGCGTTTTCAGAGGTTAATCCACCGATTGGTAGCCGTGTTTGTTTTCTGGCATTCTGAAACCATTGTTGAAACGAAACCGAGACATCTAAAAAAAAAGCCAGGATTTTTTGGAGCGCTTTAGCAGCTTTGTTAAGGTTTTCTACGCCCGCCATGTAATTTAGGGGACGAGGTTGGTTCTCGGGGTCCTTAATTAATTATTTTGTTTGTTTCTTTGACTGGACCATTATTTTAAGGTTTCCATTGAAACAAATATGTTTTTTGGCTTTTCAAGGTGATACTAAAAATAGGTGACAGTGTCCCTTTAAAATAATAAAATTTAGTCTTAATTGAGTATGTGTTCCTCGGTGATCTAGTGGTCTAGTGGTCTAGTGCCTACTGGATTCATGATCGAAAGGCCCCCGGTCAGAAGCTCCTGCCATGGTTCAATTCACGCTCAAGACACCTTTTTTTTTTCTTCGGACTGGACATTAGGAAAGTAATTTACTTTTTTTTGCGTTCGTCAAAAATCCTTACGTTTAATTCAAAATAATATCGAACTGTATCAGTGTGAAAACATATCTTACCGCAATATTGCGTTACGTGTTAGCATTTCTTGTTCACGCGGGTTGGCTCTTGGGAGCCATTGATCTTTTTTTATAATAAAGCAATGATTTTTTTAGTAAACAGTATTATTTAAAGTTCGCTCATATGAGTCTTTAATTTATTATCAAATTTTAATTGGCATGTTAAGATACAACTTTATGCAAATTCTTGGTGAGAGGTTCAGAGTCACCTTTCGCGCGTGACCCTCGCGCGTGCGTCCACGAAATGGCGCGATAAACAAACCGGCGCCTGCTATGCTTCGCGAATACGAGAGGTGTTATTTTTTTAGTTGACTGCGTAAAAAAAAGAGACAGACTGGATAAATACACAGATCAAATACGAATTTTCTTAATCACTAGCATTTATAATATAAGTAGGATTTACGACTGGAAGTTCCATAAAGTTTGAAGTCTGCTTAATATGAATTCAATGTATATTAAATCAGAAAGAAACAAACAAATTAACAATATTTCTCTCGAGACAGCAGCGAGGATTAAATTTTGGAAAGATCTCCATTACTGCTGATTAAACTGAAGTTATTGTTTCAGCGAGTCCAAATATTTATTTTGGAAATGTGAAATTCGCTTACTTGTTGCCGGGGCAAAGATAGAAAACGAGATTCAATTGGCCACGGTACCGTCAGCATTATTATGCAGAAATCGCGTATATCATTTGAAACCGGAAGATTTCTTGACGTAAAAAAGGCAATCACAAAAGATTTATTTAACTCAAGCAAACGGAAATTTTAGGAAAAACTAGGCAAGCGTAGTTTGAATTTTCATCGGTTTTATTCAGCTTATTTCGACTTTACTGTTTAGCTCGCCTTCCAGCGGTGTGTGTCAACGTAAAAAGGCGTCATTATTGGACCGATAGCAAAATAGACTGGGTTGTGATTTCTCGGCACGACAGTTCATTCTTCTTTTGAAAAGAATATTAGCAAATGAAAGAAGGTGAAATTATGTAAACAGGCTGAACATCTTCGGGCGCGAATATCGGACTGAGGGATAACTGAACTTTGCAATATACTGATCAGTGTGCAAGAAAACAGACGAATGGCAACTTACTAGTCCAACTGAATTTACACATTTACAGTTCTCTCTGTAAAAAAAATCATCCAAGTTTCACAAAAAAAAAAAAAATTCAACCTTATTTTGTTTCGTACTGATGTGGTTTCGGTGAGTCGTTGCTTACAACGGAAGAAAAAACTGAGAACTGCCAGGAAAATCAGAGCGATAGAGCCTTGGCGAAGCACCGCCTCAAGCGAGACTGAGGCGATTAGTTTTACTGACGTCGTCGAAGTATGGTGTTTGATAACTGGGTTTATCACTGCGAAAAGCCGCCTGAAACACGATACAGACCTTGATGAAAAGCTGAACGATGTTTGGGGATTGCTTTCCTTGTCTGTAAGTATTAAAAATGAGTGTGTAATATATTGTGCGTTACAAATATCCTGCCTTAGAAAGTAATAGATCAGCTAATATCGTTTCACTCGAGGAAACGGTGGTACACATTCGTTATTATATTCACTTGCAGATTCAGATTTAATCAAAATGGGCAGAATTTTCTATTTGCAATTTCGTTTGATAAACAAAAATGCATCAATATCCTAAAATCTATTTCAAGGTGCAAAACGTTTCAAGTTCAAAACTAAAAGAATCGTAATTTAATTTCAATTTACAAATCTATAATAGATCTACTCTGACGACGCCGGTCATCACTGTAGTCCAGTGCATTAGCGACGAGCAATGAGGCAGTTTTCTCACATATTTTGTTGTTTTATTTTTTCCCCTTGGTGGTCTCCTCGGGGCCTTTAGTTTGTACAAATAGCAAAATAATCGTATTTAGAAAAGTCACTTATTAATTACGGCTTTAATGATTTTTAATAAACCTTGACAAAAGGAAACAAAATAATTCAAAAATCGTAAGCTTTTACCTGGTCGTATCTGATAAATTATACTAAATTACATCAAGAAATATTTCCGACAATATTTTCACTTTTTCGAAAACGCAATTAGTGAACAAGATGAACTGATTCGCAAGCGACCTCAAAACAAAGAAAATTGACTGGACTAATCTAATAATAAAAAGGCGCGGGTTGTTTTGAAGCGTTGTTCTATTCTCTATGACCTCTATCGCTGCGCTCAGCCGAATAGAAAACATTTCCTATGTAAACACTACAGAAAATTGGAAGGAGCCGACCAATCATCTAGACACTTTATTCGCAGTCAAAATATAACTCTAACAATGTTTATCTGCGTAGGCACGTCACAAGCCATAGCCCACATAAGAAAAGCCTGTTCAAAAACACACAATACATTGTAAATGGCACAAAAAAAATCGAACGTTTACATAACGTTGTAGCGGCGATGCGCACACCAGTGAAAACACTCCTAACTCGGAGAACAAACACTGAAAACAGTACAAACTAATACGACTAATACAAAACCACCTTAACCTATGGAATTTAAAGGATGAAGATAACAACTATTTAATTCTGCAGTACATAAATAGAGGATATTACATGGCCGAGCAAAGGTCTATAATGACTGATTGGCGTCAAGTAAATTGCGCAAATCAAGTAGCGGTATAAACAGGCAAAAGCTGCGAATGCCAAGCGTAGCAATGATACGCGGTTTGTCCATGGGAAAGACATTATACCAAATGATAAAGTTGATTGTCGTTTATTTCGTACGGTTTTTGCAAATTAAAACAGTTTTTGATTTGAAAATTATTTTGATCTTTCGAAAGAAAGAATATAAAGGCTTTCTCAGAGATTATAGCGGTTTTTAAGAGCGAGCGCGATTGCAGTGCAAAGTACCGTACCTACACCCTTGTTCTCTTATTAATTTTTTAAATATCTTTTGTTGGTTTCCGAAACCCATTGCTAAGCTGAATACAAACACCATGCAACTGCTAAAATCAAATCGCAAAAAAATTAATTGATATTTTAATGCATGCTAACAAGCTAGCCGTCAAACAAACACATTGGGAAGTGACCAAAAGTTTAGTAATTAGTGTAATTATTATTCGGTGTGTTTTAAAATTTGTTCTGATTTCTCTTTGGAACATTATTTGGCTCGCCCGTTTTACCATGTTCAATTTTGTCAAGCTGCCATTTTTCTCCCTTCCCTGTTGGGCTTTGATTTTACTCTGGTGCCCAGTGCTGACCGCGCATCGGAGGTTTTTATTCTGTTCAGCACGGATTTATGGCGCCTATTTTGAAGTGCTATGTGATTTTGTGGAGCGGCTTATTCGTCATAATAACAAGGGATGTTCAACTTGTTCGAAGAAATGCAATTTAACGTAATTCTACTGTGAGGATGACCAACCAGAAAAATGAACCATTTGTGGACACGTGTCGAACGCCGAAAGCTACCGAACTCTCCTTCCTTTCAGTTATATTATACAAGGTAAGATAAATGGACTAAAAATCACTCAAATAGCGTAGAAACACTGTAAAAAGATAGAACACAACACCAATAGGTGTTTCAACGATTTTATTCAGCAATTTCGATTTTATATATTGCTAAAAACATTCAATTCGAATTCCATACAATCTTGTATTTTTAAATATCATTAATATGCATATTGGGTGTCCTGTGGTTTTACTTATGGTTTGACAGTCAAAAGGAGAATTTCATATATTTCATTAAAGTTAGGTAGCGTTCTTTTTAGACAATCTACTCAGATTTAGGTCATCCAGATTGTTTGGATTTTCATGTTAGCTGGAACAAAAATCCGAACAAAGATCGATCCGTTCTGTTCTAATCTCGTACCCAGATCTCCCTGGTTTTAGTAAAGTACAAGCACGAGTGAGATCTGTGTACAAGATTAGTTCTGTTCATCATTCCCAGGACCCTCTGAGAAGGCACTCTGTTTGTTTGCGTGCTAGTTAGTTATCGACTCCGTGCTAATGATATGAAACTAATTCGCCAAATCGAACACACATTCTGAAACCAGATTCAGATTCAGATTCAGATTTAGATTCAGATACCAATCCAGATTGTAATCTAAGATTTGTTTGTCTCAAAATGGAACGGAAGATCGAATTTTCGATCGCAGAATTCGGATGAAGATCGGTTAAAAGAAACGTAAGCTTAGACTGCTAGACCACATGGATTGCGACTACGAGTGTTTTGTGGGCTGAATTACATAACAGTTGAATTTCTATCATAAAATAAGGGTTGATCTAAGAAAGAAATAAAAGAGACAAAAACATACGTACGGTACACATCAAGTTGGTCTTGCACTACTCAGTGGATTGCTTGAAACCTTGGATGGATAAAGGACATGGGCTGAAACAAAAAACAAAATTCGTGACATTCATAGCAGAAGAAAGTGTACTACCTTGATGGAAGTCATCGTCATTATCATCATTGTCACTGTTATCACCGTCATCATCATCGTCAACGTCATCGTCAACGTCATCGTCATCATCGTCATCATCATCGTCATCATCGTCATCATCATCGTCATCATCATCGTGAACGTCATCATCAACGTCATCATCAACGTCATCGTCGTCAACGTCATCGTCATTAACATAGTCATCATCGTCATCGTCATCGTCATCATCGTCACTCATTATCATCATCATCATCATCATCATTAGTCGGCTACTCCATCAGCTCTTTCTATGATTGACAAGTTTGGATTTGTGATATACACAATCATCATTATTATCATTCCTCTTTGTTTCATCCAGAACATATGGCCGTTACTTCTTCCTACATACTATTGATCTCGATCCGAAGAGATCTCATTGTTAATAAGCAAGCCAATGGATTTAGCAGTGGTGTGAAGGTTATCTCGATCACTGACTCCCCTATGAGCGAGAGCGTGAGATGAAAGTCCCACATCATCTGCAAACTCCAAGTCGCCCAGCGTTTGCGTTAATTAAATAACTCGTGGCTGCTTCACTGCTGTCTTCACCATCTACTCTATGACTAACAGAAAGGTCCTTGGTGATCAGCTGACCTAGTCAGTTGATATACTTTATTGATTATTCCTTAAAGAGGACTTTTTAACATCCTTGCCTGACGCCAGGGTCTACAATAAAAAATAAAGGTTTAAAGTGACAGGTTGTTTCTATATTTATCATCTAGTACTCGTTGTACCATTGGAAGCATAAGGTGCCAATAAAAACTGTCCTTCCCTGATCTCTCTGCAGTGCCGTTTTTGTTGTGGAGTATTTTGTCACGTGATACGCGTGATACACGATGAAAGACTCGTCTAGGGGTTTCTCTGCCAGCCATTTTAAAATACCGAGAAGGCCCTGGGGACGAGGTGGTGTTTGTCTGGGTACCAGTCCCTTATAATGTGAAAGTTCTCAGAATAAGCCTTTACATGAAATGTTACACTAAATGCAAGTGCAGAGGTTTGTAAGTTGAGGAAAATTAACACTTGCCTCCATAACACATTTATCACTGCTCAAACGTTTTACCATTAGCAACCACGTCTGTCTTCGTGCAAACTGTAAGCGAAATTGTTCTGAAAAAAAATAAATTAAAAAGACACCTTTTTATTCTTGGAAGCACTTTGTGCTTAGCCAGTATGCCACAAACTTTTCAGTCGCGTGCCAGACAACTTATAATTTAACATTTTGTATAGCAACAAAGTTTTGTGAATATCAACGTGTTGTAATTATGTGCTAAAGGTATTCTGTTGTGCCAATGAGAAAACGCTTTCATTCGACCGGAAGAAAAGTGACTTTTAGAAGTTGCATTTAAAGATTGTAAATATTTCACATAAAAAACTTACTGTTTTTTGGTTATTTTGCTCTTTCCTTGTTTACAAATTTTTATGTAAAGAAATAATCATTGGAAATATGATTTCTTATCTTACCCCAAATATATATAGATTTTTTTTTACTTAATTAGAGGACGTAATATTTATTGAACCATGTTCTGTCCTTCTTTGAATAAACAAACTGATCATCAATTCTTCCTTTTCCTGCATAAATTAATTGCATAAAGCCTAATACTATTTTGACAGCTTACAGATTCCTTACAGACCTCCTTTTCATAAAATACACACATCTAAATTATTTATGATCGCTGAATTTTCCGCCGGACTGAGAAAACATCCTCGACACGATAACCCTCACAAACTGACCAAGCTGAAAAACAAATGTTTGTTTTCATAGTCGCATATAAAGACCACAGAATGTATTCAAAAGCTGAACATTACACTTGATGCAAACCATTTCCCATACGTTTATAGAAAAGTGTAAATCCAATTTGATATACATGAATATTTCCGCTTCATTTAATTTATCCCAAAAAAGATTTGAAAATCCTTTTGAGGGTAGAACATGTGATCCGCATCTCACTACTCGCAGTAAAAATTTGCATGGTTATAAGTTCCTGTGTGATTCAATAACCAGACATTTTCTTTGTATTATTAAACTAGGAAATGACCTAAATTCGTTGTTCATTGAATATCATATAAGAACTGATCTAAAACCGATTCAGTGTATTAACACAATTGAAACATATGAAAATGAAATAAATTGATGTTCGAAATCATAACGTTTATTGAAAGATAGCCAGTAGCTGTGAGAAATAAACTTATGATTCAGATCAATCCAAGACGTGATATATGAGAATTTTTAATGACTTACCTCACTTCTACCACCTGTCTTTCGACCGAGTCTCTGCAAAATCACCATAACAACTCGGCTTTTTAAAACAAATTGGAAGGCACCGTCGCCTTATCTCTGTGGTTGGCTATTGTCAACTTGTTGCGCTGTCGACGCTTTTTGTAATGAACTATGGGCTTTCTAAAAACACTGGGCGACAAAGAAATAGCAATTTTCGGTTGGACGTGGTTATGAAAAGGTGTCATTTCTCTCCGCAGAGTTGGTTTATGGTTTTTCTGGCGCAAAACATCTGTTTACAACCACCTGGTTCAGTTTTGCAATATTTTTGTCTGTTGAATAGAAATTCCCGTCCAGTTCATTAAATGCATTGATGTTAATATGCGTGATGCAATGAAGACAAGAAGTTATATATATACAGATTGAAAAATTCAAGCTAACAGTTTTAAACGCTTTTCCAGGACAACGATAGGCCAACAGTTTACAAAATATTTTCCGAATCAATTTGTACAAATGCCCAGTCACTGGTCAAGACAAATAACCTCATGTTGGCAAAATGATTACTAAACCTAACCGCACTTTATAAACGCTTTTAAAAGTTTCTTTTACTGGTTTAATCGGTTTGGCGGTAAATTGGTTCCGTGCCGCACTGACGCATGCAAATTAGCCTGCCTCGCATTGTTCGTGAATGAAAACAGCCAAGACAATTTAAAACAAGTAACTAATTTTAAGCAATTTCCTATCCATGCCGCTAGAAGATTTTATGAACTGAACTTCAAATTGTGGAATAATTTTTAAACGTTCGACAGGGCTACTTCAAGCATTGGAAAAAATGTGCGAGGCGGTGTTCATACACTAGCGGATAAATCCATGGCGCTGTGGGACAAAGTGAGGAAACGTTTGGGGAATTCCGAGAACCCGAATGGATGCAATTGTGGTCGAGAATACCCAAATGGCGAAGGCGTTTTCTACGAAGATTATTTTACAAGGTAAGCGCGCGGGGAGGGTAATTTTTGCGTGAAGTTTACCGAAGTTACGGTTTTTTAGGTTTTTAAGTTTACAACTGGTGGTCAAATAATTTCGCTTTACTTTCTTGCTTCCGACAACACGAGTGGTTTTAGGTTTAAATATTTGAACGCGATTTGGATATTCTTTGTAAATCGTTAGCTCATTACGAAAATTGCGATTTCAAGAAGACTCCGTTGTCCGCAGTCCGCCCCAACAAAAAACACAACAATTTTTTTCATCGTGATCTGAAATAAAAGACGGCATAAAACACTATAATTTCCGGTAAGCGCATCTGAAGCAAAATGTACCTGTCATTCTGCTTTAAAAATATTTCAATTCAGTCTATAGCTAGGCATTTGAATTAAGAGCTCTTTTATTGTGATTTTGGTTTGGGATTTTGCTTTATTAAATTTGTTCGCTAAAAAAACTTCGCCGCGATCAAAAGATGAAATTGGAAGAGTTTTTTTTCTAAAGGACTGGGCACGAGTGCTTGCCTTATTTACAAAATGGCGGAACTTTCTTTCGCGTCGAGTTCTGGTTTAGAAACGCACACAATTCCTTTGAAAGAAAGGTAACATCTTTCTGTTCATTTGAAAACTATCTTAGAGTAACTGTTTTATCTTATGTGGTTCAATATGTATTTTTTGTAGCTGTAGATGGTGAAACGAAAAGAAAATTAAGACGAATGATCGGTGATAGGCCGATGCAGATCTCGCAGCTGTTTGGATGTTATTTTTTTCGTTTTAGTTTTCGATCAATAAGCTTAACTAGAAAGAAACCTTCCAATTTGTTGTTGAATTGATGTTTTAGTTTATCTAGTTGATCTATGGTGCCATGATTTTACTCGAAAACTCTAAAACTACCGGGAAAGCTACTAAGATTTTTGTGAGATTACGTTTAGCTCTGAGTAATCTTGAGGTTGTGAAAGCTAAAGATTAACCTTTCATAATTATGTTGATCGTGGCGCTATCTGAAATCCATCAATGAAAGTTTATATTTTCCGAATTTGTATTTATTAATTTTTAGACTAAACAAACTAAGAAAAGTGAGAAATGTTTTATAATACATGTTGACATTCTGAACTGCACGCTATGTAGTTCTTGAACTTATTGTATGTTAAATTGTGTAGAATATTTTAAGTAAATTGTATTTGATATTTTAGATATTTTAGAATTTTATCTTGAACTTTATTGTATGTTATTGTGTAGAATATTTGAAGTACATTGTAATTATTGATATTTTAGAATTTTAGATACACCTAATTGCAATGACGTTGTCATAGAAAGATGAAAAGTGAAAAAAGCCAAATAGGAATTAATATTAGCTTAATCATCATAGCGACACGCGGCACGATTAAGCGTGCAGCGGCTATTGTTAATTTTTAATTTAGTGTATAGTGGCTATTGTTATTTGAAATTTACCTAGGTAAAAGTTGCAATCATATGGCAACCGTCCATGTTGGAAATATGTTGCTTCCTGATTATGGGGCGCTCTAAATAAGACTTGATGATATGATATCCTAAATTATTATTTCAAATAAGTTCCCGTGATTTAAATAATTGTTTATGATTTGAAATCACCACTTGCTGATTTAAAAACAGCCTACTTTGATTTCAAATGACAGCTCTGTGATTTGATATCACACAATTTATGGTTTAGTCAACCTCCAATTTGAAACCACGAAAACACTTATTTGAAATAACAAGTCATTATTTGATATCTGTGAAACCATGTGATTTAACTGTTTTCATGGTTTTAATTCCTATTGGCCTTTTTTCATTTTTTGTTTTTACATTTTTCATTTTTCTATGACAATGTTATTACAATTAGGTGTAGTGTCTCCAATTAGTGGTTTTCACTGCTAGTATTTTTTATTGACACTTGAATAAAGTTATTATTATTATTATTATTATTATTATTATTATAATTATTTGGTTTCTTGACCTTCAGAGTTTTGGTTCCTTCTGCATGTACCGGAGCACATATTATGTAAAACAAAAGGAACAAAGAACGACAATAATACAAATGCAAAACAAGACCAAAAATACAATACCTCACAAACGATAGAAGACAATGAGTGGTTCATGGGTACCGGTACTTGCAGAAAGACCCAGAGTTTTGGTGTTCTGCATTAACCCACTGCAAGTATCTCCACAAATTAAAAAAAACAAAGTGAAGCTTGTCATACGAGTACAATTAAATAACAACCTGAGGGTGACATTTCAATTTCAATTTTCAATTTTCAATTTTCAATTTTCAATTTTCAATTTTCAATTTTCAATTTTCAATTTTCAATTTTCAATTTTCAATTTTCAATTTTCAATTTTCAATTTTCAATTTTCATTTCAATTTTTTTCAATTCACAAGGATGTTGACATTTCAATTTGACTGGTACATTAAAAAAATAAACTAATAAAAGTAAATAACAAGGATATACAAGAATTTCTCCAACTGAGAAAAACCAATCTCAAGTGAAGATATGGATTTTATCTTTTATGAGCACAGGGAGCCCACACAAACTGTGTGGCCATTTGCAGTTTAGAAATTTATAGGAAATGTGTAGGAATAAAAGGTAAAAGTATACAGTAAAATACTGAAATGAATATTTGATTATACAATGTGCATAATTATAAGTTTAAAATGAACATAATCTTATAATACTTTTGATGTTGTGTATCATCGTCCAATTTGAAGGGTTTTGCCTTGGTAGGTTACCTTGGATATAGTAAAGAGATAAATGATAAAAGTTGGTTTTTGGAGAGTGAGGTGCAGGATTGCAGAAAATTAATTCAGTTTGTTTTAAGAATGAAACATGATACAATGGGATGTATTGTTACTCAATGAGATAAAAATTATGATTTCCATCTCATTAAACTAGTTTTCTGCAATCCCACACTTTAGTGCTTTTGCACCACCCAGCATCAAGCCAATTTTTACCCAGAAATTCCCATTGCGCAGGTTCCAAACCATGCACCAGAACGTGACCAGGCCAGGTAAAAGCCCAAGGTTTCTTCTCAAACCATTCTTTTGCTGGGCCAGTCCAAAAGCCATCTTACTTCTTTCTCTCTATACTGTAGAGTTATAAAAGTAGCGACCCCCATTACTTTTGGAATTAGCAGGCCTAAGGGGATGCAACTTTCGGGTAGCCGCTACTTTTGGGTTGCCATTATACTTTTAGGTGGGTTGTTACTTCCGGGTATATCATTACTTTCGGGAATTACTTTGAAAATGACATAAGACCCTCCAAATCGCCAAAATTTGCTGTTTTCAGTCCCAGGGATGACAATACACAGCATTCAAAACAAAAGATTACATTTATTTTGAACAAATATGTACAGATCCTTTGCAATATTAGCAAGACAGAAGATCCTGAAATCCATCCTCTTTATTACCAAATATGGGCCTGTACCCTCCCCTGGGGTTTAACAGCAGATGATTACAGCAGATAAACAGATGTTATAAACATTACACTTGCACCATATTAATTGTCTTTAATTTCTTGTTTAGATTTTCTTTGCTACTACTTGAGCCAGGCGAGATCTACTTTGAGGATTTTAGTGTTTTTCATTATCCATGCGATTTGCCTGAAGAAGAAGCCATTAAAAGGTATTAATATTTGCTGTGTACAAGATACCTTTTAAAGTATATTTACCATATTTACTTGATTAAATAAGCCCTTTTTACAAACTTGGTATGCTAGAAGAAGCGTCCATTCGAGGAAAGTTGCCCGCGAGGTTAAACTCCACTCAACTTTGTAGACATGTCTTCACTGAAGAACTGAGATAGGCTGTAGCTTCTTTGCCACATGTATGGTACAGTGTAGACGTTCTGATATTCCGGAACATTATCCATACTAGTATTGGCAACTATATAGTGTGAGTGCAGATGATGTCACAAAATTACCGGCGGCCATGTTGGAGGACTGACGTAATCAAAATGGCAACTGAAACAACAGAAATCGAGCCTTCGATGCTGTCAAATAATAGCTACGCTGTACAATCTCGAAGGCAAGATAAAATGTGGATATCTTGAAAAATGTTCTGGGATTGGAATCGATCTGCTCATCCCAGCCAAAATGTTGAGTGAGGAAAGCATTCCACCTGTCGAATCGATGGATTTACTTTCTTACCTTGTGCTAGATATTATTAATATTAATTTTATACAAACACACAATAATTTATAAAGCTTTAATACAGAACTGACAGAAACCTTCACGCTTACAGCCAAATGCTGCAAATGTTTAGCGGCTTCATTTCCAGTGTCCTTGATATGGGTATAAATGATTGCAGATAATATTTATGATTCACTGGCGCAACTCATGCAACTCAATAAATTGTTGATCGATTATAACAAACAAGGAAGGTACCATGAGTTAGCACATTGTACAGGGTGTATGACTGGCCTTAGTGAGTGTGGCTCGCAAGCAAGACGAGCAAGTGTCCTATTCTACCTTGAAGTGTCGACCTTTCCCTTCTTGTTAGTTTGTTAAAACTAGTTAATACGAACACAAAAACATGCTAGATTCGGAAACTTGTCACTCTTGTTTCCACAACCAACAAATGAACAAAATGACTTATTCACATGCACGTTAGTTTAATCACTAAATGTTTTGTTCACTAGTACCATTTGCTTTCCAACCAAAAATACCGGTTTTCGTGGCTAAATGGTAAGCACCGGGGGGATCAAGGCAATTTTTCTCACAGAAACCACCTTGAAACAAAATTTCATGCAGACAAATTGCAGGGTGCAATTGAAGAACTGACAAACTGGTGGTGACAAATTATATCATATGTAAACAGATGCACTACATGACAGATTCTACGATTTGTCGGCCTGTTATCTTAAGTTATAGATATATCGCGAGAAGACATTGCTGTACTGAGTAAAACCCATTTTTAAAAGTCTGGCTGATATTCAACTCTGTGATAATGTTTTCAAGTTTTAATAATATCGGGTGGCAAATCGAAGTGATCGAAACAAATATGGCCATAAGAATTGAAAAAAAAGGGTTTGGGGATTTAAACTAGCACAACTGACAAAAAAGCACTGTAAATTAGCTACCTTAATGATTTTAATTCACAACGTTAAGCAAAACCCGAGTTATTATTTTAAAAGCGCTAATGCGCTGCCCACTCTCTGGAAGGTAAACAAAGGGAAAACCCATCAAAGTGGTCATCCAATATGGCGGACGGTAATTCAAGGGTCATGTGAGCGCACACACACTATTGCAGGTGTGTTCCATATGAGAACCAGGTTTAAGATAAATACTATTAATAATTTTCCCTGTTTTACATGTTATTTAACATTAATATGAGCATATAAACATATTAATTATATTTTGTTGTTTTTTTTTATTAGGAAACAAAGGGGAAGATTAAAGATTTGTTCCAAGTCTATACTTTTTGACCCGATTGATACTTCTTACCCAATTTTAAAGGTACGCCTTTTTGCAGCTAACTCTTCAATATTAGGTTAGAACAAGGTCTAATAATGGTTGAGAAAGCAGCAAATAAATCGTTAGTTTTAAAAAGATCCAATGTTTTTAAATTTGTAATACATTTCGCTTGAAGGCATTGTTATTATTTATGCCTTCTTTCCTTGTTATTAATTTATGTCAGGGCTCGAAATTCAAAAAAATTCTCAATTGCAATTTGCGAGTAATTCCTAAAATTTAGTCCCAAGTTCAAAAATTTTAGTCGCCAAAAAAAAACGAACTACTACTACAGTACTGTAACCGGAAATGAGAAACAAGAAATTTCTGAGAGTCTGAAAAAGTACACCTGTGTTACACTTCTTGGAAACCGCGTTAATGAACCATGACATTGAGGATTAAGTCACGCAACATTCAATGTGAATTTCGCAGGATTTCTCAAATAAAATTACAACTACCAGTAACAAGTAAGACACAAGACTGTTGAATATAATTCCTTTATAAGCTAGGCCGTAAAACAGTCGCAAAATCGCGACTAATAGACAAATGTTAGTCGCAAAAGCAAAATCTTTAGTCGCAAATGCGCCCGATACAGGTGCAATTTCGAGCCCTGTATGTAATCATAGTTACATGTAATTATGCATGCTTCTTTAGGTTGTTACATTGTACATGTATAAGTTCAAATGGTTTTTTAAACACTATTTGTAACTGACCAAGATGTGAGTCACATTGAAACATGTATTATAAATTAAAAAACATCATGACCCTTTTATAAATCAACAAGGTCTAATATATGCGCTGATTTTTTTTCAGTTTCCACTTAGAGAATCTATTTCAATTGCTCATTGGTCTGGGTCTCTGATGTCAAGGTAATGTGATGTGGTGTTAATAACAATAATATTATTATCTTCAAAAAACTAATACTACAATACTATTATAATACTATTATAAAAGGGCAGTCGGTCTTACATTGTAACTATAGACTTCAAGTTGTTCCTGGACCATGTTTTGTAATAAGCTGTTTTGGTTTGTCTGTTCTTAATGAATTCAACTTCTGTTGATAAAAACTCTGTTTAAGTTAGTGGTTGATTTAGTGATCATTAAATTTTATTGATATTATGTCATCACTCCATTGTCAATTGGTTAGTAAAGCCTTGCAGCTAGCCAATCAGCAGACCTTCAGTCAGTCCATTTATCTGTCAGTCATTCATTCAGTCAGACAGCCAGTTAGTCACTCAGTAATATCAATCAATCAGTCAGTCAGTGACAGTCAGTTTGTCAATTAGTCAGTCAGTCTGATAGTCAATCAGTCAGTCAGTCAGTCAGTCAGTCAGCCAGCCAGCCAGTCAGTCAGTCTGTCAGTCAGCCAGCCAGCCAGCCAGCCAGTCAGTATGTCTGTCAGTCAGTCAGTCAGTCAGTCAGCCAGCCAGCCAGCCAGCCAGCCAGTCAGTCAGTCATTCAGTTAGTCAGTCAGTCAGCCATTCAGTCAGATAGTCAGCAATTGCTAATTAATTTTGATGTGCATTATTTGCTGTAGAATTGACACTAAGGGAGATGTGCTGGCAATTGAGTCCAAGCAAGTTATAGAAATGAAAGAGGGCAACACTATAGCTCCATATACATTTAGAAGAGTAAGTGCTGATACTGTATTTCAAATGACACATTATCCTTAAGGCTGTAACAATACATCGAAATATTGATTTATTGCGATATTAACTCTGCGATAGCGATGGATCGATAGTAAAAATGAAACATCGATAACAATCGTGATAGTGTAACGAACTATTGATAGTTTCTGTACTTCTAACATTTTAACTTCTTTGGAAAATAAAGAAACCTTTTTTACCCATCTTTGATTCTCGAGGTCACAATAAGAAACTAAAAACAATCCACCTACTGCACCTATATTGTTTTAGCGTCTTGATTCTTGAACCGCCATTGGGGTCTTAAAGCACGCCATCCTCGTTCCCAGGGTCTACTCTAATGTTAAAGGGGGGTTACCTGTATATAAATTGCTGAGGTTCGTTCAAACTTCAAACATGGCAGCCAATTTTGTAATCGCTGCAAACAAAAAAGGAAAGGCTGCTGTAAGGAAGCATTTTGGCTTCATAAAAAAAGAAGACTCTGCTATCGATAATACAAAACCACTGACAACAGTTTGACTGTTTGAGTGTTTGTTCAACATTTTATTTGGTTTTACCACAAATTGTTTAAATTATACTCCAGTGTTCCAGTGTTCATGAGTCTACTACCACAGTACCACACTAACAACAGTTGTGTTTGTTAAACATTTTATTGCATTTGGTTTCTCAATAAATTGATTAAATTCCATTGCACTGTGTTTCACAGTACCTGACTGTATTGTATGACCACTACTTCTTAGTTATTTCTTAAAGTATAAGGCACTAAGTAAATACAGACATTCCTGAAATCTATCGCAATACTATTGCAATAGTACCTCCACTATCGCAATACTATCGCAATATCCATGTGACCTATTGCAATACAATTGCAATGGGTTATTCCAGAAAAAATCCACACCCCCCGACGGATGGCATGCTGGAAATTCGCGCGGGAGGGGGGGTTTGAGGGCTCTGGAAATCCAGGCAGGAGGGGGGGGTCTGGACCTAAAAATCCTTCCTCAGGGGTCGATTTTTTGAAAATGATTTGAAGAGAACACTTTGTGTTCAAAACAATTAGTTAAGGTTTAACTTCGTCGGTTCCACATTATTCATAGAGAATAAACCGGATGAAAGGGAGAAAATACAACTCAAATATGGAGAAAGTCAGTGGTTAACGTAACCGGAAGCGTGCTTCGGTACCTTGCAACAAAGCTCGTGTCCGAGTTCTTGCCAGCAACAAATTGTCAGGGAAAGGTTAAAAAGTATCAGCCGATTTGAAAAAAGACAAAAGATTTTTGACAAAAACAATCAATGTACCGTTATGCAAGTACGCATTGTTTTCTATTTGTAGAATTGTTTCAGCTTGCATTCGTGCACGTTCCCTGTAATCTGATATAAGCTTAGTAATATACGGCTTACGCAAATGTCCAAACTAATGCCGCTCTTCCTAGTGTACTATTTAGTTGATGCGTTAAACCTTGAAGGAAATATAAAATAATTGGAAGAAGCTTTCCAATTTAATACTTAAAGGCAAATTGCGATCAAACTTGTTCGAATGTTTTCTTCGTGAAGCCAATAATCACGGTAAAGGCGCTAGTAAATATAATTAAATTAAATAGCGCTTTCTGAATTTGTTTGCTTTCAAGATTTTTTTGATTCGCGTATTACATTATGTGAATCATTCTTACGGATAAGAATGGCATTCTATATACACAGGAAAAGTCGGAAATTTTAGAAAACACTAGATGTAATAAAAATAGGTTGCTGAATTTAAATAATATTTTGTGATGTTTACAATATTTCGCAGACACAAGCGCTCGGCGCGCAATTAGGATAAATGTCATAAATAAATCGCCAAGCCTTCCGGAAGCAGAAAATCACTGAATTCTGACAAGTGTAAGACATTTTCATTCAAGGAAATATGACTTTCATTCAAAAGTTTTGACCTTAAGAAAAAATGTTTTGGATTCATGATCATGAAAAAGCTGGGTGCGATCAAATTACATTTTACACAAAATTTGCATGAAACAAAATTATGTATTTGCGACAACACTTTGAAGAAAATGTGAAGCCTGGAAAAAATTAAAACATACCAAAATCAAAGCAGTTATTTAAGGAACTAGATTTAAAGAAACATTTCATTCGATTTTGTCTTGAAATCACGGGTTTTTTTTTTATGTGTCACGCAATATTTATTTAAAAAATGTTTCACCAATTAAAAGCACTAATCACCACAATTTAGAAAAATATAAAAACACGATCTCCTGAATGCGACTACATGTATTTTTTTTTCATTGTCTGTAAATTTAGGGCCTCCAAAAATTTATTGGAAATCCGGGCAGGAGGGGGGGTCTCTGGGCTTGGAAATCCAGGTGGGAGGGGGGGTCTAGCGGGCCAGGAAATCCGGGCGGGGGGAGGGGTCAAAAAATCTTGCCATCCGTCGGGGGTGTGTGGATTTTTTCTGGAATAACCCAATAGTTAAAATTTCCTCAATAGTCACCCCTAATTATCCTGTACATGTTTACCCATACCATCTTTGCCTTTGTGTTGTGTTGTGGTTCAAATTGTTCTTTTTTAAACCAGTTTAATTTTTATTTCCCTTTGTCTGAAATGCATTATCATATTCTCACACAATCTTAAAAATCTAAGTGAGAAAAATTTGAACCACAACTTAATCTACATGCTTGGTTACTATAATTAAAATATTAAAACAGACAGTGAAATATAGTCATGTAACATGAAAAAACTTTTTTAAATGTTATTTTAAAGTACCAAAGTTTTTGAATAAGTTCCAAATGTTTCGGCTTTGCCCTTCTTCAGTGGAAATACACTGTATGTTCATTGAGAAATACATTTGTACTGTTTGGTAGTTATATGTTGATATTTTACTCATATAATTTATTTGACAATCACAGCTGATCTCCGAAACTGCATTTTAATCTATTTTTAAAAGTTGATTTAAAACATTCCTTTTTTAAAAAAATCAGACTTTTAGTTTTTATTATTTTTATAAATGTTTCTTTAATATAATTTTGTAAGCGCATTGAGGTTTAAAATGCACACTAAGAACATTATAATAATTAATATCACTTCCATGTATTATCTGTTAAAGCGCAGTATAAAGTAACTGGGTGATTCCAAAAAATATCCGTACCCTATCACGGGCCGCATCTTCATCTAGACCCCCCATTGCCTTAGGAAATTCCAAAATGCTCAATCCCCCCTTCCCTTGGAATTTTAAACCGTTCTATCCTGCCATGCCTTCGGAATTCTGTAATCATTCAAACCCCCCTCAGAAATTTCTGCTTTTCCTTCCAACTGATTTGAGAAGCCCTCTCTATTCAAACACCTTTATTAAACGGAAATTCATCCTTTCACTTCCAAGGAAAAAAAAAACGTACGTTGATAATTTTCAGCCCAGCGAATGATCAATGCAAAGACCTGATCGAACAAGCTCTTTGACTTCCTTGAAAAGGAAAACAAAACTAAAACGTTTATTTTTTACCTGCAAAACTCCATGATGCATGAAAATAGTACTCATTTTTTTTATGCAAGAGGGAAATTGTTTTAAAGCACCCAAAAACAAGCTGCGATACACTTCAAACTTCTTCAGCGTAAGCTGTGACCACCATTTTAGCAGTTTACTGACAGGCATTCCAATTGGCAGTGAGAGACTGCAGGCCCCAGTTTCCGCTCACATTGTTTCAAAACATTTGTGAACCTGACGAGTGTACCAGGTGGGAAAACTGTGGCTTTCATGTAATAGGAGATATGAAACAAAATTTGTCAAATTGTTAAATCTAACGTGCAGTATATTAACATTAGGCCCTCTGGTGCTTTGTTTGCCTTTCTTCTTCGTAATCAAGCGTACGATCACAGTTCAGGCTCAGTTTGCAAACCTGTATTTCCCTTTTGAAAGTCCAGACCTGAAAATCTCCCCATGCCCTCAGAATTTCAGTCCAATGAACCCCCAATGTCCTTGGAAGTCCAGTCTATGAAACCCCCCTCCCCTTCAGAATTCCAAAATTCCGCCTGTGGTATGGGTATGGATATTTTCTGGAACCACCATTGACTAATTTAATATATAATAATATTATTGTTATGTTGTGATTGAACATGGCTCTATTTTTTTGAAATCTTGCAGGAAAGGACCAAGTATTTATTTTCATTCAATTTTGTAGCTTTGAATTTTGTGTTACCCCAGTTGGAACAGGTAGGATAACCATTTTATGATGTAATTAATAAATACAAATGTAGATCTATCTTATTCAGAGTACAATCAATCAATTGATCAGTCAATCAATTAATTAATCATATGTCAATCAGTCAATTTATTTGCCATCTGTCAATCAGTCAGTCAGTAAGTCATATACACTGTAATGTCATATACTGCCGCCTGGTTAGCTCAGTTGATAGAGTGCCAGTCCTCAGAGTGGGAGGGCGCAGGTATGAATCCCTGCGGACCAACACTCGGGGTCTTAAAATAACTGAGGCAAGGGTGCTACCTTTGCTATTACATAACAAATGATTAGACTTTCACGTGGCTTGGATGACCACATAGAAATGGCGGTACTGTCTCCGATGGGGGTGTAAAAGAACATCTGAGGATGTAACAAAACCCTCGCTGTGACCACCCTCAGTGCCCTACATTGTTCATGGGTGGGGTGGGGGAGATGAGATCAACAATGGACCGATAGCAGCTGTCTGAGGTGCCTTCATAAGCTGATGTGCTATCTCATTCTCATAAGTGTATGTAAAGCGCCTTGGGACATGTGATAATTTTTTTTGTGTGCTGTATAAGTTCTCCTCGTTACTTTTGGAATTAGCAGCCTTTGGGGCTCACTCCTTTTCTTCCTTTTTTTTCATACTTTTAGGAAAAAAAAATGTGAAATAAACCCGGTGCAAGCTCTTTTTCCGAATGAAATAAATGACAGAAATTTACAATAACAATTGTTGTTGAAAAATGAGACAATTTGATGGTCCAATTTCATGACATGCTATTACTGACAGTAATTGTTGGGCTTCACATGTCTACATGTAGATTGTGTTGTGCACATAATTAAAAAAAACTTGGTCTCACTACTTTTAGGGGGCTCGCTACTTTTGGGGAGTTGTCTCTTTCGCTATTTATTAGCAGCCACAAAGTTTTGACATTACTTTCGGGGGTTGCAGCAGCTACTTTTGGGGGCTCGGAATTTATGGTACTAAAATGAGGTTTTTGAGAGAGCTAATTTATTTGTCATTTATAACTGTCTGTTTCAACATACTTTTATTAATATTTATGATACTTGTTCTTTCATTAATTAATTTTTCTTTGTGTTTGATTACTCACAGCTTCATCGAGCATCCACTCTTATGCCAGCTGATCAGCAGGCAATGGTAGGTTTTTACTAATTGAAGGGCCGAGAGCATGTCCAGCCTATATGACTTTTTAGGCCTTTTTTTATTTTTTCTTGCTCAGATTTGTCCAATTTTGGCATGTGAACTAGAAATTAGTTGCAAAACATTGTTCCGAATTTTTTTCTGTTGTTTTTTCCGTCGTTTTCGAGAAATACCATATGCAAAAAAAAAAATCAATCAAAGGCTCCTATTGTAACGCAATATTGCGGTAAGCTTCTGTTTTCACACTGACACGGTTCGATATTTTTTTAAAATTAAACGTAAGGAATTTTGAAAGCACTGGAGGGCCAGAACTCTGCTTTTTTCAGGTGAAATTGGTCAAATTCCTTAGGGTTAGTGCAAATTCGACAAGGGCTTGTGATATTATCCGTTGTACGATAAAATGAGGCTATTCTGAGCGAGAAAAATAAAAAAGGCCTAAAAAGTCATATAGGCTGGACATGCTCTCGGCCCTTCAATTGTTTAAATATTTAAATAAACTATGAATACAAGTGCCATTAACCTCTTCAGCAGTACTCAGACATACATATATGGTACAGCTCATTATATCAGTATTTTAATTTACCAAATAAAATGTTGTATTTTTTTAATGTCGATTATGACACTTCTTGCAAGTGAAAGGGTTAAAAGAAACTAGATGTACTGTAGAAGTCCTAAATTATGCCTTTAATGCTTGTGTTACCCTGTGATGGACTGCGAGTTCCAATTCCTGCTTCTTTGACTTCTTGTTTTACCTGACAAATAAAAATTATCACAAAAATTTTACCCTAAAAAAATTAGCCGACCAACTGTATACTTACCACATTGTGAAACTAAGTTATTCTTTGGATTGTTGTGGAAAGAGGTAGACAGCAAGGTGAGATCTTGGGATTTGGGGAGTATATGTAGTCAACCAACACCAGGAGAGGAGGGTGGGTCGAAATTTGATAAGTTGTCTCAGCGGTCAGCGCTGACCACACACTAAAATCAAGGCTGTGTGGCATATCCTTAATTTATGAGGGGGGAGCTTGCAATGCTCTAATGCATCCCTAAGGACTGCTGATCGACTATTTTTACTGGTTGTTTCACAATGCACTTATTAATTATTCAATGAGAATATTATTAAAATTAAATAAGTGATTTTCACAAATTCTAAAATTCCACAAAAATAAAAGGGATCAGGGACTAGCTACCAGGTATTGACAATCACAGGGCTTCCTTAATACATGCAATGTAATTTCATTATTAAATAACTGATTATGGGTTATACTACTATCAGTACTTCTGTAGGAATGTGGATTCTCATTTTTAAGTTTATTAATATGAACTATCATCAGAATGGGATGATTTCATTTAATAGACATGTTCTTGTTTCGTATTAATTTTTGTCAATTTACAGTTGCTGTCATGATTGTAACTATTTTTGTTTTTCTCTGCACAGATAAATTCAATTGTACAATCTAGACAGGCCAGAGTTAGCTTTAACACAAGTTGGTAAGTTTATTTCAAATAAAACTTTGGAAAAATAAATTTACTAATTAGGCCATGAATTTTTGTAGGCCATGAATTTTCATAGGCCATGGATTTTCATAGCTTATGAATTTTCATAGACCATGGATTTTCATAGGCCATGAATTTTCATAGGCCATGGATTTTCATAGCTCATGAATTTTCATAGACCATGGATTTTCATAGGCCATGAATTTTATTAGGCCATGGATTTTCATAGCCCGTGGATTTTCATGGCGCATGAATTTTCACAGGCCATGAATTTTCATAGGCCATGGATTTTCATAGCCCATGGATTTTCATAGCTCATGAACTTTCTTAGACCATGAATTTTCATAGCCCATGGATTTTCATAGGCCATGGATTTTCATAGCCCGTGGATTTTCGTAGGCCACGAAATTTCATAGCTCGTGAATTTTCATAGACCATGAATTTTCATAGGCCTTGGATTGTCATAGCTGGCCATGAATTTTCATTGGGAACGAAAAATTAGGAAAAATAAATTAATTTTACTAATTAGGCCATGAATTTTCATGGCCATGAATTTTAACTGTAGGCCATGAATTTTCATAGGCCATGGATTTTCATAACCCATGGATTTTCATAGACCACAAATTTTCATAGGCCATGGATTTTCATAGCTCATGAATTTTCATAGGCCATGAATTTTCATTTTTGAGCCCATGGATTGTCACAGGCCATAAATTTTCATAGGCCATGAATTTTCAAAGACACATGGATTTCATGGCACATGAACTTTCCTAGGCCATGAATTTCATGACCATGACTTTTCATAGGCCGTGGATTTCATGGCGCATGAATTTTTACAGGCCGTGAATTTTCATACTTAGGCTATGGATTTTCATAGTCCATGAATTTTCATAGGCCATGAATTTTCATAAACCATGAATTTCCATAGGCCATGAATTTTTCATGACCATGAATTTTCGTAGACTGTGAATTTTCAGAGGTCATGAATTTTCACAGGCCATGAATTTTCATAGGCCATGGATTTCATGGCACATGAATAATTATCACAGTCCACAAATTTTCATAGGCCATGGGTTTTCATAGGCGATGAATTTATATTTATTGTAGGCCATGGATTTCATGGCGCATGAATTTTCACAGGCCATGAATTTTCTTAAGCCATGATTTGTCACAGGCCATGAATTTTCATAGGCCATGAATTTTCATAGGCCATGAATTTTCATAGGCCATGGATTTTCATAGGCCATTAATTTCATGGCCGTGAATTTTCAATGGTCATGGATTTCATGGCAGATGAATTGTCATAGGCCGTGAATTTTCAAAGGCCATGGATTTCATGGCGCATGACTCACAGGCCATGAATTTTTGTGGGCCATGAATTTTCGTAGACCGTGAATTTTCATAGACTGGGAATTTTCATAGGCCATGGATTTTCATAGGCCATTAATTTCATGGCCGTGAATTTTCAATGGTCATGGATTTCATGGCAGATGAATTGAAGGGCTGAGAGCATGTCCAGCCTATATGACTTTTTAGGCCTTTTTTATTTTTTCTTGCTCAGATTTGTCCAATTTTGGCATGTGAACTAGAAATTAGTTGCAAAACATTGTTCCGAATTTTTTTCTGTTGTTTTTTCCGTCGTTTTCGAGAAATACCGTATTCAAAAAAAAAAATCAATCAATCAAAGGCTCCTACTGTAACGCAATATTGCGGTAAGCTTCTGTTTTCGCACTGACACGGTTCGATATTTTTGTAAAATTAAACGTTAGAAATTTTGACGAACGCAAAAAAAGTAAATCACTTTCATAATGTCCAGTTCGAAGAAAGAAAGAAAAAAAAAAAAAAAAAAAAAAAATGAGGCCGAGCGTGATTCGAACCCGGAGCCGTCCGAGCGCAAATCCCCGACCAAACCACTAGACCACAGACGAACACATGCTCACTTCAGCCTAAGTTTTATTATTAAAAGGTTGATACGCATCAAAACGCGTATCTCGATTTCAAAATCCTTTTAGATCGAATTTAATGTTGCATTAAAGACTCCAAATGCGAAACGTCTTCCCGCCGGCCAGCAACAACTCACTTCGAGCTGCCCAAAGCTGTATTTCAAGTGCCCGACCACGCACAGCGGACCCATCTACCACTGTCGCAAAGCATGTCGGGAAATCCTACAACAAAACCGAAATGGAGTTCCCACCCGAAAGTTATTGCAAAATACTATAAGTCTCAAAGCACTTCGGATATCGGGCATTTCGACCACGGCACGGGATGGGAAATGGCCCACAACTCTCAACGCTGCCCCTTTTCTGATCCGAAGTGATTCCAGACTTTCCCGCCGGCTCGTCTTCCCGACCAAGGTCCGTTTTTCACCTCGAGCGCTAAATGGCGCTTCAGACACAAGGAAGGACAAGAAACACGACTCGTTTCTTTGAGAAGTGCTAGAGACTCAAGGATTTCCGGACTTAATGATGTCTTTCAATCACCGGACGGGCCTCATACACGTTGGCTTACACACACGCTACAGAGGCGATGTGTTGCCGCAGTGAGCTCACGATAGATAAGCGAGCCAGGCGTGCGTAAATAACGGTATTTTCGTTTAGTTGTTGGCACTGGTCAGAAGTATTGCAGTCGCGTATTCTCACGGCCAAACTGCTTTCAAATGGCTTCGAAATTACGCTCTGAATGTACCGTCAAAGCACTGGAGGGCCAGAACTCTGCTTTTTTCAGGTAAATTGGTCAAATTCCTTAGGGTTAGTGCAAATTCGACAAGGGCTTGTGATATTATTCGTTGTACGATAAAATGAGGCTATTCTGAGCTATTCTGAGCGAGAAAAAATAGAAAAAGGCCTAAAAAGTCATATAGGCTGGACATGCTCTCGGCCCTTCAATTGTCATAGGCCATGAATTTTCAAAGGCCATGGATTCATGGCGCATGACTCACAGGCCATGAATTTTTGTGGGCCATGAATTTTCGTAGACCGTGAATTTTCATAGACCGTGAATTTTCATAGGGCATGAATGTTTCATAGCCATGAATTTTCATAGGCCATGAACTTCATGGCCGTGAATTTTCAAAGGTCGTGGATTTCATGGCGCATGAATTTTCATAGGCCAGTTGGATTATCATAGGCCATGAATTTTCATAGGCCATGAACTTCATGGCCATGAATTTTCGTAGGCCATGAATTTTTAAAGGCCATGGATTTCATGGCACATGAATTTTCATAGGCTGTGGATTTCCTGGCCACGAAGTTTCATAGACCATGGATTTCATTGTGCATGAATTTTCACAGGTGATGAATTTTTCATGGCCATAAATTTTCATAGGCCATGAATTTCATGGCCGTGAGGTTTCACAGGCCATGAATTTTCATAGGCCATGGATTTCATGGCACATGAATAATTTTCACAGTCCATAAATTTTCATATGCCATAGATTATCATAGGCGATGAATTTATATTTATAGGCCATGGATTTCCAAAGGCCATGGATTTCATGGCGCATGAATTTTCACAGGCCATGAATTTTCATAGGCCATGAATTTTCTTAGGCCATGGATTTTCAAAGGCCATGGATTTCATGGCGCATGAATTTTCATAGGCCATGAATTTTCGTAGGCTATGGATTTCATGGCGCATGAATTTTCACAGGTCATGAATTTTCATAGGCCTTGAATTTCATAGGCCATGAATTTTCATAGGCCATGAATTTTCGTAGGCCATGGATTGATTGATTTTCATAGCCCATCAATTTTCATACGCCATGAATTTTCATAGGGCATAAATTTTCATAGGCATTGAATTTTCATGGCCATGAATTTTCATACGCCATGAATTTTCAAAGGGCATAAATTTTCATAGCATTGAATTTTTATGGTCATGAATTTTCATAGGCCATGAATTTTCATAGGCCATAGATTTCATGGCGCATGAATTTTCACAGGCCATGAATTTTCTTAGGCCATGGATTTTCAAAGGCCATGGATTTCATGGCGCATGAATTTTCACAGGCGATGAATTTTCATAAGCCATGGATTGTCACAGGCCATGATTTTTCATAGGCCATGAATTTTCATTGCAATGGATTTTCATAGCCCATGAATTTTCATAGGGCATGAATTTTCATAGGCCATGAATTTTCATGGCCATGAATTTTCATAGGCCATGAATTTTCATAGGCTATGAATTTTCATAGGCCATGAATTTTCATAGACCATGAATTTTCATAGGCCATGAATTTTCATAGGCCATGAATTTTCGTAGGCCATGGATTTCATGGCGCATGAATTTTCACAGGCCATGAATTTTCATAGGCCATGAATTTTCGTAGGCCATGGACTTCATGGCGCATGAATTTTCACAGGCCATGAATTTTCATAGACCTTGAATTTCATGGCCGTAAATTTTCATAGGCCATAAATTTTCATATGCCATGGATTTCATGGCACATGAATTATTACAGGCCATGAATTTTCATACGCCATGGATTTTCATAGGCCATGAATTTCATGGCCGTGAATTTTCACAAGCCATGAATTTTCATAGGCCATGGATTTCATGGCACATTAAATAATTATCACAGGCCACGAATTTTCATAGGCCATGGATTTTCATAGGCAATGAATTTTTATAGGCCATGGATTTTCAAAGGCCATGGATTTCATGGCGCATGAATTTTTACAGGCCATGAATTTTCTTAAGCCATGAATTTTCATAGGCCATGAATTTTCATTGCAATGGATTTTCATAGCCCATGAATTTTCATACGCCATGAATTTTCATAGGCCATGAATTTTCATAGGCCATGAATTTTCGTAGGCCATAGATTTCATGGCGCACGAATTTTCACAGGACATGAATTTTCATAGGCCATGAATTTTCGTAGGCCATGGATTTCATGGCGCATGAATTTTCACAGGCCATGAATTTTCATAGGCCTTGAATTTCATGGCCATGAATTTTCATAGGCCATGAATTTTTATAGGCCATGGATTTTCAAAGACCATGGATTTCTTGGCGCATGAATTTTCACAGGCCATGAATTTTCATAGGCCGTGAATTTTCATAGGCCATGAATTATCACAGTCCACAAATTTTCATAGGCGATGAATTATCACAGTCCACAAATTTTCATGGCACATGAATTTTCACAGGCCATGAATTTTGTAAAGCGATGGATTGTCACAGGCCATGGATTTTCATAGGCAATGAATTTTTATAGGCCATGGATTTTCAAAGGCCATGGATTTCATGGCGCATGAATTTTTACAGGCCATGAATTTTCTTAAGCCATGGATTGTCACAGGCCATGAATTTTCATAGGCCATGAATTTTCATTGCAATGGATTTTCATAGCCCATGAATTTTCATACGCCATGAATTTTCATAGGGCATAAATTTTTATAGGCATTGAATTTTCATCGCCATGAATTTGCATAGGCCATGAATTTTCATAGGCCATGAATTTTCGTAGGCCATAGATTTCATGGCACACGAATTTTCACAGGACATGAATTTTCATAGGCCATGAATTTTCGTAGGCCATGGATTTCATGGCGCATGAATTTTCACAGGCCATGAATTTTCATAGGCCTTGAATTTCATGGCCATGAATTTTCATAGGCCATGAATTTTTATAGGCCATGGATTTTCAAAGACCATGGATTTCTTGGCGCATGAATTTTCACAGGCCATGAATTTTCATAGGCCGTGAATTTTCATAGGCCATGAATTATCACAGTCCACAAATTTTCATAGGCGATGAATTATCACAGTCCACAAATTTTCATGGCACATGAATTTTCACAGACCATGAATTTTGTAAAGCGATGGATTGTCACAGGCTATGAAATTTCATAGGCCATGAATTTTCTTAGGCCATGGATTTTGAAAGGCCATGGATTTCATGGCGCATGAATTTTCACAGGCCATGAATTTTCATAAGCCATGGATTGTCACAGGCCATGAATTTTCATAGGCCATGAATTTTCATTGCAATGGATTTTCATAGCCCATGAATTTTCATAGGCCATGATTTTTCGTAGGCGAAGGATTTCATGGCGCATGGATTTTCACAGGTCATGAATTTTCATAGGCCTTGAATTTCATGGCCGTGAATTTTCATAGGCCATGGATTTCATGGCACATGAATTATTACAGGCCATGAATTTTCATACGCCATGGATTTTCATATCCATGAATTTTCACAGGCCATGAATTTTAATAGGCCATGGATTTCATGGCACATGAATAATTATCACAGGCCACGAATTTTCATAGGCCATGGATTTTCATAGGTGATGAATTTTTATAGGCCATGGATTTTCAAAGGCCATGGATTTCATGGCGCATGAATTTTCACAGGCCATGAATTTTCATAAGCCATGGATTGTCACAGGCCATGAATTTTCATAGGCCATGAATTTTCATTGCAATGGATTTTCATAGTCCATGAATTTTCATAGGGCATGAATTTTCATAGGCTATGGATTGTCACAGGCCATGATTTTTCATAGGCCATGAATTTTCATAGGCCATGAATTTTCATAGGCCATGAATTTTCGTAGGCCATGGATTTCATGGCGCATGATTTTTCACAGGCCATCAATTTTCATAGGCCATGAATTTTCCTAGGCCATGGATTTCATGGCGCATGAATTTTCACGGGTCATGAATTTTCATAGGCCTTGAATTTCATGGCCGTGAATTTTCATAGGCCATAAATTTTCATAGGCCATGGATTTCATGGCTCATGAATTATTACAGGCCATGAATTTTCATAGGCCATGAATTTTCACAGGCCATGAATTTTCATAGGCCATGAATTTTCCTAGGCCATTGGTTTCATTGCGCATGAATTTTCACAGGCCATGAATTTTCTTAAGCCATGGATTGTCACAGATCATGAATTTTCATAGGCCATGAATTTTCATTGCAATAGATTTTCATAGCCCATCAATTTTCATGGCCAAGAATTTTTATAGGCCATGAATTTTCACAGGCCATGAATTTTCGTAGGCCATGGATTTCCTGGTGCATGAATTTTCACAGGCCATGAATTTTCATAGGCCATGAATTTTCCTAGGCCATGGATTTCATAGGCCATGAATTTTCATAGGCCATGAATTTTCATAGGCTATGGATTTGCATAGGCCATGGATTTCATGGCACATGAATTATCACAGGCTATGAATTTTCATAGGCCATGGATTTTCATAGGCCATGAATTTTCATAGGCAATGAATTTTCATAGGCCATGAATTTTCATAGGCCATGAATTTTCATAGGCCATGGATTTTCACAGCTAGGCCATAAATTTTCATGGCCATGAATTTTCATAGGCCATGAATTTTCATAGGCCATGGATTTCATGGCACATGAGTTACCACAGGCCATGAATTTTTATAGGCCATCAATTTTCATAGGCCATGAATTTTCATAGCCTATGAATTTTCGTAGGCCATGGATTTCATGGCACCTAAATTCACGGGCCATGAATTATCACAGGCCATAAATTTTCATAGGCCATGGATTTTCATAGGCCATGAATTTTCATAGGCCATGAATTTTTATAGGCCATGTATTTTCAAAGACCATGGATTTCATGGCGCATGAATTTTCACAGGCCATGAATTTACATAGGCCATGAATTTTCATAGCCCATGAATTTTCATATGCCATGAATTTTCATAGGTTATGAATTTTCATAGGCCATCTGATGGATTTCATGGTACATGAATTATCACAGGCTATGAATTTTCATAGCCCATGAATTTTCGTAGGCCTTAAATTTCATGGCCATGAGTTTTCGTAGGCCATGAATTTTCATAGGCCATGGATTTCATGGCACATGAATTATCACAGGCCATGAATTTTCATAGGCCATGGATTTTTATAGGCCATGAATTTTCATAGGCCATAAATTTTCATAGGCCATGGATTTTCAAAGACCATGGATTTCTTGGCGCATGAATTTTTACAGGCCATGAATTTTTATAGGCTATGAATTTTCATAGGCCATCTGATGGATTTCATGGCACATGAATTATCACAGTCCATGAATTTTCATAGGCCATGAATTTTCATAGGCCTTGAATTTCATGGCCGTGAATTTTCATAGGCCACGAATTTTCTTAGGCCATTGGTTTCATGGCGCATTAATTTTCACAGGCCATGAATTTTCTTAAGCCATGGATTGTCACAGATCATGAATTTTCATAGGCCATCAATTTTCATTGCAATGTATTTTCATAGCCCATCAATTTTCATGGCCATGAATTTTCATAGGCCATGAATTTTTATAGGCCATGAATTTTCGTAGGCCATGGATTTCATGGCGCATGAATTTTCACAGGCCATGAATTTTCATAGGCCATGAATTTTCATAGGCCATGGATTTCATAGGCCATGAATTTTCATAGGCTATGGATTTTCATAGGCCATGGATTGCATGGTACATGAATTATCACAGGCCATGAATTTTTTATAGGCCATGGATTTTCATAGGCTGTGGATTTTCACAGGCCATGAATTTTCATAGGCGATGAATTTTCATAGGCCATGAATTTTCATAGGCCATGAATTTTCATAGGCCATGAATTTTCATAGGCCATGAATTTTCATAGGACATGGATTTTCACAGCTAGGCCATGAATTTTCATAGGCCATTGATTTCATGGCACATGAGTTATCACAGGCCATGAATTTTTATAGGCCATGAATTTTCATAGGCCATGAATTTTCATAGGCCGTGAATTTTCATATGCCATGGATTTTCAAAGGCCATGGATTTCATGGTGCATGAATTTTCACAGTCCATGGATTTTCATAGGCCATGAATTTTCATAGGCCATGAATTTTCATAGGCCATGAATTTTTATAGGCCATGAATTTTCATACGCCATGAATTTTCATAGGCCATGAATTTTCATAGGCCATGGATTTTCACAGCTAGGCCATAAATTTTCATAGGCCATGAATTTTCATATTCCATGAATTTTCATAGCCATGAATTTTCATAGCCCATGAATTTTCATAGACCATGAATTTTTATAGGCCATGGATTTTTCATGGCCATGAATTTTTATAGGCCATGGATTTTTCATGGCCATGAATTTTCATAGGCCATGGATTTCATGGCACATGAATTTTCACAGGCCATGAATTTTCATAGGCCATGGATTTTCAAAGCTAGGCCATAAATTTTCATAGGTCTTGGATTTCATGGCACATGAATAATCACAGGCCATGAATTTTCATAGTCCATGGATTTTCGTAGGTGATGAATTTTGATTATTCATAGGCCAAGAATTTTCTTAGGCCATGGATTTCATGGCGCATGAATTTTCACAGGCCATGAATTTTCATAGGCCATGAATTTTCATAGGCCATGAATTTTCATAGGCCATGTATTTTCAAAGACCATGGATTTCTTGGCGCATGAATTTTCACAGGCCATGAATTTACATAGGCCATGAATTTTCATAGCCCATGAATTTTCATATGCCATGAATTTTCATAGGTTATGAATTTTCATAGGCCATCTGATGGATTTCATGGTACATGAATTATCACAGGCTATGAATTTTCATAGCCCATGAATTTTCGTAGGCCTTGAATTAGATGGCCATGAATTTTCGTAGGCCATGAATTTTCATAGGCCATGGATTTCATGGCACATGAATTATCACAGGCCATGAATTTTCATAAGCCATGGATTTTCATAGGCCATGAATTTTCATAGGCCATGAATTTTCATAGGCCATAAATTTTCATAGGCCATGGATTTTCAAAGACCATTGATTTCTTGGCGCATGAATTTTTACAGGCCATGAATTTTTATAGGCTATGAATTTTCATAGGCCATCTGATGGATTTCATGGCACATGAATTATCACAGTCCATGAATTTTCATAGGCCATGAATTTTCATAGGCCTTGAATTTCATGGCCGTGAATTTTCATAGGCCACGAATTTTCTTAGGCCATTGGTTTCATGGCGCATTAATTTTCACAGGCCATGAATTTTCTTAAGCCATGGATTGTCAGAGATCATGAATTTTCATAGGCCATCAATTTTCATTGCAATGGATTTTCATAGCCCATCAATTTTCATGGCCATGAATTTTCATAGGCCACGAATTTTTATAGGCCATGAATTTTCGTAGGCCATGGATTTCATGGCGCATGAATTTTCACAGGCCATGAATTTTCATAGGCCATGAATTTTCATAGGCTATGGATTTTCATAGGCCATGGATTGCATGGTACATGAATTATCACAGGCCATGAATTTTTTATAGGCCATGGATTTTCATAGGCTGTGGATTTTCACAGGCCATGAATTTTCATAGGCGATGAATTTTCATAGCCCATGAATTTTTATAGGCCATGAATTTTCATAGGCCATGAATTTTCATAGGACATGAATTTTCACAGCTAGGCCATGAATTTTCATAGGCCATTGATTTCATGGCACATGAGTTATCACAGGCCATGAATTTTTATAGGCCATGAATTTTCATAGGCCATGAATTTTCACAGCTAGGCCATAAATTTTCATAGGCCATGAATTTTCATATTCCATGAATTTTCATAGCCATGAATTTTCATAGCCCATGAATTTTCATAGACCATGAATTTTCATAGGCCATCGATTTCATGGCACATGAATTTTCACTGGCGATGAATTTTCATAGGCCATGGATTTTCACAGCTAGGCCATAAATTTTTATAGGCCATGAATTTTCATAGGCCATGGATTTCATGGCGCATGAATTTTCACAGGCCATGAATTTTCATATTCCATGAATTTGCATAGGCCATGAATTTTCATAGCCCATGAATTTTCATAGGTCATGAATTTTGATAGGCCATCTGATGGATTTCATGGCACATGAATTATCACAGTCCATGAATTTTCATAGGCCATGAATTTTCATAGGCCTTGAATTTCATGGCCGTGAATTTTCATAGGCCACTAATTTTCTTAGGCCATGGATTTTCAAAACTACGCCATAAATTTTCATAGGCCATGGATTTCATGGCGCATGAATTTTCACAGGCCAAGAATTTTCATAGGCCATGAATTTTCATAGGCCAAGAATTTTCATAGGCCGTGAATTTTCATAGACCATGAATTTTTATAGGCCATGGATTTTTCATGGCCATGAATTTTCATAGGCCATGGATTTTCACAGCTAGGCCATAAATTTTCATAGGCCATGGATTTCATGGCACATGAATTATCACAGGCCATTAATTTTCATAGGCCATGAATTTTGATACGCCATGGATTTTCAAAGGCCATGGATTTCATGGCGCATGAATTTTCAGAGGCCATGAATTTTCATAGGTCATGAATTTTCATAGGCCATGAATTTTTATAGGCCATGAATTTTCATAGGTTATGAATTTTCATAGGCCATGAATTTTCATAGGCCGTGGATTTTCATAGACCATGAATTTTTATAGGCCATGGATTTTTCATGGCCATGAATTTTCATAGGCCATGGATTTCATGGCACACGAATTTTCACAGGCCATGAATTTTCATAGGCCATGGATTTTCATAGCTTGGCCATAAATTTTCATAGGTCTTGGATTTCATGGCACATGAATTATCACAGGCCATGAATTTTCATAGGCCATGGATTTTCGTAGGTGATGAATTTTGATTATTCATAGGCCAAGAATTTTCTTAGGCCATGGATTTCATGGCACATGAGTTTTCACAGGCCATGAATTTTCATAGGCCATGGATTTTCACAGCTAGGCCATAAATTTTTATTCATGGCGCATGAATTTTCACAGGCCATGAATTTTCATAGGTCATGAATTTTCATAGGCCATGAATTTTTATAGGCCATGAATTTTCATAGGTCATGAATTTTCATAGGCCATAAATTTTCATAGGCCGGGATTTTCATAGACCATGAATTTTTATAGGCCATGGATTTTTCATGGCCATGAATGTTCATAGGCCGTGGATTTCATGGCACACGAATTTTCATAGACCATGGTTTTTCATAGCTAAGCCATAAATTTTCATAGGCCATGGATTTCATTGCACATGAATTATCACAGTTCATAAATTTTCATAGGCCATGAATTTTCATAGGCCATGAATTTTCATAGGCCATGAATTTTCATAGGCCATGAATTTTCATAGGCCATGGATTTTCATATTCCATGAATTTTCATAGGCCATGAATTTTCATAGCCCATAAATTTTTATAGGCCATGAATTTTCATATTCCATGAATTTTCATAGCCATGAATTTTCATAGGCCATGAATTTTCATAGACCATGAATTTTTATAGGCCATGGATTTTCATGGCCATGAATTTTTATAGGCCATGGATTTTTCATGGCCATGAATTTTCATAGGCCATGGATTTCATGGCACATGAATTTTCACAGGCCATGAATTTTCATAGCCCATGGATTTTCAAAGCTAGGCCATAAATTTTCATAGGTCTTGGATTTCATGGCACATGAATTATCACAGGCCATGAATTTTCATAGTCCATGGATTTTCGTAGGTGATGAATTTTGATTATTCATAGGCCAAGAATTTTCTTAGGCCATGGATTTCATGGCGCATGAATTTTCACAGGCCATGAAGTTTCATAGGCCATGAATTTTCATAGGCCAAGAATTTTCATAGGCCGTGAATTTTCATAGACCATGAATTTTTATAGGCCATGGATTTTTCATGGCCATGAATTTTCATAGGCCATGGATTTTCACAGCTAGGCCATTAATTTTTATAGGCCATGAATTTTCATAGGCCATGGATTTCATGGCAAATGAATTATCACAGGCCATTAATTTTCATAGGCCATGAATTTTCATACGCCATGGATTTTCAAAGGCCATGGATTTTCAAAGCTAGGCCATAAATTTTCATAGGTCTTGGATTTCATGGCACATGAATTATCACAGGCCATGAATTTTCATAGTTCATGGATTTTCGTAGGTGATGAATTTTGATTATTCATAGGCCAAGAATTTTCTTAGGCCATGGATTTCATGGCGCATGAATTTTCACAGGCCATGAAGTTTCATAGGCCATGAATTTTCATAGGCCGTGAATTTTCATATACCATGAATTTTTATAGGCCATGGATTTTTCATGGCCATGAATTTTCATAGGCCATGGATTTTCACAGCTAGGCCATAAATTTTTATAGGCCATGAATTTTCATAGGCCATGGATTTCATGGCAAATGAATTATCACAGGACATTAATTTTCATAGGCCATGAATTTTTATAGGCGATGAATTTTCATAGGTCATGAATTTTCATAGGCCATGAATTTTCATAGGCCGTGGATTTTCATAGACCATGAATTTTTATAGGCCATGGATTTTTCATGGCCATGAATTTTCATAGCTAGGCCATAAATTTTTATAGGTCTTGGATTTCATGGCACATGAATTATCACAGGCCATGAATTTTCATAGGCCATGGATTTTCATAGGCCATGAATTTTCATAGGCCATGAATTTTCATACCCCATGAATTTTCATAGGCCATGAATTTTCATAGGCCATGGATTTTCACAGCTAGGCCATAAATTTTCATAGGCCATGAATTTTCATATTCCATGAATTTTCATAGCCATGAACTTTCATAGCCCATGAATTTTCATGGACCATGAATTTTTATAGGCCATGGATTTTTCATGGCCATGAATTTTTATAGGCCATGGATTTTTTATGGCCATGAATTTTCATAGGCCATGGATTTCATGGCACATGAATTTTCACAGGCCATGAATTTTCATAGGCCATGGATTTTCAAAGCTAGGCCATAAATTTTCATAGGTCTTGGATTTCATGGCACATGAATTATCACAGGCCATGAATTTTCATAGTCCATGGATTTTCGTAGGTGATGAATTTTGATTATTCATAGGCCAAGAATTTTCTTAGGCCATGGATTTCATGGCGCATGAATTTTCACAGGCCATGAATTTTCATAGGCCATGAATTTTCATAGGCCAAGAATTTTCATAGGCCGTGATTTTTCATAGACCATGAATTTTTATAGGCCATGGATTTTTCATGGCCATGAATTTTCATAGGCCATGGATTTTCACAGCTAGGCCATAAATTTTTATAGGCCATGAATTTTCATAGGCCATGGATTTCATGGCACATGAATTATCACAGGCCATTAATTTTCATAAGCCATGAATTTTCATACGCCATGGATTTTCAAAGGCCATGGATTTCATGGCGCATGAATTTTCACAGGCCATGAATTTTCATAGGTCATGAATTTTCATAGGCCATGAATTTTTATAGGCCATGAATTTTCATAGGTCATGAATTTTCATAGGCCATGAATTTTCATAGGCCGTGGATTTTCATAGACCATGAATTTTTATAGGCCATGGATTTTTCATGGCCATGAATTTTCATAGGCCATGGATTTCATGGCACAGGAATTTTCACAGGCCATGAATTTTCATAGGCCATGGATTTTCATAGCTAGGCCATAAATTTTTATAGGTCTTGGATTTCATGGCACATGAATTATCACAGGCCATGAATTTTCATAGGCCATGGATTTTCGTAGGTGATGAATTTTGATTATTCATAGGCCAAGAATTTTCTTAGGCCATGGATTTCATGGCACATGAGTTTTCACAGGCCATGAATTTTCATAGGCCATGGATTTTCACAGCTAGGCCATAAATTTTTATTCATGGCGCATGAATTTTCACAGGCCATGAATTTTCATAGGCCATGAATTTTCATAGGCCATGAATTTTCATAGCCCATGAATTTTCATAGGTCATGAATTTTCATAGGCCATGAATTTTCATAGGCCGTGGATTTTCATAGACCATGAATTTTTATAGGCCATGGATTTTTCATGGCCATGAATTTTCATAGGCCATCGATTTCATGGCACATGAATTTTCACTGGCCATGAATTTTCATAGGCCATGGATTTTCACAGCTAGGCCATAAATTTTCACAGGCCATGAATTTTCATATTCCATGAATTTGCATAGGCCATGAATTTTCATATTCCATGAATTTGCATAGGCCATGAATTTTCATGGGCCATGGATTTCATGGCACATGATTTATCACAGGCTATGAATTTTCATAGGCCATGGATTTTCGTAGGTGATGAATTTTGATTATTCATAGGCCATGAATTTTCTTAGGCTATGGATTTTAAAAGGCCATGGATTTCATGGCGCATGAATTCTCATAGGCCTTGAATTTTCATAGGCCATGGATTTTCATAGGCCATGAATTTTCATAGGCTGTGAATTTTCATAGGACATGGATTTCATGGCACATGAATTATCACAGGCCATGAATTTTCATAGTCCACGGATTTTCGTAGGTGATGAATTTTGATTATTCATAGGCCAAGAATTTTCTTAGGCCATGGATTTCATGGCGCATGAATTTTCACAGGCCATGAAGTTTCATAGGCCATGAATTTTCATAGGCCAAGAATTTTCATAGGCCGTGAATTTTCATAGACCATGAATTTTTATAGGCCATGGATTTTTCATGGCCATGAATTTTCATAGGCCATGGATTTTCACAGCTAGGCCATAAATTTTTATAGGCCATGAATTTTCATAGGCCATGGATTTCATGGCAAATGAATTATCACAGGCCATTAATTTTCATAGGCCATGAATGTTCATACGCCATGGATTTTCAAAGGCCATGGATTTTCAAAGCTAGGCCATAAATTTTCATAGGTCTTGGATTTCGTGGCACATGAATTATCACAGGCCATGAATTTTCATAGTCCATGGATTTTCGTAGGTGATGAATTTTGATTATTCATAGGCCAAGAATTTTCTTAGGCCATGGATTTCATGGCGCATGAATTTTCACAGGCCATGAAGTTTCATAGGCCATGAATTTTCATAGGCCGTGAATTTTCATAGACCATGAATTTTTATAGGCCATGGATTTTTCATGGCCATGAATTTTCATAGGCCATGGATTTTCACAGCTAGGCCATAAATTTTTATAGGCCATGAATTTTCATAGGCCATGGATTTCATGGCAAATGAATTATCACAGGCCATTAATTTTCATAGGCCATGAATTTTTATAGGCCATGAATTTTCATAGGTCATGAATTTTCATAGGCCATGAATTTTCATAGGCCGTGGATTTTCATAGACCATGAATTTTTATAGGCCATGGATTTTTCATGGCCATGAATTTTCATAGGCCATGGATTTCATGGCACACGAACTTTCACAGGCCATGAATTTTCATAGGCCATGGATTTTCATAGCTTGGCCATAAATTTTCATAGGTCTTGGATTTCATGGCACATGAATTATCACAGGCCATGAATTTTCATAGGCCATGGATTTTCGTAGGTGATGAATTTTGATTATTCATAGGCCAAGAATTTTCTTAGGCCATGGATTTCATGGCACATGAGTTTTCACAGGCCATGAATTTTCATAGGCCATGGATTTTCACAGCTAGGCCATAAATTTTTATTCGTGGCGCATGAATTTTCACAGGCCATGAATTTTCATAGGTCATGAATTTTCATAGGCTATGAATTTTTATAGGCCATGAATTTTCATAGGTCATGAATTTTCATAGGCCATAAATTTTCCTAGGCCGGGATTTTCATAGACCATGAATTTTTATAGGCCATGGATTTTTCATGGCCATGAATGTTCATAGGCCGTGGATTTCATGGCACACGAATTTTCATAGGCCATGGTTTTTCATAGCTAAGCCATAAATTTTCATAGGCCATGGATTTCATTGCACATGAATTATCACAGTTCATAAATTTTCATAGGCCATGAATTTTCATAGGCCATGAATTTTCATAGGCCATGAATTTTCATAGGCCATGAATTTTCATAGGCCATGGATTTTCATATTCCATGAATTTTCATAGGCCATGAATTTTCATAGCCCATAAATTTTTATAGGCCATGAATTTTCATATTCCATGAATTTTCATAGCCATGAATTTTCATAGGCCATGAATTTTCATAGACCATGAATTTTTATAGGCCATGGATTTTCATGGCCATGAATTTTTATAGGCCATGGATTTTTCATGGCCATGAATTTTCATTGGCCATGGATTTCATGGCACATGAATTTTCACAGGCCATGAATTTTCATAGGCCATGGATTTTCAAAGCTAGGCCATAAATTTTCATAGGTCTTGGATTTCATGGCACATGAATTATCACAGGCCATGAATTTTCATAGTCCATGGATTTTCGTAGGTGATGAATTTTGATTATTCATAGGCCAAGAATTTTCTTAGGCCATGGATTTCATGGCGCATGAATTTTCACAGGCCATGAAGTTTCATAGGCCATGAATTTTCATAGGCCAAGAATTTTCATAGGCCGTGAATTTTCATAGACCATGAATTTTTATAGGCCATGGATTTTTCATGGCCATGAATTTTCATAGGCCATGGATTTTCACAGCTAGGCCGTAAATTTTTATAGGCCATGAATTTTCATAGGCCATGGATTTCATGGCAAATGAATTATCACAGGCCATTAATTTTCATAGGCCATGAATTTTCATACGCCATGGATTTTCAAAGGCCATGGATTTTCAAAGCTAGGCCATAAATTTTCATAGGTCTTGGATTTCATGGCACATGAATTATCACAGGCCATGAATTTTCATAGTCCATGGATTTTCGTAGGTGATGAATTTTGATTATTCATAGGCCAAGAATTTTCTTAGGCCATGGATTTCATGGCGCCTGAATTTTCACAGGCCATGAAGTTTCATAGGCCATGAATTTTCATAGGCCGTGAATTTTCATAGACCATGAATTTTTATAGGCCATGGATTTTTCATGGCCATGAATTTTCATAGGCCATGGATTTTCACAGCTAGGCCATAAATTTTTATAGGCCATGAATTTTCATAGGCCATGGATTTCATGGCAAATGAATTATCACAGGCCATTAATTTTCATAGGCCATGAATTTTCATACGCCATGGATTTTCAAAGGCCATGGATTTTCAAAGCTAGGCCATAAATTTTCATAGGTCTTGGATTTCATGGCACATGTATTATCACAGGCCATGAATTTTCATAGTCCATGGATTTTTGTAGGTGATGAATTTTGATTATTCATAGGCCAAGAATTTTCTTAGGCCATGGATTTCATGGCGCATGAATTTTCACAGGCCATGAATTTTCATAGGCCATGAATTTTCATAGGCCAAGAATTTTCATAGGCCGTGATTTTTCATAGACCATGAATTTTTATAGGCCATGGATTTTTCATGGCCATGAATTTTCATAGGCCATGGATTTTCACAGCTAGGCCATAAATTTTTATAGGCCATGAATTTTCATAGGCCATGGATTTCATGGCACATGAATTATCACAGGCCATTAATTTTCATAAGCCATGAATTTTCATACGCCATGGATTTTCAAAGTCCATGGATTTCATGGCGCATGAATTTTCACAGGCCATGAATTTTCATAGGTCATGAATTTCCATAGGCCATGAATTTTCATAGGCCATGGATTTTCACAGCTAGGCCATAAATTTTCATAGGCCATGAATTTTCATATTCCATGAATTTTCATAGCCATGAACTTTCATAGCCCATGAATTTTCATGGACCATGAATTTTCTTAGGCCATGGATTTCATGGCGCCTGAATTTTCACAGGCCATGAAGTTTCATAGGCCATGAATTTTCATAGGCCGTGAATTTTCATAGACCATGAATTTTTATAGGCCATGGATTTTTCATGGCCATGAATTTTCATAGGCCATGGATTTTCACAGCTAGGCCATAAATTTTTATAGGCGATGAATTTTCATAGGCCATGGATTTCATGGCAAATGAATTATCACAGGCCATTAATTTTCATAGGCCATGAATTTTCATACGCCATGGATTTTCAAAGGCCATGGATTTTCAAAGCTAGGCCATAAATTTTCATAGGTCTTGGATTTCATGGCACATGAATTATCACAGGCCATGAATTTTCATAGTCCATGGATTTTCGTAGGTGATGAATTTTGATTATTCATAGGCCAAGAATTTTCTTAGGCCATGGATTTCATGGCGCCTGAATTTTCACAGGCCATGAAGTTTCATAGGCCATGAATTTTCATAGGCCGTGAATTTTCATAGACCATGAATTTTTATAGGCCATGGATTTTTCATGGCCATGAATTTTCATAGGCCATGGATTTTCACAGCTAGGCCATAAATTTTTATAGGCCATGAATTTTCATAGGCCATGGATTTCATGGCAAATGAATTATCACAGGCCATTAATTTTCATAGGCCATGAATTTTCATACGCCATGGATTTTCAAAGGCCATGGATTTCATGGCGCATGAATTTTCACAGGCCATGAATTTTCATAGGTCATGAATTTTCGTAGGCCATGAATTTTTATAGGCCATGAATTTTCATAGGTCATGAATTTTCATAGGCCATGAATTTTCATAGGCCGTGGATTTTCATAGACCATGAATTTTTATAGGCCATGGATTTTTCATGGCCATGAATTTTCATAGCTAGGCCATAAATTTTTATAGGTCTTGGATTTCATGGCACATGAATTATCACAGGCCATGAATTTTCATAGGCCATGGATTTTCATAGGCCATGAATTTTCATAGGCCATGAATTTTCATACCCCATGAATTTTCATAGGCCATGAATTTTCATAGGCCATGGATTTTCACAGCTAGGCCATAAATTTTCATAGGCCATGAATTTTCATATTCCATGAATTTTCATAGCCATGAACTTTCATAGCCCATGAATTTTCATGGACCATGAATTTTTATAGGCCATGGATTTTTCATGGCCATGAATTTTTATAGGCCATGGATTTTTTATGGCCATGAATTTTCATAGGCCATGGATTTCATGGCACATGAATTTTCACAGGCCATGAATTTTCATAGGCCATGGATTTTCAAAGCTAGGCCATAAATTTTCATAGGTCTTGGATTTCATGGCACATGAATTATCACAGGCCATGAATTTTCATAGTCCATGGATTTTCGTAGGTGATGAATTTTGATTATTCATAAGCCAAGAATTTTCTTAGGCCATGGATTTCATGGCGCATGAATTTTCACAGGCCATGAATTTTCATAGGCCATGAATTTTCATAGGCCAAGAATTTTCATAGGCCGTGATTTTTCATAGACCATGAATTTTTATAGGCCATGGATTTTTCATGGCCATGAATTTTCATAGGCCATGGATTTTCACAGCTAGGCCATAAATTTTTATAGGCCATGAATTTTCATAGGCCATGGATTTCATGGCACATGAATTATCACAGGCCATTAATTTTCATAAGCCATGAATTTTCATACGCCATGGATTTTCAAAGTCCATGGATTTCATGGCGCATGAATTTTCACAGGCCATGAATTTTCATAGGTCATGAATTTTCATAGGCCATGAATTTTTATAGGCCATGAATTTTCATAGGTCATGAATTTTCATAGGCCATGAATTTTCATAGGCCGTGGATTTTCATAGACCATGAATTTTTATAGGCCATGGATTTTTCATGGCCATGAATTTTCATAGGCCATGGATTTCATGGCACAGGAATTTTCACAGGCCATGAATTTTCATAGGCCATGGATTTTCATAGCTAGGCCATAAATTTTTATAGGTCTTGGATTTCATGGCACATGAATTATCACAGGCCATGAATTTTCATAGGCCATGGATTTTCGTAGGTGATGAATTTTGATTATTCATAGGCCAAGAATTTTCTTAGGCCATGGATTTCATGGCACATGAGTTTTCACAGGCCATGAATTTTCATAGGCCATGGATTTTCACAGCTAGGCCATAAATTTTTATTCATGGCGCATGAATTTTCACAGGCCATGAATTTTCATAGGCCATGAATTTTCATAGGCCATGAATTTTCATAGCCCATGAATTTTCATAGGTCATGAATTTTCATAGGCCAAGAATTTTCATAGGCCGTGGATTTTCATAGACCATGAATTTTTATAGGTCATGGATTTTTCATGGCCATGAATTTTCATAGGCCATCGATTTCATGGCACATGAATTTTCACTGGCCATGAATTTTCATAGGCCATGGATTTTCACAGCTAGGCCATAAATTTTTATAGGCCATGAATTTTCATAGGCCATGGATTTCATGGCGCATGAATTTTCACAGGCCATGAATTTTCATATTCCATGAATTTGCATAGGCCATGAATTTTCATATTCCATGAATTTGCATAGGCCATGAATTTTCATGGGCCATGGATTTCATGGCACATGATTTATCACAGGCTATGAATTTTCATAGGCCATGGATTTTCGTAGGTGATGAATTTTGATTATTCATAGGCCATGAATTTTCTTAGGCTATGGATTTTAAAAGGCCATGGATTTCATGGCGCATGAATTCTCATAGGCCTTGAATTTTCATAGGCCATGGATTTTCATAGGCCATGAATTTTCATAGGCTGTGAATTTTCATAGGACATGGATTTCATGGCACATGAATTATCACAGGCCATGAATTTTCATAGGCCATGGTTTTTCATAGCTAAGCCATAAATTTTCATAGGCCATGGATTTCATGGCACATGAATTATCACAGTTCATAAATTTTCATAGGCCATGAATTTTCATAGGCCATGAATTTTCATAGGCCATGAATTTTCATAGGCCATCTAATTAATTTCATGGCACATGAATTATCACAGGCCATGAATTTTTATAGGCCATGAATTTTGATAGGCCGTGAATTTTCATAGACCATGAATTTTTATAGGTCATGGATTTTTCATGGCCATGAATTTTCATAGGCCGTGGATTTCATGGCACATGAATTATTACAAGCCATGAATTTTCATAGGCCTTTAATTTTCATAGGGCATGGATTTTCAAAGGCCATGAATTTTCATGTTCCATGAATTTTCATAGCCCATGAATTTTCATACGCCATGAATTTTCATAGGCCATGAATTTTCATAGGCCATGTATTTTCATAGGCCATGAATTTTCATAGGCCATTGGTTTTCAAAGGCCTTGGATTTCATGGCACATGAATTTTTCTACTAGTATGAAAATCCATGGCCTATCAATAATCATGGACATCAAATTCATGGCCTACGAAAATTCGTGGCCATGAAATTCATGGCCTATGTAAATTCATGGCCATGAAATTCTTGGCCCATGAAAATTCATGGCCTATGAAAATTCATAGCCTATGAAAATTCATGGCCTATGAAAATTCATGGCCAATGAAAATTAATGGCGTATGAAATTCATGGGCTATGAAAATTCATGGCCATGACAAGTTCATGGCCCATGAAAATCCTTGATCTATGAAAATTTATGGCGTATGAAAATCCATAGCCTATGAAAATTCATGGCCTATGAAAATTCATGGCGATGAAATTCATGTCCTGTGAAAATCCATGACGTATGAAAATTCATGGCCTCCCTAGTAAATGTATACCTGGAGTCTCTGCGGAATCCCGCTGGGAAATTCCAGTCCGGAGTTGTCAGGAATTCTTGCTTTAATCTACCGGAATCCGCCGGAATATTTGCCGGCATTCCTACAGTATTATGTCAAAATTCCACCAGAATCATTTGTAGCATTCCTCCGGATTTTTTCCGGAATTATTGCCATCATTCCTCCGGAATACCGGACTACCTCAGCTGGAATTCCGCCGGAATTATGGGTAGCATTCCTGTAGATTTACGCCGGAATTATTGCCAGCATTCCCCTGGAATTCCAGACTACTCCAGCCGGAATTCCTCTGGAATTATTGCCTGCATTCCTCCGGAATTCCTGACTACTCCAGCCGGAATTCAGCCAGAATTAGTGGTGGCATTCCGTCGGAATTCCTAACTCCTCCAGCCGGAATTCTGCCGAAATTATTGCTAGCAATCTGCTGAATTTTCTTGACTTCGCCAGCAAGGATTCCTGACTATAACTTTTGTTGGAATTCCACTGGTCAGGAATTCTGCTGCAAATATTTGATTGCTAATTCTGCCAAAATTGCAGACTAGTTTATTTAGGAATATATAGACAGGAATTTTTTTTGTATAGGAGATACTGTACTGTGATACTTTTTTCAATTGTTATAATTGTATTTTGTAGGCTAGAAGATTTACATGAAAAGATTATAATGGAAACCATGGGTATGAATTTATACTAATTTTTTTGTCTTTGTCTTACACATCATTTGATTGTATTTTTGCAAGACCCTGGAACTTTTGAGCTCATTGTCCTATGAGGCCAGTTTTTAACAGCCCTAATAAAATTTTAAGTTAATTGCATAACTTTAGTATATTTGCCTGGGATATCTTTTGGGTCTGAAGAAGAATTTAACAAAGCCCATATCCACTTCACAATATTAATATACAGCTATTTCAATTATCGTTGTCGGACGAAAGCTCAAAGCTACAAGCCAAGATAGTTGGGAGCGGCGCAAATGAAACGTTTTACCCGCGCGTTGCATCGCTCATTCGCGCCGTTTCTTTTCGTTTCGCCGCTCCCAACTATCTACATGCCTGGAACAGGCGCTCAGTTTACTCGTTCGGTCTTGACTTGTAGGCTTCGAGCTTTGAGCTTTGAGCTTTCACCCGACAACGTTAATTGAAATAGCTGCATTTCTAGGCCTATTAAAGGCACACTGTCCTGGCTGAAATATCGTGTTTTCATGATTATGGCCAGGAGCTTGCGTTAAGCTTGCTTTTATTATTATCTTGAAATTGGAAGAAACCATCGCCATAAGTAATAGAAGCAAAGAAATATGAACTAAACAGACAAAATAACGGCCAGAAAGGTCAAAATTTCACAAGAATGGCAAGTTTGATTTCTTGACCGCCTGTCAATAAATCAAATTTCATGAACTGTAATCCACTTCAATCCTTGCAATCTTGCAGCTTTATCTCCAAACTACTGCTTTTGTTTTGCTCTATAGAATCTTTTTACCCAACTAAGTTGTATATTTGGTGGCATTTGGCGATTTAACGTGGAAATAAGCTAAGCGAAATTTCCAGTGCTATTTCGGCGGGATAGTATCCCTTTAAGTTTTTTTTGTTGCAAAGAAAAAAGACGACAATTCCAACGAAATGGGAGCATGTGAAATCCTGTAAGAGGAACTTTATTTACAGTGATATTAGTCACTGGAAGTGTCAAGAAACTCCCCACAAATGAATTTTTTAAAAACAAATGTTTGTGGTTTACTTTTAGTTTAAGTTTGTCTTTGTAATTTAGCAAGTATGAATTTAATTACTAATCCAACTTGTGTTTGTTTTCCTTCTAGCCAAACGTATCACTCCTCTTGTGTGCAATCCAGGCCGCATCATGCTCACATCGTCCAGACTGTACTTTCAACCTTTTAACAATGCTGACCCAGTAAGTGCTACATGTAGATACACTCAAATGTCCTTAATATGGACAACAAATGGATAGACCCAAGTGTCTCCATTATGAGGCTCCAGGGGAGGTGAGACTGCCATTAGGGGTTTCTTTCAAAATTTCCAGCGATTATGCCCTTCAGTTTTATATGGGAGTCCAATTTAATTTTAAGCTCTTGGAATAAGCTTAGTTAAATTAAAAACTAAATGAATACTATATTTTTATGTTATGACAACTGTTGAGCATTATTTACTTCTTTATCCACAGTGTCCAGTTGTTAAATGCAAATTATCAAAGATATGCAGAGTTGTCAAACGGAGATATCTTCTCAGACATGTGGTATGTTTATCTTTTGCACTATACATGTAATTTATTACTTACAGCAGTTAAAGGGCACTTGTTAAATATAATAACCATTTTTTCAGACGAATAATTCATTTCCAGTACAAATTGGGCCATTTTCTACACTACGTGTATTTCTTGTATGTATGACCAGAAACCCATAAGTGGGTTGAAACGTGCAACTGTCTCTTGTACGCTTCAAAACAAGCTTCCGATTATTCAATTTGCTAAGAAGTTGTTACAGCCATATTTGGAAAATCAAGAAAAAATATTAACCAATCAATTCGCTAGAACAACTTGCTTCCAATCTCGACGGACCGAGGGGTTTCTAAATATGGTACTAAGCAAAAATGAATATTCGGAAGCTGTGAATGCGCGTTACACGTTTCAACTCACTTATGGGTTTCTGGTATGACATAGAGTTGACTGTTGATTTAAAAATATTTGTTTATGTTTTCCTAGGGTGTGGAGGTGTTTTCCACTGATGGTTCTCATATGTACATGATATTCAACTCCTCTAAAGAAAGAGATTTATTTTATGAACAAATTGTTCAGCAACCAGGTAAGGGATCAATTGATCGTTGTTTTATATTTAGAAACGAAGCAAAATATTTAACCAATGTTAAGTTGGGAAAACTGAATATTTAGTCAAGATCTGTTTTGACTAGCCGATCATAAAACAAAGAAAGTCTTCCATTCATGTTCTCATTTAATAACCTTCAAATGCTAAGTAGCCAGTAATCTTTACTGTACATGTAGTTGCTGGCCATCTGATAGCCGGTTGCCGGCTACTGATGACATGCCTGATTTTTTTTTTAAACATCTGATATATGTTTTAGTATATATAGAAAGGCTCAGCAATTAAGTAATGATCCGCATAAGAAGGATAGCGCTGAACGGCAATGCACGATGGAATGTCAACTTTTTTCATTGTTACAACTAGTGATCTCATTGGCTTAGACTCAAAAACTGCTAAAAAGTTAAGGTTCAAGGTGCATTTTGTCTAATTTTTTTAAGGTTTCAAGTAATTTGAGACCCAATCGCACAACATGCAAGTTTTAAAGATATTGTATTTGGGGAACTTCATTAAAGAAGCAAAAATATTAGCTATTGTCTTCTGCTATTCTGATTGGTTAAGCACGAACATTTCCTAAAATTTAATTGACGCAAATGGATTGTCGTTATTTTTATACTGAAATATAATTTTGAATCAGCCCCTCCTCTATTCTTGAAACCAAAGATACTCTATGTGGGAAAGAGCCAATGCCGCAGAACAGTGAAGTTTACTATAGTTCTTAGGTGGAGCATTACTTAACTAAGGTGAAACGTCGGAAGCACAAGAATTAAGATTGACGAGCCGGCTATTTTTCAATTTTAGCAATTCTCAAAAACAGTATTACGTGACCGTCTGCACAGTACATGTAGGCTGTACAAAAGTTCACAAAACAACTTTTTTTCCGTCTAGAATAACTTGTATGACTAATTTACTAATAAAATACACCTGTTGAGTATTGAAAATTGCCCGAGAAACTGATTTGGAAATCTAAATTGCAAAAAATACACGGACATCTTTGCATATTAGGCTACGCAAGTGAAGTTAGAACTATAAAATCCAAGTCTTGTTTTGTCTACATAAATCGCTTTTCAACCAATGTCAGGTAATGAATGAACAAACACATAAAAATGGATAACAAAATCTTCTTTTTTTCAAATATCCGTTAGTTTATGTTTAAAAGCAAAACGGCGCTTGGCTGCTTGGAAATTCTTTAAAACTCCGCTTCTTCGGTTCGGACTTCCGAAGAAGAAATATCGCTCCGCATTGATAAAAACGTATGAATTTCCTTGAAACAAGATTTTATCTCTTAAAGCTCTTCTTTTTAAGTGGCTTCTGAGTATTCTTTAAAGCTTTTTCTTTCCATTTTGAATGTTTTAAATGTGTGTTATTTCTCCTATAAGACCTGATAAGACTACGGCTTTGAAACCAAGCACTTGCGCGACGTCATATGCGCATGTTGGGCGACGTCGTATGCGCCCGCGATCTAGCCCTGCGTGATGTCGTACGCGCCCACGATCTAACCATGCACGACGTCGTACGCGCCCGCAAAACATTCCGCTAGTCATGACTTTGAAAAATGATGGGCATGGTTCTATGAATATAGAGCTCCGCGAGCGGGCCTTCGGCCCGAGAGAGCTCCGCTAATAACAGTCAATAAAGGTAGATTTTGGAAATAAATGCACTTTTTTATTTTATTATTTATTTTTTTTTGTAGAGGTTGAATTAGAAGACACAAGACAAGAGAACATGACATTAAGATGGCAGAATGGAGCCATTTCAAATTTCGAATATCTAATGTATATAAATAGGTTAGTATTTTTTTTTTGCATTTGGCAAATTCAGAAACATTTACAGTTAAGTTAGGACATGCGCATCTAACCTGCTAATGCAACCAGCTCTCATTGCTTCTGGCTGCTAAGGCATTCACACGTCCCAAGCCGTGGTCAGGAGCGAGAGGCAGCTCTATTTGCAGGCTAATGCCACATCTAGATTGGGTCAAAATGTTTTTATTCCTAGAAAATACAGACAAACTCCAGCTGTTGCTTATGCGTGCTTTTCCCTTCAGTTTAGCAGATAGAAGTTTCAATGATCTCACACAATACCCAGTGTTTCCATGGATACTTGCAGATTACAAGAATGATGAGCTGGGTAAGATATTTGTCAATTTAAGCGCCATAGGTAAGCCTATTCATTCATTCGTTCGTTTGTTCGTTCGTTTGTTCGTTTGTTCGTTTGTTCGTTTGTTTGTTCGTTCGTTTGTTCGTTCGTTCGTTCGTTTGTTTGTTCGTTCGTTCGTTCGTTTGTTCGTTTGTTTGTTCGTTCGTTTGTTCGTTCGTTCGTTCGTTTGTTTGTTCGTTCGTTCGTTCGTTCGTTTGTTCGTTTGTTTGTTCGTTCGTTCGTTTGTTCGTTTGTTTGTTCGTTCGTTCGTTTGTTCGTTCGTTCGTTCGTTCGTTTGTTCGTTCGTTTGTTCGTTCGTTTGTTCGTTTGTTCGTTCGTTCGTTCGTTTGTTCATCATTCATTTATTCATTCATCATTGGGCAATAAATAGTTTCATAAAAGAACCTAGTCAGGGAGTAAGAACCTGTAGAGTAAAATCTATCATGTACGAACCTGTAAGAACATATAAAAACCGGTTTAACCTTAATATTGAACCAGGCGTGCGTTTCTCGAAAGTCCCGAAAACTTTTCGGGCCCGAAAAGCTGTGTTACGCGCGGAATGTTTATCAACAGAGATTCGGTTTTTGTTGATTTTGAAGGCTAAGCAATAAAATCTTACGTTTACTACACAACTTTAGCTGATTTGTGGGCTAAAAACTTCAACGCCTTTCGTTTGAAACTACATTTAAACAATAGTTTTCGGACCCGAGAAGTCTTCGGGAGTTTCGAGAAACGCACGCCAGGTTCTTATAGAAATATAAAAAACGGTAAACTTGACAACCCAACTGTGTCTGTTGTGCTGGAAATGTCATACTAAGGAGCTGTTGTCGGTTTGAATGAATTAGAAGACCGGGAACAGGGTCTGTGTTTGTTTAAAATGTAGTCACAACAGGCATATTATACGTTTGCGAGAGAACTCGAGGCATCACACCCATATGAATTAGTTTTTTAAGAACCAAAATAGCCTAATTTCTCTATAGACACTAAACATCAGAACCTTTTTAGCAAACTTGGGAAAATGCTGGTACTTATCTGTGGGTGTTTACTGTATAATTATCAGGTTGTTGTTTTGACAAGGGTTGAATTCTCATTCTCTGGAAACTCAAAGGTTTTTGATACGTTAAGCACTTAAGGTAACCAGGGTTTTAATGTCATGCCTTCATATGCACTGTAACTATTATTGCACATAAATAACGTGCTACCGATTTTTTTTGTAGATTTGAACAGCCCAGAAACCTTTCGAGATTTGTCCAAACCTATAGGAGCCCTAAATGAAACCAGATTAGCGCAGTTAAAGGTAAAAAGCTAAATGCGTATTAATATGTACCCTTTTGGTAATAGACCCGCCCCCATATTATAATGACGAGCATCCTCGTCGTACCTGCAGTTTAAGGGATAAAAATGTGATTTCTCAAATGGTATGTTTTAGGGTTGGTTTTCCGGGAAGAGGAAAAACCGTTTTGTTTTCTGAAATAAATTGCACACCATTGTAACACAGTACATGGACCCAAAATCATCCTCTGAAGACATTTGAGAACGGAATTGACCATAAATACCAATAAATGAAATGTGAACATACCTTATTTGCCTTGTTTGAAAAGTCTATTGTGTCATATCGTTTCTGGTTTCTTCAACTTTAAGTGTACATCAAATTTGTATTGTTAGGAAAGATGCAAGGATATGCCTGATCCAAAGTTCTTATACGGCTCGCATTATTCCACCCCAGGATATGTGTTATACTACCTGGTTAGAGTTGGTAAGGAATTAAAATTGATGCAAACTATTTTTATCTCGTGAATACGGGAAGCGTTAAACGAGATATTCTTTCTTTCTTTCAGTTGTAAACTTTTCTTGGTAATTCCGCTGACCAGTACCTAACACTTGCGTATATATTTTGCCCATTCCAAATGCGATAGGAAATGGATGGTGTTGGAGGGAGGGGAGGGAGGGGAGGGTGGGGAGTTGGACGCAAAGGATGGGGGGGGGGGGGGGGTCGGTGGAGCAAAACGTATAGGAAAGGGAGGGTCAGAAGTTTGTTTCGTATTCACGAGTTGGCTCGCAGCAGTCTTTGATTCAAAGTGTAATGGCATTGACAAAAAGGCAACCTCGCCGCTAGGGTCTCTTTTCTTCTCGCTCCAGGGGACGGAAAGAAGATAGACCCTGGAAACAAGGTTGACAAAAAGAAACCTGCCTCACGTAGGTGACGTGACGGCTGTGAACGTCTGTCGTGAAGAATTCAACTCAACTCAAAGTTAAACTGATACTCAGAGTCAAATGAAGTTGATGACACCTTATGTTTCTGAATTACCTTGTTTGTTTTTCCATAAAGCTCCGGAGTTCATGCTCTGCTTACAAGGAGGAAAGTTCGACCAACCTGACCGATTATTTAACAGGTACAAAATAAATTGGTCATTAGAGAGGTTTCCTGACCAATCACAAGAGACGCAGACAATCCAATGAACCAATCAGAGCGCGAATCAAATACATGTAGCCGGCGCCAAGCGCGGGAAAACGCATGCGAGCAAGTCACGATTGGTTTTGGTTTTACTTTTGATTGGTTGAGAAAGTGGCGCGAGATTTTTTGGCCAATCACAATGCGTAGCAATGCAAAACCAATTAAAGCAATTGAAAAATTGCTTTCGATACTCAAATGAAAACCGCTTTATCGACAGTAAACTGTATTGACTTTTCTGGAGCATGTGGAGTCCAACGGATGAGTTACTTGATGTTAATTTTGTTTTATGTCAATTTGTAGTGTTGGAGAAACTTGGGAGAATGTTTTGACTGGACACGCAGATGTCAAAGAGGTTTGTACATTTAGGGAGATTTTGTTGTGAGCACATGAGAAGAATGGGGATAAAAAATGGGTACAATTAACTGTAGCTTTGTAGATACCTTATTAGGGAGCTTTAGATTTAAGTATAAGCATGAGTATGAGATTAAGTGAGAGTTTGATTTTCGAAATTCAAGCCAGTCGCGTCCCCCAGACCTCTCGCTCCTCCTTGTTGCTGAACAGTAGATAAGGGAAGCTAAGAATAAGATCGGTGACAAGTCATGATCTAAAGCACGCGAACAATGGAAACTAAACTTCTAAATTTCGTTACAAATTCATGACGAGAACACACAGGAAATCACTACGTAATGGAGGTTTAGATACCCGCAAAGATTTTGACAATTTTATTCCTTCGTTTTCTCCGCAGATAATGATCAGTTTGAGAAGCTATATCAAACACTCTAAAAAGTGTTTCATTGGGTATCCAAACACCTCAAAATGGGTAAAAAAAACTCGCCTGTGCCTCGTTGTTCAACCCACTTCTCGGTGTTTGGATATCCTGATGAACACTCTTCCTTGTGTTTGATATATTACTTGAAACTGTCGTATTCGTCCTCAATCACGTCCTTGTCATTTCAAGCAGTATCCGTGTGCAGAGCTATCAGTCAGTCAGTCAGTCAGTCAGTCATATCACAAAGAGTAATACCTGCATTATTTCCAAAACGTGTCTTTGCCACATGTAGCGTGCTTGTTGGCTAACCTAACTCTATGTTTTTTGTCCATGTTTTGTCATTTTTTAACAGCTGATTCCGGAGTTCTTCCAGTCATCTGGTGAATTTTTGTTAAACAGTCAAAACCTTCCACTGGGTTGTAAACAGGACAAAACAAAAGTCATGGATGTTGAGCTGCCTAGCTGGGCAAACGGTATAAAGCAACCTCGTCCCCAGGGACTTCAAAATAGCGGGACGGGCGTAGAAACCCTGTACAAGGGGGCAGTACGCAGCTCTTACAAGGTCTTCTCTGATTTCCTGAGAAAACAATAGAACAAACAACACAACAATGGACCCTAGCCCTGAAAACAATAGAGCTGCGTGATACCCAGGTCCAATGAAATTAGAGGTTGTTAATAGCTGCGCGGGATCTGGGTACAAGGCTGCCAAAATACTCCAAGAATCGTAGAATATTTTGTCACATGATACACGATGAAGTGGCGTTTACGGAGGTTCTTTTCAGTGACTGGCAGCAAAGTTTTCTGGCAATCTAAAGCCGTTTTTCAAACGAAACGAAGACATTTTATACGCGACAAAATGCTCCATGATTCTTGGAGTACTTTGGTAGCCTTGTCCAAAGGTATCTACACCCGGCCCGCCATTTTGAATTGTACAAAGCGGAGAAGACGCTTGGGACGAGATTGGGTATAAAGAAAAGTAGAACCCCGGTAACTCGAACGTCTTGGTACCTGAAATGAAACTCTGTTTGTAATCTCCAAAACAGATCTGAACATATATATTTATATGTTCAGATCGGCTTTGTCCATCTACATTTGTCTTTGCGAGACATCTTTGCGACACTATGGGCTCTTTGTTTCCTAAACTCGTGATGTGGCAGCGCGTGATTCGAGTGACAAGTGAGTACATAGTACGGAACCTGATATGGTGAACGGGTCATTATGTAATCTATTTGCACTGGCTTTTTTGCTGGAGACATTTAGTTCGCTACACCTCGCTGACGAGTTGCAATAGATCAGCCCTGCAGTTTATTGTATGTAATTATATATCCATGGATAACAAAGTAGGGCATGCCGTAAACAGTCTTAAGATGGACACCCCTCAGCCTGTAAGGCGGACACATCTCTAAGATGGACATCAATTATTGGCTGGTTCTAGCCGAATTTCACATGTTCGTCCGCTCTAACTAAACTCTCTAGGGTGGTCACCTCTCTAAGGCAGACACCTCTCTAAAGGCTGGTTCTCATATAATCGTCCCGGTCGTCCCGGTCATCCGAGTCGTTTCAAAAAGTGCACGGACGATCGGGACGATTATATGAGAACACTTCTGAGACGACCCGGGACAATCGCAAACGACCCGGACGACTGGGACGATCGCGGTCGCTTGGATAGAACTGTGTTCTATCCGGACGACTGGGACGATCGTGAATAATCGGGGACGATCATATCAGAACTACTCTCAGGCGACCGGGACGACTGAGACGATCGAAGCGACCCAAATCTACCCCAGAATGCAGTATTATTGCCCAAAACATGTTGTCGGACCCAGTTGACGACCGCGCTATTGACGTTCGAGACGACCGGGACGATCATATGAGAACCCAAATCGCTTGAGTCATCCCGATCGTCTGAGTCGTTTGCAAAAAACTTTTGAAACGACTCGGACGACCGGGACGATTATATGATAACCAACCTTAAGGCGGACACTTCTCTAAGGTGGACAGCCAGAGCTGGTCCCGAATGTGTCCGGCTTAGACACAGTTCACTGCATAGCCTCCATGCACATAACCAAAGAAACTGTTTTATCGTAAAGCTGAACCATATAAATGTAGGTTAACTGCTTGTTAGCACTATTAGTAAGACCCTGGTCGCACTTGGGGCAAGTGTCGCAGTTTGTTGTTTGTTGTTGCAAAATCAAGTGTAGCGTCAACGCATATCATCGTATACGCTCAATAATAAAAAAGTGCAAATACAATTCTGAGTTTGAGAACCCAATCAGTGCGCACGATACACACTATCCACTGGTCTGGTTTATACCAATTAAAACTATTCACTCTTACTTTTTCTTTTAGATTCTGAGGATTTCATTAGAAAGAACCGCGACGCTCTTGAATGTCCGTATGTCTCAGAACGACTTCACCACTGGATAGACTTGATCTTTGGATACAAACAGAGAGGACATGAGGCGTGGCAAGCGGACAATGGTAATTAGTAACTTACTGCAGAGTAATATTAAAGTGCCACTATGATAAAAAAAATATACATTTTCTGTTCTCTTCATATTTTGAAAATATAAGTACTCGTTACTTACCTTGCGAAGTTTGAAGTCAAAACTCGTACGGGAAGTGCCATTATTTTATCTTTACATTTCGAATTCGGCTTGCCGCTATTACTCAATTAAAAAATGACCGGGACCGAACCCTGAGAGTTGGATCGAGTTGGCCTAGAGATTTTGTGACGTCAATGACTCAACAAGTGCCTTTTGGCTTTGTTGTCTGTGACGCGGAGGGAACCGCGTTGAGTCATTGACATCACAAATCAAGTCACGTGTACCAGATCGCAAACCAGTAGAACGTGGGCTCGGATTTATGAACGGAGTGATGGCGGACGGATTTTACATGTACGTGATTTTCGTGGGTTTTCGGCCAGCTATTTCTGGGCTGTGTAAGAATATATCAATCTAATTTATAGCCGTTTGCATTTGTCTAAACCTATAAGATACATTTGCGTTAAAAAAAGCGGAAAAGAAATACAAAAATTTTCGTCGTAGTGGCACTTTAAGCAGTGAAGAGTAGATTCATTTGCAGATTAAATTCTAAAGCTGTTCACAGTCCCCTATTTTCCCGTGTGTTCGTCGAGATCGAACTTTTATTTTTTTTAATTTTTGGCTTGTCAACTTCCCAATCTACTTTTCCCAGGAAATAGCGTGAAATCAGATTAGAGCTAAAATGCATTGTTTGTTATTGCAGTGTTTTACTACTTAACGTACGAAGGAGCTGTTGACCTCGACAGGTAAGAAACAGTAACCACTTAATGACTGGTTCCGAAGGAAACAGTGAATTTTATTGCCCGAGAATCTCGATGTTTCCCTCGACTTCGTCTCCGGCGGGAAACATCGAGATTCTCGGGCAACAAAATTCACTGTTTCCCGAGGGATCAGTCATTAAGTGATTTGTTATATAGCAACACAAAAAACACAACACAACACAGTTTGAAAAACGCGCCGCTTAGTCGAGGTAAACATCAATCGCATCATAATCATGCCACCTTTTGTCACGGTCTGATCACGTGCGCTAGCGGGCAACAGTGCAATGTTACCCTGTGACGTCAAAATTGTTGCCCGCTTTTGCAAATGTTGCCCGCTTAGGACAATTGGCAGGAAACAGTTTGTTTGTTAGATGTCATGTAACCATGAATCAACCAATCAATGCGCGCGTTGCATTGAGAAAAACTCCAGCTATATAACAATGTGTGTTATAAAATTGAACAACAACACCATATTTGTCTGTTGTTTTGTAATTCGAACAGAAACTACAGAACAGCGACAATTGACAAACTTTTCTTTGGACGCTGTGGGTCTGGTGTTCACAAAGCGACAAACAACAGCAACAGCAACAACAATAACAACAACAACAACGTTAACACGCACACACTAAACTACAAGCTTGGAGCATATGTCTGCCTCTGTTCAATGTTGGAAAAACCAACTCAATCCAACATTTTTAACTGGAACGTAGGCCTTTTTTACTCAGTATATATTAGAAGTTGAACTTTGTTTGTTTGCATCAAACAGAATCGAGGACTCAAATGAGCGCGCATCATTGGAAGCTCAGATTCTTGAGTTTGGACAGACTCCTAAACAGTTGTTTATAAGTCCGCATCCACAGAAACTGGTAAAAATATAGAGGTTATTCAACGTGAAGTTGTGTAATACGGCTGAGTATTAAGGCTCGAAAAATAAAAACTGACGAGTAAAAATGCCCAGCCGTATTACACAACTTTTCGCTGCCAATAAATTGTTTATTATACGACAGTAATCTTCTCCTAAAACTAAGTTTTTGAAACTGTTTTTCCTAGCGCGCGGTCAGAAGAGTGTAATAACGTGTCATATTTGCACTCGTTTTGATGCGTATTTGCACTCTAGAATGCTATGTCGAATAATAAAGATATATATTTATTATATTGTCAGTATTGTAAAGTTAATGTATAGGTGAAAGGCTTGGGGGGGGGAGGGGATTCTTTTTATTAGTTATCTCCATGATAGAGCGGTTTTCAGCACTGCAATTGGGTTTGTCTCGCTTCAAGCTGATTGGTTGAGAAAGTGGCGCGAGATTTTTTAGCCAATCACAAAGCGAAGCAATGCAAAACCAAAGCAAACGCGAAATTACGGTCGATACTCAATTGAAAACCGCTCTGAGCATTTAAGCGTCGGCTTTTTGCTGTGAGGTACGAAATTGATTTACAAGGCGATCGAATCCGGAAGTAGGGCAGACTTTTTGCCTTTGACCGCTGCCTGCTTGCCGTTGAAGCTAACTCAACACTAGGTGGCTCTTTACCTGCTAATTCTAACTAAATTATAGTAAAAAGGCATAATAAAAATATTTGTCCTATACAAAATACTTTAAAATTACTAATCCATACTAATCCTAACTATTTAAATTCAAGGTAACTGGGGTGAGCCCTAACACAAGTGTCAACCCCTCCCCCATGAGTAGCAGTGTGCTGAATGGAGAGAGTCCCAGTCAAACAGATACTCAGAGTCAAGTCAATGTACCGGTCATCAGGGTCAATGGTATGAATAACAATCTAACTTAAAGCCCGTTTACACAGGCGATTTTTCGTGCAATTTTTGTCGCGCACAAGTTGCATCTGCAAATTGCGTTTGTAAACCAGCGAAGATTTTAGTTCTCTCATAGCTCAAGTGGAAAATATCTTTATTAAAAATAACAATAATAATAATTTACAATACTGAACTATAAATTGATACTTGAAAATAAATGAAAGTTAAAAAGAATTACATTTCTATATATACATTTTTTCAATAAAAAAATTTATTTAAAAAATAGCTGAAAATTTTGGAGTTAAACGGAGATATATATTTAAAAAAATCTGGCTAATTTCTGCACTTGCAAGTCCTTGTTTTGTAAGTCCATGGCGAAAGATAAAAACAAAGGAAAAAAATTAAATCTAACTAATTTCTGCACGTCCACTCAACTTGCAAGTCCGTGTTTTGTAAGTCCATGGCGACTCTCCTCTTTTATTCTCATAGCTCAAGTACACCCAAACATTTTCCCAACTAGTCGAAATTCCTCAGTAATATCCCAGCAAAGCACTCCCCTTTTGGGGATAAAAATATCATAAATTAACTCATTTTTATGTTTCAGTCGGTTTTGATGACGGATTCAACCACAATCACTCACAGTGGACAAACATGGAAAAACTACAGCAGGCAACTTGTCACAAACTGCACAAAGAGTGAGGCCACTTCTCTGTAATGTGTGAAATGGGATTAAACATCTAAGGGCCCGGACACACGGTGCAACGTTTTCTTGCAACGTCTAAAAAGATGTTTAGAAAAGCACTTTTACGCTGGTACCTTGCTCAATACTAATGAAACATCATCTCTTTGACAATTTACCGAGCTTTTTTTATAAGTTTTCCTTTACTTTTTTCCTAAAATTTACAAGTTTTTTTGTTACACTGACGTAACTTAAGTGGCACAATATTAGTTTATCTAGACGTGCCCCTCTCCTCTCCTTCCTGTATACAATATGAATTAATTTAAGTGGTGTAATTTTGTACTGCACGTTTTCTTTCCTTGAAAATTGTATACTTCTTACTTACTTTTTTTCACCTTATATTCAATTCTGTATTATCATCTGCTACGGTTTGGAGAAATAAATAAATGAAAAAAACAGTTGCAGAAGTGTTCTACTTTTGCAAAGTTGCACGCAACAAATTGCATCGTGTGACACCCCCAAAAAATTTTGTTACGCGCAACGCTGCAGGAAAATTTGCACCGTGTGTCCGGCCTTAAGTTTATCTTTAATTATTTTTACTACAAGACAACCTTGTAGTACTGTAGAGTTTGAACAGTACGTTGAGGATGCTTTTGTATAACTTGTATAATGACAAGAATGGTTTGAAACTGTTAATGAGTGTATCTGGGTGGGTTAACAGTTTTCAATTGAGAGTCGAGAGAAATTCATCAAGCGTGACTTGCTTGTATGCATTTTACTGCGCTTGGCGTCTGTTCAGATCGATTGGCCTAAGTATTACTTTGAATTTGGTTTTACGATGCCCAATTGAAAACCTTGAATTTTTTCGAAGTACTCGTAAAATTGTTTCTTTGAAGTCTTCTCTATTGTCTGTATGCCACTTTGAAGTTTCGCCATGTTTTTTATCATTTCCTAATTTTCCTTTTTTCCTCATTCATTTTTTCTTAGTCTTTCCTTAATGAGCTGTTTCATGCATGTTATACGCATTCTTGGTTGTGTGTGTTCTCCTTCTTCGTTTGTTGTTACATCTCATCCTTCAGTTCAACTTGTGGATGTACACATGCGCGTAAACCTTCACCTTTGTGCTATTACGCTCCTATCACTCCCATGCTTTTTCCTAAAAATATTTCCGTTAATGCGTAGTAAGGAAAATAAACAAGAACCTGTAAATATCCCGGTTTGTTATAATTTTGAAAGCGGATAAGTGGACACTGATTCTTGATAACGATCGATAACAAATGGAATAAACTTGTGTGAGTAAAAAACGTCTAAACGGACCCTGTGACAATAACTTATTAGAGTATTCATTTAAATATTTAAACTAATACTTAAAAACTCAACGTCCTTTCTTATTAATCAGGGGAATGGGTTAACCTTTGAAAAACACTCGACTTCCCGATTCTTTTTAGCTGATGAGCAAACGGCATGACCCTCACGTGACCCCGAACGTTGTTACGTAAGCATGGCTTCATTAGATTATAGCATGTTGCTTAGCAACTAAACTATTAATAATCGTGGGCGCAGAAAAGGTGCTTGTGCCCGCGATTGTGATGTTACACTGTATGTATGTTAACCTGATGTGTCCTGTATAGGGAAAGTTCTTCTCCTTCTACTTCTTGTTCTGTGAATGTCAATATAACCAACAGTGCTCTCACGCAACACAGAAGGTTTGTGTTCTAAAAATACAATGATGCATGAACCAGCTTCAGTTAAAACTTTGTTAACTAAAATAGCAAACTTCAGTTAAAACAATTAAATGTATAAACTACGTAATTTTATTTCGGAGAAATGCGAATCCTAATTTCACCCCTAAAATTGCTTTTGTTTTCAAGGAAGGTTTTCTTTTAAAGCAGCAGTATTTTCATAACTAACCCTCTATATTATGTTAACATTTATTGCTGCTAAACGAATCCGACTTTTATTTTAGAGATTTCTTAAGCAAACAAAAGTGATAGCAAAATATATCATAACCTAAGGAAAAATAACCATCCGCGATAATTCGATCTTCCCTTTCTCTTTTCCTTCCCCTACACCTCCCCTCACCTCATTTCCCTCTCTTTTCTCTTTCCACCCCTCTCTAGCTCCTCGTTATGAGCTTGTTTTCTATACGCAGTCATATCACTTGAAAAGATAGGGAAGTGAATCTACTAAATGTTCTTGAAGTTAATAAACTGTCGTCAACAAAGTATTAAACTTAAAGCCATAAAACAATTTTTGTGATCAGTCCTTTAAATGTCATATCTGAAACCTAAAACATCATAACCGATCCTTTTCTTTTTCCTCAACGCCCTGTACAAATTTGTCTGCTCTTGTGTCAAATCCTTTTCTTTGCACATTATTACCAACCATCTTCTTAAATTTTTCTTTATAATTATCTTGCTTTTAATTCCATTTCTTTCCACTGGAGATTTTTTCTTTTTAGTCCTTTTGAAATGTACAAAGAAGTTTGTCTCTAGTTAAAGGGATACTGTCCCGCCGAAATAGCAAACTTTCGCTCAGTTTATTTCCACGTTATATCGCCAAATTCCAACAAATATACAATTTAGTTGGATAAAAAGATTATATAGAGCAAAAAAAAAAGAAGTAGTTTGGAGATAAAGTGCAGGATTGCAAGGATTGAAGTGGATTACAGTTCATGAAATTTGATTTCTTGACCGCCTGTCAATCGATGTCAATAAATCAAACTTGTCATTCTTATGAAATTCTGACTTTTCCAGCTGTTATTTTGTCTGTTTAGTTCATATTTCTTTGCTTCTATCACCTTTGGCGATGGTCTCTTCCAATTGCAAGATAATAAAGTAAGCTTAAAGCACGTTCCTGGCCATAATCATAAAAACGCAATATTTCAGCCGGGACAGTGTCCCTTTAAGGCCTGGCCAATCATCATTCACCAACTTTGTTGAACCACAGGCTAACCACCCTCTTTTTGTGCGGTAAGCTGTGCATATGTAATGGCCGTATCGCTTTATCAAAGTAAAGTAGAACCGTTATTTTGAAAATGCCGCTATCGCGAGACTCCAATCGGCAGCCTCAAATCGGCAGCCTCAAATCGGCAGCCTCAAATCGCCAAAATAAACACAGACAAACAACGTTAAACAACATGGCAGTGATTTTGAGAGTTTCTATTTCATTTTTTTAGTTTTAAACACGAAGACGCGCTATAAAAGGGAAAATACCTTAGGTTCGTCAGGATCATTTGTCAATCAACCGCCGTCGCGTACGAACCTCTGTGAAAATCTGTAGAGAATAAAGACAGCTTTTGAGCAATCTGTCTGTGTGGTTTACTTGCCTTTGTTTGTACTTGTCGCTTTTGGCAAACCCCATAACATTTTCAACACAATGGACGAATTTGTTGAGGTGTGTATCCTTGGAATTCCTTTGAGAATTTCGAACTTTTATGGCGCTAATTTCAGAATAAAAACAACGAAAATTAGCTCACTCGAGCTGAAACAGGGGCAGAGCTATTCCCTTTATAGCGCGTCTTCGTGTTTAAGGGCCCTAAATTTCGCCTTTAGTGAAGCTAGTTTGTTAAACCGATACGGCCATTACAAATGCACAGTACAACACACAAACAGAGGATGGGAAGCCTGTGGTTGAACTCGTTTGGCCAGGCTTTTGCTTAATTTTTAGAACCCTAGTTGTTAAGATAGAAATATTGAGTATAATTATTTTTACAGTGAACCTTGTAGTATTGTCCTTTTTTAGACCAGCGCAGTTGTGGAGTCAATGTTTATCCTGTCCTGTTTTGAGTGTACTATTTTTCTTATATTTCTATATTTTTCTTATTCCGCTTTTGATCTTTTTGCAGCACGGTAACATCTGTTAGATTATCGAAGGATTGCAAGAATGTCTTTTCTGTTTCTCAAGGTATAAAACCTTACCATTACATTTTAATTTAGCGAATTTATCTTGACTCTCGCAAACTAAACCCAAGTAAAGAACATTATTACAGTATCAGAAAGGGAATGAAACCAGTTATAACTCGAATCGGACATGTTTGACCAGTGATAAGTGTGGGAAGACATGGAAACGGTTGCAAGCGTGGGAAAATGCAAACTCGTGGTAAGCGCGGGAAAACATGGACACAGTTGCAAGCGCGAACATGTAACGTGTAACAAGTGGAAAGCGCGGGAAACATGTTGTACCGGATTTTAAGGCAAATATGCTAAATCAAAAGTGGTTTTGGTTTTAAACTTCACACTCGCCAACAATGGGTCTGATTGGTTAAATCCTTTGACACAATTTTGGGAAGCAATACTCGGAGAAATCGCTGAAAAGCAAAACCTAAATAAACTCACTTACTCAATGAACTAGACGTTTTTGTCACAGTGGTTGTAAATGAGAATTTGTTGTTTCTTATCAAAGCTGTTTCTCTTGCTTGTCAGATACACAACTCAAGATGTTCTCTATAGAGACCAGACAGCAAGTGAGAGGAATCAACCTCTCATCAATGGTAGGTTTTTCTTTTTTTCTGTCAACTGTTTAAGACGATAGAGAAAATTCTAACGAAATACTAGGAAGGTGTACGGGCAGTCTTAAAGAATCTGACCCACCCAGTTTGCATTGCGCGCCTACGTTGGTTCATCCGCCATTTTCAGGGCCCCCGAAAGTCCAGTTGTAGATGAGAAATTCGCTCGTGCAAGAGGTGATATGCTTGCCCAAATATGGAATAGAGCCGTATCATAACAATAAGAGAAGTGCGCAATGCAAACTGGGTGGGTCAGACTCTTTAATGATCAAGATGAAACAAAATGAAAACAGCGCATTCATCAAGTATTGTTCCTATATTTTCATTGTTCATAATTATCTTTTCTCTTCTCGCCTTGCAGGCTCTTTCATCATGCGCCATTATGCCAGACTCGAAAACTATAATAGTGGGATCGTGGGATAACAAAATGTGAGTGCCTTGCTTTTCGTGGACTTACTTCAGTTAAAAAGGTTTCTCTGGTAATCTGTAACGTTAAATGGCTGAATTGTAAAAATTTAATTTGTTTATTGTTGTTGTGGATGCAGATACATTTATTCTGTGGAGTATGGACGAGTTGTGGACACCAAGTCAGGACATGACGATGCCAGTAAGTGTTGAATATTCGAGCGAGTTACTTACTTTGATACAACGCTAAAACTTACAAGAACATGATAAAATTGCGAAAAAACGCAAGCAACCCAATCACTGAACAGCAAAACGAACCAATCAGAAGTCCACGACAAATGCAACTGGTGCCAAGCGCGGAAAAACGCACGTAACCCAACGCCAAACAGTGCATTCAACCAATCAGAATTCCACGACAAATGCAACCGGTCCCAAGCGCGGGAAAATGTGCAAGCTAGCGCGGGAAAACGCAAGCAACCCCATCACTGACCAGCGCAACGAACCAATCAGAATTCCTTGATAAATGCAACCGGTGCCAAGCGCGGGAAAACGCAAGCAACCCCACACTTAACAGTGCAACGAACCAATCAGAATTCCGTGATAAATGCAACCGGTTCCGAGCGCGGGAAAACGCCCGTAATCCAACACCAAACACTGCAATCATGCCAATCGGAACTTCATTCTCCTTTTGTATTACTTGTGTGGCAAAAATAAATAAATAATAAAGAGGAAACATTCAACGCTTGTCAAGCTCGGGAAAACGCACGTAAACCGGGCAACAAAACTGTCAGAACTCAAAGAAAACAAATTACAACCCTCACCAGTATTATTTTTCTGTTATCATAAAACCAATAAATGGACAGTTTTTCTGCCATTTTTAGACAAAGTTTATTTCTATCCTGAATGTTATATTTGCATTTTAGTTTCATGTTTGTGCTGGAATGATGGCATCTTAGTAACTGCTTCATGGGATTCCACCGTCAAGGTAAACTTGATCGCCATAGTTAAGCTGTTGTTTTTCAGAAGTAATTAACGTCTAATTTCTGCTTACGCTGTTGATACATCGTCAAGTAGACATGTCATAAGAACAAACTTATTTTGGCTCGACAATTTGAACGTTATATCTTGCTTAGAAGCGAAGATCTAGGTCAGTGGAATTTTTAGAATTTTTGCATACGTTCGTATGGCGGTACGTAAATCTTGCCTAGCGCCGTATAAACGCTCATATTTATAAGGCTTCCAAATTTTAAGGCGCCCTTTCGGTTCGATGGTTTTTCGTCCAAGTTGAAATAAAAAAAAATATTAAAAAAAACTGCGAGTTGGTCTTGCTTTCAGCTTTGTACTTTAGAAAGTTGTTTTACGTTGTAGACTTTGTTATGAACTAAAGACAGAATTGTATTTCATTTCTTCACTTAAAGGTTTGGAAGTTCTTTCCTGAGCCAGATGGCAAAAAACCCTCTCCGCCGGAAATTCTGGTAACTTACACTTATTAAATTACTCAATCACTCAAGACATTAGTTATAGAGCAGTTTTCAATTGAGTGTCGTAAAACCAAAACCAAAGTAATTACTCTGACCAATCACAGCAGTCGTAAACAATCCAATGAACCAATCAGAGCTCGAAGCAATTACATGTCGGCGGCGCCAAGCGCGGGAAAACGCGTGCGAGCAAGTCACGATTGGTTTTGGTTTTACTTCTGATTGGTCGAGAAAGTGGCGCGAGATTTTTTAGCCAATTACAAAGCGTAGCAATGCAAAACCAAAGCAATTGTGAAATTACTTTCGACACAATTGAAAACTGCTCTATTAGAGCGGTTTTCATTTGAGTGTCGTAAGATCAAAACCAACGTAATCACTCTGGCCAATCACAACAGGCGCAGTCAATCCAATGAACCAATTAGAACTCGAAGCAAATACATGAAGCCGGCGCCAAGCGCGGGAAAACACCTGCAAGCAAGTCACGATTGGTTTTGGTTTTACTTCTGATTGGTCGAGAAAGTAGCGCGAGATTTTTTGGCCAATCACAAAGCGTAGCAATGCAAAACCAAAGCAATCACGAAATTACTTTCGACACAATTTAAAACCGCTCTATCTAAGGTAGCTTCAGAGTTTTCATGAATGACGTAATTTATGCGTTTTGAAGAAAAATATCAAATGAACATCTGACAGATTTTCAACGCTTAAAGGTATCAATTTGCCCGTTTAACGATGATATAACCTCTATGTGGACAGGAAAATGTTCTTGTTGCCCATGTCGATAGGGTGTCCGTAAAACGGTTCGATATTGTGCTTTTCACAACGCTTTGTTGCTGAGTTTCAAGTTTTCTCAAAAAATGATTTGACTTGAGTTTTGTTCATTTTCTTTTCAGGCCGAGCTCGAGCATGACACTGAGGTAAGACAGAGTCGCTTGTCCTATTACACTGTGGTTTAATATTTTGTTCTCCCTTCTCGCCTCCCGACATACATTTCTGCGATGTTTTCATACCTTATTTTGCTTGCAGGTAAATTCAGTGGATCTTGATCCTACAAACACACTGGTGGTGACAGGAACGATGGATGGTAAGTATGATGGATTACTTTATTTAGAGCGGGTTTCAACTAGTATCCAAAGTTATTACTTTGGCCAATCACAACAGGGGAAGACAACCCAACGAGCCAATCAGAGCTCGAAGCAATTACATGTCGCCGGCGCCAAGCGCGGGAAAACGCGTGCAAGCAAGTCACGATTGGTTTTGGTTTTACTTCTGATTGGTCGAGAAAGTGGCGCGAGATTTTTTAACCAATCACAAAGCGTCGCAATGCAAAACAAAAGTAATTGCGAAATTACTTTCGACACTCAGCGCATACTCCCGTCACGCGGTTCTCCGAACGTTCAAGCTTTCATTTAACTCTTTTGCCTGCTACACAGGCTGTCTTACAGTTCAGTACCATCTGGTTTTCACTTCAGTAACAACCGCATGAACAAGCGCCGTTTTTATTCTGTTAATCGGCGAAATAACGTTACTCGAAAGATTCTCACTGTGTTTATGTTGTCTGTGTATCAGGAACTGTGATGCTTTGGAACATTGATCAACAAGCCGCCATCAGTCACCATCCCAGTAAGATATCACTTCTAGTAAATTACCACTAACCTCGTCCACAGGGTCTTCTCCGCTTTTAAAATGACGGGTCGGGCAGAGAAGACCCTGGACAAGGCTGACAAAATACTCCAAGAATCGTGGAGTATTTTGTCACGTGACACACTTTGAAAGGCATTTTTGGAGGTTATATCGATATCCCAATTGGCAGGAATGTTTGTTGTCTTGCTATCTGAGATCGTTGTTCAAAAGAAATGAAGGCATTTCATCGTGATTACGTGACAAAATGCATTTTGGAGTCTTGTCCAGAGGTTTCTTATGCCCACAATGAAGCCCGTTTCATCATCCTTATGTTGGGATTTTTATTTCTAAGCCAGTCAAAACTCAAACTAGCCACTTGGATTTTTTCAGCGAAGAACACGAAGAAGAAACAGTTATATTTTATGAAGTTTTATAAAGTCCAAATGAAAACAAAACAAACAAAAAGAAGAAGAAGAAGAAGGGAAAGCAAACAGAACAAGTTCTGCGATTTGTTCTTCTTGTGAATCGTTGGAATAAATTTCACGCTAATGTGATTTCGGGTTTCCATGCAAGGTTGTTGGTTATATTTTTGAAAACTAGAGTGCCTCTGGTAAGAAAGTTTCGTTGACAACATGTTCGTTTTCATTTCAGTTCATAAAGAGACTGTCCATTCAGTTCTGTTCAGTCCAGGTAAGTTGGATACTTTAACCCTTATATCAAAATACAAATTCTCCTTTCTTGTCCCTTTACATTTATTACACCAGAAGTTGGGAGAAGTCGTTAAAATATCAAGAGAGTTCATCTTGGGTGATCATGTCCCTAATTCTCATGACCTCTCTGATTGATTAAGCATTGATATTAGAAGGAGAAAAATGATGCTTATCACTGTTGGGGCTTTTAAAAGGGTTAATGGCGGATTCAGAACCTGGACGTGTGTTTTTTTTCAGATGGACAGCGGATTCTCTCCTGTGGCGCTGACCACTTCATGAGAGTGTTGGATGTCCATACGGGGACTGAAGTGTATTCCAAAGATGTCGGAGAGGAAATCAGGTATATTGATAGAAAATTCGTACTAGCCAGTGTTGCAAAATCTTTGAAATCTTTCCCACTGATACCAACCAATACCGTACCCAAATCAACAAACCACAATTCCCTTCACTGCTCCTGCGCGGTGGTATAAAACAAGTGGAAGTTTTATCCAAGAAATGCCTGGCTTGCGAATACAGCCGCCTCTCATCATCGCTTCTACCGCCCCTAGCGACTGTCCCTAGCGACCGTCCCTAGCGACCGTCCCTAGCGACCGTCCCTAGCGACCGGGAGCGATGAGAGGCGGCTGTAATCGCAGGCTAAGCAAGCCCTGGTTTTCAAGGTTTTCTCTCGCGTTTTTGCGGAACTCTAAGTTGAAGGCCAGTTAATGAGTATATAAAAAAATTAGGAGAGCACTAGAAAATCCTTTAACAAGGAGGCATCGTATGCTTAAAGCCTCCAGTTAACTTAACGTGGTTTTGTGCAACCGGCCCTGATCTCCTACGATATTTAGTCTCTAATCTAACAACCTTATAGTTTGGTAAATTGGCATATTACTGTTGGCTTTTGATATGAAATATGTTTCAAAATTACAAGGAAAAAATGTTCTGGTAACAAAAGCGTGGACCGAAGCCCAGATTCAAATTCTGTTACAAATCTTTGAATTTCTGTCTTGTTTGTTGGAAATTTCAATGGCGCAATTTTTTGCTTGGAAGGTCTTATTAATACTTGTATGTCACGTTACTTAGAAACGTCTAATACATACCGCGGGCTCATTGTTTTCTTGGCGAGTATAATTTTACCATGGAACGTTATGATTTTGCAGATGTGCTGTGTGGGACGGTCAGATGGTACTAGCTGGTGGAGAATCGGGATACTTACAGATCTGGGATCTGATAAATATGCAGGAAGTTTGCAGAATCACAGCTCATGAAGGTACAAAACACCCGCTGTAGTCGCTTAGCTCACCCTTCGATATATACATAACGGGGAATGATCGTGACGAATTTTGATAGTTCCAAGAATATTGTTTTTATGGGCGTGGCACGAATGCCTTTTCACCATGTGATAAGAGGTACCATTTTTTCTGATAAGTACAAAGTTGTCAATGTTGTTTTTCCGCGTAATACCATGAAGGGTATCTGGATAACTTTAACACTGGATATTTTAGAGTTTAATACTCAGTGGTACCAAACCTCTTCTGACCCGCAGTGTGAATTTACTAATCTATAGCATGGTCGTGTTTTCTTTTTCAACCTTTCCAGGGGCCATTCGTTGCATTGATGTATCAAGTGATGGCTGCACTGTAGTGACGGGAGGCGAGGATGGGCAGGTCATTATGTGGAAACTCCATGTTTAAAAGCAAAACCCATCACCAACTTACGCCATAGTCTAGGAGAGAACCTGGTGTCCAGAGTAGTACCCAATATCACGCGACCTGTGAATTCTCCGTCTTCCTGGGGAAAAGAGGTCTCATTGCAGAAACCAAGAGGCGCCTTGCAAGTAAAAGCACGGCACGGTTAAAAGTTGTACTCTGAATAATGAGTCCCTGTTAGGTGACATGGCTGTCATCTTGATAGCTGCCATCTTGATAGCTATGCTGTCGACCGGCGTTCGTAGGTCACGCCATTCTCGTATCTCGCTCAGTACACGACACCGCGCACGGTTCGACCCGGTCACCTATTTTCTTTAATTGAATACCACAGGCTACACTATCTTTGAAGAAAAATATAAGAGACTAGTCGTCTATTTGATAGCCTATCAACTTTGAGATTTTGGTGGTTTTGATCAGGAGAAACAAACGAGTTAACACGAAGAAGAACAAACGAGTCCCTCCATCCGGGGGTCTATCTTCTTACTCACCCTACTCTGGTAGGGTTCATTTGTAACGCAACATGGCTGCCTTGATTACAATGTGAAATGGGAAGTTTACTCTTTCATTTACATGATCGGTTCGCAACATACAAGGTGTTTCATCCACATATATAAAGTACATTTCTGTAAGGAGGTGTTTTCAATAAGTGTATGTATACAGAGAATTTAGAGAAGCGTTTAACTACGTAAATTTAGGGCTACTATTTTACCCGTAAATAGGTTCTCTCTGATCTAGCGGTTTCAATGTGGAAGAGATGCAACCTAGTTCCCAGGGTCCTCTCTCTTCGATGATGAACTAGCTGAAGAGAGAGGACCCTGGGAACGAGGTTGGAACAGATGTATATTTGAGTATAGAGCAGTTTTCAGTTGAGTGTCGTAAAACCAAAACCAAGGTAATTACTCTGACCAATCACAGCAGTCGTAAACAATCCAATGAACCAATCAGAGCTCGAAGCAAATACATGTAGCTGGCGCCAAGCGCGGGAAAACGCGTGCGAGCAAGTCACGATTGGTTTTGGTTTTACTTCTGATTGGTCGAGAAAGTGGCGCGAGATTTTTTTAGCCAATCACAAAGCGTAGCAATGAAAAACCAAAGCAATTGTGTAACTACTTTCACACTCAATTGGAAACTGCTCTATTGTAGATTATCGGAAATTGTTTCTCGGTGTATTATAAATGTTATGTAGCCAAAATAGTTAAAATTCCTACAGCTATATTAAACTGTATACTACGGTTACATATATGAACGGAAGTTTTAAGTAAGCGATTTAGATAAGGTGTTTTATAATATTTATTTGGGACAAATTATTTCCCTCAATGAAATTCATAAATTCGCAGATAATTGTATAGCCATTAGGTTTATGATCCGTATTGTCGATTGATGCTATTTTCTTTTTTTCTGGCAACTTTGAGTGGTTGTTTACTAGTTTGGATTTGGCGATAAAACCTCGACTCGTTGCCACTCGATAAATTTTCTGAAGAGTTTTAGACAACTTTTGGATAAAATCTTTTGTTAGGTTTCTGTTGTTTGGTCAGCCGAAATGTTGCTTGCTTGACAGCCGAGGTAAGGGAAGATAGAGTTAATTCGAGACGGTAAATTTAGTAGCTAAACAGCGAATTCGCGTGGGGGCGAATCGTCCGCTTACCTCTTTGATTGGCTGAGTTGTTTGGAAAGCTAACAGAAGGATGTCAAAAGCATTTCAAAACTTTATCGAATGGCGAGGTGTAATAATTTCATCCTAAAATTTGGTTCCTTGTACAGTATTTGTAAATTAATAGACTTTTAATAAATAAAAATAAATCGTGCGTGTTGGTCGCTTTCAAGAATAATTCTTGTTTTCGTTCATCAATTGAGTTTCCTCGGTGTTGAATTTAACGTGGCAAACGATTTACCGCCATCTTAAAAGGAAGATCTGTTTTTGTTTTTAGGTCAGTATTAGATAACACCCACCTACACTACCTACTCCTTCACATGCCTCACACGTAAAGTATGCTCATTTTTCCACTTGGGGAAAGTCTAAAATGCTTGCCTAAAATTGTGCCTATCACCTCAGTTACTGTCTGGGCTGTTAGAGAGCCTACAATACCAGAGTACCACCGAGCTGCTCGGGTCAACTCGGTTTAATTCTGCTATATGAATGGATCCCCTTCCTGAGAACGAACCTCTTTGTTCCGCTTTTTGCGTTGTGTAATTCTCAATAAGGTGTCCGAGGTGGTGTAGGTGGTGTTGTAAAACATCTTCCTGAGCTTTTCCACGCTAGATTTTCAAGTCAAGACTCTTATATTTTTAATCTCGTGAATACGCGAAGCGTTGAACGGGGAAGCCTTTAGGCTTCAAAGAACAAATTCCTCTAATTTTGAGGAAAACATGAAAAATTTCGAAACACGACTGAAGGACAGAGGTTACCCAGCTAGGACTGTAGAAAAACCCCTCTCAGAGGTCAAATTTTCCGATATAAAAATAGTATAGAAGCAAAGACTGATACAACGTAGGTAGAATATTTAAGAGCCAATGTCTGAAATTTTCGAGAATCGGGCGTCACTCACAAAATTTCGGATTTCTTCATATTTTGCCCAAATAATCTCTATAGTGAAGTATTTTCAAAAATAACATTAAAAATTGTAACGGCGTTTTATTTTTTTCGAAAACGGGCAAAGTTTGAAAAACGGAAAATCGGCGGCCTTTCAGTTGTGAAACTGGCGAAAAATTACACATTTTCATCTCGCTCGTACAGAAAAACGCGATGCCATACATAAATAAAATGTGGCCACAACATAAACACGCTCTTGGTCTTAACACTACTGTTATTTACTTTGGATTAGCAGTTGAAATAAGAATATTTCGGCCGTTAGAAGAAACATGATTTCTTCCATTTTAAAAATTAGCAAATTTGAACCAATTTCAACGCCGTGGAAACCCAATTGGTACGTTGAGTTTGAAAACAAAATTAAGACGGTCTTGAAGCACAACTTCTGCTGTTTACTGTGGTGAAATATTTCTGGCGGCACTTTAAAAGTGCCCCGTCGAGAGACCAAAATGTGAAGGGTAGTTTGACACCAGGAGAACTTGTGACACGAACCTGAGCGCCGACACTACGCACAAAATGTTTATCGCTAAAAATAGTTCCTGAGATAGAGCCTTGTTCAGAATCGTAAAGACTTCAGAAGAACTTTATCTATCCTTTGCTAACTTAAAATGATATCTTTTAAGCAGTTTGTTGGGATACGGAGTAGAGACACGAACATCATGTTGTGTGACCTTACAAATAACAGCGATCAACACTTACCCGCTTTTTCATCAGAAAATTAAACTGACCCGAACCTTGAATTGCGTTTATAATAAAGACAATCCTGCACTCCGATCCATTATATTGCTGAGATCATATCATAGCGTTATTTACTCCAAATTTGTTAAAACAACAGTCGCTAAATGACAGTTCGGAAGTTTCCCACAATGTGTTGCAAAGAGATTGCGTGACGCGTAGCACGCTGGAATTTGTTGCGTGCTTATGGTATCGGTCACGGAAAGAACATTGCCGTGGAAAAGGTTTCAGGTCAGTGTCATTTAAGCCCCATTTACACGAGCAATTTTTCCTTGACAAGTTTACTTGCCAATTTTAATTGCTCGTGTAGATGATTAACAAGTTTTCCTTTACAATTTTCCATTGACAAGGTTTCCTTGTTCGTGTAGACGACGAGCAAGTTTTCCTTCATAAGTTTCGGTTGTGCCCGCAATGCCTAAATCAATAATATCCTTGCCACATTTTCCTTGTTGTCCGTCTACACGAGCAAATTTCTGGTCGACTTGACAATTTTTCGTTGTCAAGGAAAAGCTAGCATGCCAGCTTTTCCTTGACAAGGAAAAATTGTCCACTATTCTCCATCTACACGAGCAATTTTTCCTTGTCAAGGAAAACTTGTCAAGGAAAAATTGCTCGTGTAAATGGGACTTTATAAAGTGGGCTAGGGGTCCTTTAGTTGTAGAACTTGAGGCTCTAGTGGGGTCCGAGTGCATGCCTTCTATATTGATTTTTGACGTCGGGAGGCTCGAAAGTGCTTTTTACATCATTCAATACAAGATATTTTCGAAAACAAAAGTGAAATTCAAAGATATTTTTTTCTTTTTAGCCACTATTGCACCCGCTTTCCGTTAATAGTTCATCAGAAAATTAAACTAACCCGAGCCTTGAATTGCGTTTATGATAAAGCCAATCATGCACTCCATTGTTGTAAATAAATTCCTGCACAGCAAATGTAGAGAAAAAAATCGTTCACAGCGAGCGAAAGAAAAGTATGGAATAATCTCGAAAAAAATTCAAAATTCGAAAAAAATTCATGCATCACACAAGGCTTCTTCAATCTTCTTACAAGAGAAAATAAAACTGTAAAAGTGGTTATATTAGCAATCTTGCATTACATTGGCCCTTCATTTTCTAGCTTTACTAGGGCAACTATCCTCAAAATCTTCAAGGAGGGCCATCGATGGCGCTTTTTTCATCACTGCCGGGCACGGGCACGACGCATTTCTTTTGTAACTACATCCGGGTCGACCTTCCTGTCTATGGATTGACCAATAGTGAATTTAGCCTCCAGGTAGGCTTTCTGCTTTTCATTTAATTGGTAGCAAGGGCTGTTCCATTTCCTTTAGCGCCCAGCCCGCCTTGAGGCTTTGGCCTTTGTTTGAGCTGCTAACTGAGCTTGAAAGAAAGAAAGAAGTGCAACGCTTTCGCTGAGGAGGGTGGCGTACTGTTGTTTGGCCAGGTTCATTATAATTAGGGTGTGCCTCTCCGGTGACCTGGAGCAGGCTTCTAATGACAGATGGCGTTACAGGTCGGACGGCCGTTGAAACACTCTGATGCAGCCCCCGGGAGGTACTAGTCTGCGAGCAAGGCTCTCGTTCTTAGGGGTTGGGAGGAAGGGGTTCGGGGGGCCTCCTCCCCTCCCAAACCGCGAACCCGGTCCCGACCCCGAGAGCTTGCTCGCAGGCTAGGGGGGTACTCGGATATGTCTTGGCTGGGTATGTGCCGCCCGGGTCTCCAAATTTAGACCCCGTTTTAGAAAGAATTTGCACTCAAAATGTTACCCCATTCAAAAAATAGGTCAATTTTTAACACTCTGATTCTAGAAAAATGATACGGAAAATGATATGCGATCTCGGATGGCAGAGCCTCGAAGCTCGCTGGGCTGTCAGCCGCCTATCACTGATTGTCCACGGCCTTGTGGACGTTGAAAGTCAGATTCTGGTTAGGAGTACAAGTGGGCATGTAACTAGACGATCCCAAGGTCAACACCACTTCTGGAATATCCTGCGCAGTATTTAATTTAGATTTCGTAGAAATTGCGTAACTTTCAATAGCCCATTTTTTAAAAAAGGTTATTTCTTTGTTTGTTCGACTTATACATCAAAATACGACAATTCTGCTTCCACACAAATCAGCAACATAATTGCTTTGATTTCAAATAAAAGATAAAGTCACGATCTACAATTTCTTTATTCACCATCTTATGAAGCTTTCGTGCGTTCGAAATATTATACCTCGTTCTGGGAAATGTCTCTAAAATGGATACCCGTTCGTTCTAGACCAGGAGTCCCAAAATTACGACCCCGTTAGGCGGCACATACCCGTATAGGTATTTTTGGGAAGTACCCCCTCCCCGGGATGCAGCCTTCCTGTGGGTATGAAAATACATTGGATGTTGGTGGTTCAGCACTGTTTTCCTTGTCATCGGACGTGGCTGTTGAGACTGTAACTTGCGGTGGAGATGTCACAGAAACAGCTTTAAACCCACCAGCCGAAAACAGAACTGACAGCCAGCTGTAGCTCACATCTGTAATAGTATCACTATTCTCAGATACTTTTGCTTGTTTTTGAGACGTCAATATAAAGTCGTATTGACGTCTCAAAAATCTAAACAAAACTAATTTCGATTTTAAGGCGCGCGTTAATACTGCATTATATTGACGGCGTTGGAAGAAAATATATTCCGTACTGGGCTCCGTCCCCGGGGAATATATTTTCCCCCAACTAGCCGTCAATATAATGCAGTATTACAATTGACACCTCAAAATCGAAATTAGTTTATAAGAGTATTGAAAACATAACTTCGTAGCAGAATAAAGGCGGTGTGTTATCGCAAAAGAGCCGGCAAGGGGCGTAGTGAAAGGGTGACCCCCCCCCCATAAATGACTTGTATATTTATCTACCAAATATACCTAAAAGACGATTTGAACATTAATTAAAATTGTACCAAAAGGAAGGAAACAGACTTAATACATTTATACATTTCCAAAAACGGACGTTACTCCTGTGACTTTTCCACGGCAATTAATGTTCTTTCCTTGACCGATACCATAAGCACGCAGCAAATTCCAGTGTGCTACGCGTCACGCAATCTCTTTGCAACACATTGTGGGAAACTTCCGAACTGTCATTTAGCGACTGTTGTTTTAACAAATTTGGAGTAAATAACGCTATGATATAATCTACAAGGCTCAGATATTCCAAACACAGCAATATAATGGATCGGAGTGCAGGATTGTCTTTATTATAAACGCAATTCAAGGTTCGGGTCAGTTTAATTTTCTCGTGAAAAAGCGGGTAAGTGTTGATCGCTGCTATTTGTAAGGTCGCACAACATGATCGATGTTCGTGTCTCTACTCCGTATCCCAACAAACTGCTTAAGAGATATCATTTTAAGTTAGCAAAGGATAGATAAAGTTCTTCTGAAGTCTTTACGATGCTGAAAAAGGCTCTATCTCAAAGGAACTATTTTTAGCGATAAACATTTGTTGCGTAGTGGCGGCGCTCAGGTTCGTGTCACAAGTTCTCCTGGTGTCAAAAGTACGGTGGCCCACAAGTGTCACGGCAAAACTAAAACTCACGGCAGAACAAACCAAACTCACGGCAGAACAAACCAAACTCACGGCAGAACAAACCAAACTCACGGCAGAACAAACGAAACTCACGGCAGAACAAAGAAAGTTTTTCCACGGCGGAAGTGAAAAACCACGGCGGAAGTAAAAAGCCACGGCGGAAGTAAAAAGCTACGGCGGAAGTAAAAAGCCACAGCGGAAGTGAAAAACCACCGCAGACCAAAGGGCTTGTGGACTCGGGATTGGCGCTTACTTCGTTTCCCGCTTGTTTTGTCGCTTTATGTGAATATGTTTTGTTCCAAGTGCGGGACTGAGCTGTCCGTAATAGTTCATTTTTGCCCCAGTTGTGGAGAAGGTAAGTCTTTTTTGCTATTTCAGGCCGTAACTTTAGATTAAAGGCCATATTGACTGAAAAACTAGCGGTGAATCCCGGATAATTATGGACATGCCACATGCACACGAATCCCACCCTGCTTCCCCTATACTTGGTGCTCGGGCAATGTTCGATGACCGACTGTCGTATCCACTGCGTATCCAGCACTGACCTGACGAATTTGATTGGGTTGATCCTTCCTGAAGACTTTTATAACATGACAGGGAGGCCAAACGCCCTGGCCAAGTATAGGGGAAGCAGGGTGGGCTTCGTGTGCATGTGGCATGTCCATAATTATCCGGGATTCACCGCCAGTTTTTCAGTCAACATGGCCTTTAATCTAAAGTTACGGCCTGAAATAGCAAAAAAGACTTACCTTCTCCACAACTGGGGCAATAATGAGCTATTACGGGCAGCTTATGCTCAGTCCCGCACTTGGAACAAAACATATTAATAACATAAAGCGACAAAACAAGCGGGAAACGAAGTAAGCGCCAATCCCGAGTCCACAAGCCCTTTGGTCAGCGGTGGTTTTTCACTTCCGCCGTGGCTTTTTACTTCCGCCGTGGCTTTTTACTTCCGCCGTGGTTTTTCACTTCCGCCGTGGAAAAACTTTCTTTGTTCTGCCGTGAGTTTTGTTTGTTCTGCCGTGAGTTTGGTTTGTTCTGCCGTGAGTTTGGTTTGTTCTGCCGTGAGTTTTGTTTGTTCTGCCGTGAGTTTGGTTTGTTCTGCCGTGAGTTTGGTTTGTTCTGCCGTGTGTTTGGTTTGTTCTGCCGTGAGTTTTAGTTCTGCCGTGACACTTGTGGGCCACCGTACAAAAGTACCCTTCACATTTTGGTCTCTCGACTGGGCACTTTTAAAGTGCCGCCAGAAATATTTCACCACAGTAAACAACAGAAGTTGTGCTTCAAGACCGTCTTAATTTTGTTTTCAAACTCAACGTACCAATTGGGTTTCCACGGCGTTGAAATTGGTTCAAATTTGCTAATTTTTAAAATGGAAGAAATCATGTTTCTTCTAACGGCCGAAATATTCTTATTTCAACTGCTAATCCAAAGTAAATAACAGTAGTGTGAAGAACAAGAGCGTGTTTATGTTGTGGCAACATTTTATTTATGTATGACATCGCGTTTTTCTGTACGAGCGAGATGAAAATGTGTAATTTTTCGCCAGTTTCACAACTGAAAGGTCGCCGATTTGCCGTTTTTCAAACTTTGCCCGTTTTCGAAAAAAATAAAACGCCGTTACAATTTTTTAAGTTATTTTTGAAAATACTTTACTATAGGGATTATTTGGGCAAAATATGAAGAAATCCGAAATTTTGTGAGTGACGCCCGATTTTCGAAAATTTCAGACATTGGCTCTTAAAGATGTACAGTCGAACCCCTGTTAAGCGGCCACCCTCTGGGAACTGGCTCGTCAGAAATTAGCATAATCCGTGGTATAGACACTTTTAATAAATACCACGATGCATCATTTTCCGCTAATGACGTCAAACATATTCTTTTGAATTCTCTTGCAATTCAAAAGAATACATTTGACGTCGATAGCGGAATGTGATGCATTCTGGTATTTATTAAAAGGGTCTATAAACGTCACTTTATTTGAGTACAATACAGTTGGAGGACTGCTGAACGTAATACAGCCTGTGTTCGGACTGTACATTCAAGTTCGTAATTTCAGTTTAATGGACAGTTATCGACGTTCAAATTTGACACTCTCTAAACTTTATTTATATGCTGATTACCATATGTTTACACAAATCAAAATATAGTACATTACTTGACAACAAAATCACGCGAACATTCGTCACCTTCTATTTCGGACTCTCATCTGTCAGCAGGTTATTCAAAACGATGTCAGCTACGTGTATTAAATTTTTGGTAGGGGTAAAAACAATAGGAAAACCCTCATCGGGACCGCCAAAAGGTGGCCGCGGTCGCTTAATAGGGGTGGTCGCTTAATATGGGTTTTATTTACAGTATTATACTGACAATAAATTCGGGACTTTGATTTAACAGGGGGTGGCCGCTTAATAGGGGTTCGACTGTACTATATTTCGGCTGGCCAAACCAGCCTCCTTTATTGTACTTGAAAAAGGCTGGTTTGGCCAGCCGAAATAAAGTACATCTTTAAATATTCTACCTACGTTGTATCGGTCTTTGCTTCTATACTATTTTCACTTGTTAAACCGATCAAATCACTAGTTTGATTCAACGTACACCAGCAGGATTGTCGTCCACGGTTACTTGTTTGAACTTCTCATTCCGATAGAAAAACGTCACTAGAACAGAAAAACAGAAATGCACGTAAGAAAATACTGCCCTCTGTAACGCAATACCACCCGGCGTTGCCCAGACTAAAGAACGGACATACTCATGGGAAAATGGCTCATTATACAGAAGAAGAATTTCATTCCCAATTCCATTCCCTGAAGAAGTCAGGCCGTGCCTGACGAAATATTGGATAGAATATATACTTATAATCCCAGTTGTACATCCAGCTTTGCCTTATTAGTTATTTCGTATCATTACACAGAATCAACCAGATCTGAGCGAAATCTTCTAGTAAAGGCTAAGCTATGAAGGCTTTAAATTTTTTGGCGAACTGCAGGAGTCGTGCAGGCCAGTCAACAATTTTAACTCTGATAAAAATTAAAACCGATCTGTGGACTTCGAATGGATTTTTTAGCATTTTTAGTAGGGGAAAATGTTATTCGATCGCTGTCATCGCTCGCTCACTTGGCTGTAAACCTTTGTTTGTAATTCCCCAGTGTATTACCAGGAGCCATAATCGTCATCTGGTTGTCTCGTTTCAAACAATGCATATTTATGTCACGCTAAGATGTTTTATCAATTTATTTACCGCCAGCGACGCCGCTAAAAGTCAATTTAAGGATTATCAAAAGCTTGAAACTTAAATAAAAAACACCAAGAATACAGTCACTAAAATTAACCTTATATTGTGATGGCTCTTAGAGCCCTTTGATTTTTTTCTCGACTTGAATTTGAAATCTCGTCTCGTGTTTCTTGTCACGACATCTGGTCAGTACACTGCGCAGTTGTCAACTTATATATTTTGAAAATCTCGAGTTATTTTTTTATTATTCGATGTATTTTACAATTCTCAACTTACGTATTATGATTTTCAACGTGTTTTTACTATCGTTATGTTCTTGTCCGCAACGGAACGCCATACCCCCGTCCCCCACAAGAAAAAGCGATTATTTCATACATATTGAGATTTTCTATTGAAATTTGGCGTGTGAAAACCCCGTTCAGGGTTCGCAGCCAATCAGAATGGCGAAACGACTTTCTCAAAAGTGAAAAAAACGTTTCGTGATTTTCGTCCAATCACAAATGTTTAAAATAACAAATTACAGCATGGGATGCGAACCAACTCGTGCGTATTATAAAATACCGTATTGCCCATGAAGTAGACACAGCGGAAAAACCGCCACGCATGCGCTCTGAAAATCTTGACCGTTACAAATTCAAAATGGCGGACGACAAATCGTATTTTGCTACGTAATTAGGGACCAGTTTGCAACCGTTTACATGAGCTGGAGACTGTGCCTTCACGCCGAATTTCAAGTTCAATTCTTTGACGTTTGTGAGTTCGTTTCTTTCAGTAATTCGACTTGGTTTTCCAAACATTTTGGCCTTTGCTTTACGGACCGTAACGACAGCTGTATATGATGATAGCTGCCCCAATCGTCCGTGGTTTTTTCCATTTATTAAGGTCATTCATAAATGATTAAGGCCAGGACTTCGGTTGTCGAAAGTTTGTGAATTTTCAAAGAAAATATCAAATATGACTTTTTTTTCGTTCTAATGACTTTTTGTAAATGCCTTTGAAAGATGGAAACCTAAATACATGCGAAGGAGTCTCACTGGCTTCGAATTTCGTCTTCATCTTCACGCTTACCTTCCCGACGAGCAGTCTTACGAACGGTAAGCAGATCATCTTGTTTATCTGGGCTGTTGTCTATGCCTTTTCTTGTGTTATGAGATTTTCTCATCAATGTAAACAGCTTGTTTCTTATAAGCGTTATTTTCAAAGTAATGTATTTAAACATAACTTGGATGAATAAACATTTTTTGAGTTCAAGATCTTTCTTGTTGTTGTTCTTGTTCGTCCATCTTATCTAGTTGTGTCGCGAACGCGGCGACGATTTCCCGCCTTTTTCGTCGGGACGCACCCAATACGATGTCAATATCAATTAGGCTGGTGACTTGACAGCAAACCGGCTAAACTGCAACAAAAACATGGCAGTTGTGTTGACGTTTTTTTAAGAAAATGTTTTGTGCTAAAGCACCCAGAGTTTTATGGAGCAAGGAAAATGTTTTGGCAAGTCCTCAAAATATAGATTGTTGGGGGAAAATTTCCTGTTTGACTAAAATAGAGTCTTTAAACTGTGGATTTCAAGAACGTGTGAGCCTCTGTGTGCGGCATTACGAAGAGGAAAAACAAAAACACCTAAGTGTCTGCTGTTTCCCGACACGCTCCTGCAATGACAAGTGCTCTGGCAAACTTACCGCTTGTCCACAGCGTCTTATTACAGTGTTCGAGGGATTGTTCAGTGGGGGCAAGATGCCGTCGGGCAGAATTTGTCAAACCCATTTAATGCAGGCCGACAAAGATGCTCGTATCATTGAAAACAAAAATTATATTTCTCCCAGAAAGGTGAGCCACTCTGCACATTTGTTTTTTTATTATTACTATTTTGCAAGAGAGCAAAAGTCGAAAAAATATTTTTTTTGTAATAGCGTCGACATTCAAACAGTCCAAGGGAAGACACCGGAGATGTGAAGGTCTCGCCAAGGGATCCCCCAAAATGGTGTGAACTAATTAAGCAGCTCGAGAGGCTGGAGCATGAGAATGAACGCTTAAAGGAAAGGTCCAAAAAGTTAGGTATTGAAAACTCAAACCTGAAGGACCAAATTAAAGGTGTGTTGAATTTTAATGGGTTTGTAAAAATTATTAAAAGTTTAAATGGGTTTCCATAACATTTAAAGGGTTTTTCAAGCCAGCTTTTTCATGAAACATTTTGTTTCAGTTGAGACCCACTTAATTGTACTGTTGATAAATTCAAATGCACCTCACAACTACTTTAAATGCTACAATTTGACCGGTCATCTGAAGAAGTCTAAATATAGTCTATAGCTATTTTTAGCAAGGATAACATTAACATTTGCAGATATGGAACAACAAAACAAGGACAAACAGAAACATCTTGAAGAGGCCAAGGCTGAGATTGACAGTCTTTTAGAGAAAGTCAGAGGTACCAGAATATAACATGATTGCCTTCAGTCGAATTCACACTGTGAACTATGTATTTTTACCCAAGGCATAAAAAGCCTAAATGCTGTACTAGTACAAACTGACAGAGATTTTTAACAACATACAGATCTTAAGGAAAGCAGACCTCATGATTGGATTTTGACTGAATCAACCTGTTTTTTTTATAACATTTTACTTCGCTAATATTCCCCCTAAGCTCACAGGGAAATTTTTCTACACAGGTTTTAAGGGGGAAAGATACTGTTATTTCAACTAAATAAATAATAATATTTTGAAATGAAAATAAACATGGAGAGAGCAATTACTTTAATTACACCCTGTAGATTCTGTAAATAAAATTAACAATAACTTTTAGGTCAATCATCATTCAGTGAGTCAGTGCACAGTTTCCACAAGGCACTGACACATCATTACACAATGGGTGGCAAACATCTGTACAACCCCACTGACATGGAAGAGTTTTGTGAAAGTCACGCTCCGGATTTATTCAAGCAAGTGTACACAGCAATTGTCAATGACTCAAAGGAAGCACCTTCAGTAAAAAGGTTGGAGCTGCAAAAAATAAGGACTGTTGCTATTCTACACAGTCTGTGTTTTTATCGCAATCAGGTATTTTCCTAGCAATAAAATATTTCAATATTGACTTCGTGAACTGGTGATATAGTAAAGTGGTTTTGTTTGTATGTTCAAATTTTCGTAAGGTTCTCTTGTAAGGCAATATAACTATATAACTGCTGTAGATTTGTACTCTTTAGTGGTTTTAATCCACAAATTATCATAACAGTAGGAGAGGCCAACATTGCAAATGACCACTCATTGTTGTTTTAACTGTAAGAATCTACAACTGGTACTTTTCCCAAGAAGAATGTAATTTTTAAATGAACCACATTTTTTTACTAGAAAATTTGCCCCATTCAAAAAGCAAATGGTCTAAACCTGAAGATGAGTGGTGCAAGCTACAGTGCATTGATGTCTGGAATGATCCTTGGCTACAGTTGCCACCCAAAAACTGTAAGGAATCATGAAAAGGCATTAGCAGAAGCAAACAAAAAGGAAGTTTCAAAGAGAATAATGGAAGCCACAGCTGTAAGGAAGATAATTAAGTTTAATTTTTTTTTTGTGCCAGAATAAAACTTACATGTAGGCTGACTCCAGCAAATCTTGCTTAGCTCCACCATTAGCATATTTATGCCAGTTCCCCAACTCATCATAGCATTGACAATGAGGATAATGGCTTACTGAAATTTTCTTTACAGTATCTTTAAATTTTTGGTTAGTCTTCTCAAAAAAAAAACATGAAGGTAAAAAATGGACAGGTTTTAGAAAAATTCCTCCCATACACAGTCAAACATATATTAAACCATCCAACTTAGCCAAAGTACTTGTAGATGTAGTGATATTCCTTATTGTACATACAGCTGCTAGCCATTTTGACTTTGCACAGAATACTGCTGAAGTTTAACACTACATGTTTTCTTCCACGTGCTGGATGTGAAACTTCAGTTCTACCAGGTCCAAAAATAAAAAATGACCTAACAGTTCAAGGAGACAATGATATACATTCACAAATTACTTGGCTTTCATTCCTTTTTTAGAAAAAGCAGTTTATGCTCCTCATTGAGGATGATATTCATTTCATTCATACAATCGGCCAGCCTACAACCAGTACCACGAGTACTGCTTGGCACATGTGCACAGGCTTACTGGATGTGCAAGACCAAATTCCAGCAGTGCCAAAACCTCAGAACACCAGCAAGCTTCATCGCACTGTTCCAGTAACCATGAAGAATGGCACAGTAAGACAGTGTAGGGGTGGCATTGATGTAACATCCATACTGCAACACTTTTCTAAGGCTTTAAATCAGTTCTTTTCTTCAAGCTATTTAAGTTCCTTGCCAGTGGGACACAGAACTTTGGACATGACAAATGCACAGCAAAGTTGTGAAAACCTGAGGTAAAAAACAGAAAAAAAGCAAGAAAAACAACTCTTATAAATTTGTCTCTCAAAATAATTTTATGTTTAATAATTACTCTGAGTTGGCTTCAGATAGGCAAAGTGCGCGAAACAGAGAAAACATCTACACTGCCTTCAGATTCCATCACAATTTCGTCAGGCTAATAAAATTCAGAAAAGAAATATCTTTCAGAACTCATAGAAGATATGTGTTTTGTTCAATTTCCTGCTTTTTTAACAAGGTTTCTTTGAACAAAAGTCACTCACTAAGTTGCTAGGTTTTGTAAACAAAAACCGTGGTGGGAAAAATCTGTAATGCCTGTGGGCAATCAGAGTGTGCATACTATTGCAGCCATATAAAAATGCTTAATAAATCAACACATTAAAGAATAAGAGACTGATAAGCATTTCATTAAATAAATAAAATAAATAAGTACATCAATCCCTCTTTTCAGAGTGTATTCAGATGAAGACAGACAGGAGTTAGAACTCCTGAGGACAACGTGGCTCATTGATGAGTTTGAACAAACCCTCAAAAGTGTCCACAACTACCGAGAGGCACTCACACACCTTCTAAGGGAGGCTCCCACACTAGAGGAGTACTTGCAGAAGTTTGTTGTCGTATTGAGTGGCGACTTCCCCACCTGGAAATATAACAAGATTATTGCAGAGGTTTGTTACATGTCAATATACTGTAATTCTGGGCTTAAAATTGGTACATGTAGTTGCATGATTATTTGCCAGCTGTCTGACATCCTGTATCATGCAGCAGAAAACAAAGACCTGGTGGAAAACATCAAGCTGTTTCTACATGCATTCACCGAAAAGAAGGTTGAAATATTTCATTCCGTTTTAAGAAGGTTTGTTAAAACATGACAATTACTTGTATAATTACATTTACAAACAAATTTAAAGCCATAGAGGATAATAAACATTCAGTGGTAGGCCCTTTACCAATTTCATTCAAATCATATATCACTGTATCATACAAATGCCATCATTCAAATCTTATTTATTGTAATAAACATTTTTGTAGAGATTATTTTACCTTTTGTTAATTTCCTAGAAATGTTCCTGTATGGGCAGTTCCTGCTGAGATCCAAACAATGGCACATGCTTTGAGTGGCAGGAGGTTCAATGATGACTTTTTGGAGTGGTTTCTTCCCGAATATGCAAGAGGCCGAGGTACCAAGCATATGGCTGAACTGGTTTTTGCTGCTGCAGAATTCTTCATTGAATTGTTTTGTGAAGTCTGGGCCACACAGGGTCAGACTAACAAGATTCCTAGAGGAAGGAAGAAATTTCAGGTTAGTAACTACATGTTTACTGGCTCCTAGAGTCTTTAGGTTTACTCTACCTGCCCATTCAGTGTACATGATACTTAAATAAAAGTAATTCACAACACATTCAGCGAATGGCATTCACTTAGGGAAATATGCAGGGCCAAAAAGCTAACATAATATCTAGACAACTTATTTTTTTTTGTTTTGTTTTTGTTTTGAAGTCATATTATTTACCTGCGCTTGACGCAACAATGGATCAACGGTGCCTTCCCCTGGGCTATTTGTTTCTGGGAAAAGAGCCGGATCCCATGCTAGCATGTGACCTTAGCACATGCCCAGTCAGCGATGACTACAATCACACAGTTGTACGTCTCACATGTGGCCACACATTCCACAAAGGATGTTTGTTGCAGGAGTCTGAACATGATGTTGAACACAACTATGCAATGGATCACACAGTGAAATGTCCTGTTTGTTATGGACCATTGCAGAAACACATGCAAGAACTTGCGACCACGTTAAACCGGTAAGATACAGTGCTGTATACATGTAATATAATTGACCTATTATTTGATGTATAAATGTATTATTGACATATTGATGCACATGTACTTTCCTAAGAAAAGTGCCATCAGGAATCAAAGTACTATTAATTTAAATTGGACAAAAATCGAGTGCCAGAATAATTTAAATTCTATTGCGTTTTTTGACATCCTTTTAAGGCTAAAATTATTTAGCAAAGATGTAAGTAACTATCCGTGATAACCCCAACAACAATTTCTTATCAGAGCCAGAGAAAATGAATTTCGAAGCTCACAAGCTATAGGCACAATCTCATGTGATTTTTTAAAATCGTCTATAAAGCGATTCAGTGGAACTTCGAAATTTGTTTTCGATGTTTGGTGTTGTTAGAGAAGATTTCTTTTGATAATACGTCACACAAAAGTTTGCAATAAGGTGTAAATAATTTTGGTTCGTACTTTTGTCTACTAAATACTCAAAGTCCTGGCGGATTCCACCTTAAATATTTATTACCAACCTCCATCCGATTGTTTGAAGTTCTATTTCAAACAGAAACGATGACTGACAACAATAACTGCGTAAAATCGTTTCAAAAAATGTACCTACCTGTGACAATTCGATGTCTTGTTGATTTCCAAACTTAGATATCTGGCAGGAGGCGCGGACGATGTTAGAAATGATGATGATGAAGACGACGATGAAGACACCACCAAAGATGAAACAGATGATGAAGAAGACTTCAGTGACGACAACATCGATGACAAAACGTACAAGGAACAAGTCGAAAAAATTCAGCAACAGGCGGTCGCGCGTTTCTCGTCCTTAACCAGGATAAACAGGAAAGATGAACCATCCGCCTAAGAACTTTCCTCGTATCTAAATCTCGCAACTGTCCCATTTGTCAATGGCCGGAGGATGAAATGTGGAAGGTGAACAGTTCCACACAAAACCACCAAAAACACGGAGGGCAACAGCCTTCCTTCGCGTTCGTTCCACTGCATACGATGGCTAAAAACTGTTATTTCATGAGCCATTTAAAATGAAAACGCCAGTGATAAATCCATTAGTTTTAGTCAAAACCTAAGAAAGATTGAAGGTAACTTGAAATATTCCCGAGATCAAATATTATTGTGTTTTCTCTATTCTCGAACCGCGTGGTCATCCGCCATTTTGAACTCAGTTAACGATTCGCGCAGGCGCATTACTTGGTAATTACGTCATAACAATCAGCCAATCAGCGGTTTTTCCGCCTTGTCCATGAAGTAATTTATATATCCAGTCATCTGTGAAATGTCCTCGCTTGCATAAATAATATTCCCGTCAATGACGTCATGTCTTTCGAGCTGATTCCTGTCACATGACTTTCGTAACTCCAGTGACGATCCCAAACCTAAACTTCAAAATGGCGGATCACGTAGAAAGCTCTGCGGCTCCATCTGCCCCTATTGAACCAGATACAAGCGAAAATGCGCCTTTATTACAGGAACAAGAGGATCAAAATGTTGATCTAGGACCTCCTCCTCCATTTATAGCAAGTAAGTGAATTTTACGGCCAACAAGAGTTGAAGTTCGCTTCCTTGAATTGATTAGAAGCAAACATTCAAACTCCATTACATTCGCGATCGCCTGTTTAGGTTCGAACCATGTTACGAACTTTGTGGGCTTCATCATCGTTATATTTTCATATTATTGTCTTCTCCAATGAAAGTATTTGTAAAGGTACGAAAAAAAAGACAAAACGGGAGAAAATACGGCCCATTCTCATAGAAAATCGTACAGTTTTGGTTGATTCTCCGTCCGGCTTGGTTATGTGCTTAGATACGAATAAAAATCCAAAACTTGACTTCGAGAAGCTTCATAACTTTACTTTTTTGGAGGTCGTTTCCTCATAACACTAAAGCCTGTAAAAATAACTACAGTGTAAAGAGGTATCGAGCAATTACATTAACATAAACATATGATTCTTCGATCTTCATGCGGAAGAAAAAGCTGTTTCGTGGTTTTAACATAAGTTGGTGTTGCATAATACCATCTTGAGTAAATCCGGTGTATAGTGTAAGGTTACAGTGCACAGACATCAGCAATTTGTTGCATTTGTAGAGGTATCTCCCCAATTCGTTTCAATGTCGATTTTTGTGCACAATGAAGTAAGTTTATACATTGTATGGTTGATTGCTTCATGTTCCTGGTTTTAGTTGACATCCACAAATTATCAGTATCTCTTTGTACCGCTTTACTGTCCTTCTTTAATAATTTTGTTCTTATAATTATTATACTCTCTACGCATAAAACAGATTTGTACAAGTTTCTTGCAAATCTGAAAACTGCAGTGTATCACATTGTTCAATCAAAGTGTAACTATATCTTTCCCGACAGTAAATGACTTATATTGGTTTTGTGTCAAGGAACCTCTTTGTTACGGACCAGTGGAACAGGGCTAATTGTTCTTATAACAGAAATATAGGTTGCGTATATCACTGCAAGGATCATTTCAAGAGCTGGGGCATAACCCACTTTTCTTGACTTTTAGGATAATCTTTATGTTTTGTGTAGATTTGGCGAAATTTTTGCATGTGGCATTCAATTTATTTGAAAAACATTGCCCCATAATTTTTTTCTAATTTTCGAACCCCTTCATTTTCAAGAAACAATGTTATTTCCAAAACTCTGTGTTTTCTAGCAGCTCTTTTGCTCGCTTCACCGATTTCATTGTTTGGAGAAACAAAAGGTTTGTTTTGCAAAAGATGCCGCTAGGAAACACAGAGTTTTTTGCATATGTTATTTCTTGAAAACGAAGCAAATACCAGCAAAAAAAAAATATATGGGGCGATATATTTTTTTTTAAATTGAAGGCCACATGCAAACAATTAGCCAAATCTAGGCAAAACATAAAAGTGACCACAAAAGTCAATACAGGTTGGTTATACCTGCAACCCCTCATTTCTACATTTGATTTCTTTTCTGCAGTTCTCACTTATGATTTCTCACATTTTTATTGTTATCTCATGAGATGTATAGTTTGTATGGATTTTGGTCTTTCTGGGTCAAAGTTAACTGTCTGTAATAAAGAGGTTTCTATGCAGAGGAAGTTCATACAAGAGTTGTTCAACTGTTAAGGAAATATTAAACAGGACCAAGTGCATTGTTGAGTTTTATAACCAAGCGGAAATAAAAAAAAAACATGAAAAAAGTGCTTAGAGAAGCAGAAGCCACAGGCGAGTGCTTTTTGCTTGTCTTGAATGTTGTTTTAAAATTCCCAAGTGCTTTTATAACTCAACAATGCACAACCAGAAAGCTCAATATTTCCTTTATCAAATGTCTCATTATTTGCATGCACTTATACTGGTGACGTAGGCTGCATGCATTAGCATGTGCTTCATTGCAATATACACGTAATGAACTTGATCTTACCAATCATATCATGCCCATTTCTTTGAACATTTTATGTACTTGTTGACTAAGTGGGAGGTCCGGATGGGAAAATATTTGGTCATGGTGTACGGACTGAGCGCAGCGAGGTCTGTGTGTCATGACCGAGAGCCAAATATTTTCCCATCCGGCCCAACCTAACTTAGTCAATAAGTATTTTATCATGACTATCTTGAGACAAAATTGCTTGAAATTTTAACATGCGAGGCTGTACACTTTTCTAGTAGGGCTATACAACTTTTTCCGGCCCCACTTGCACAAATGCATACGGCTCTCATACAGGACTTTCGTCAATGGTTTCACAAAGAAAAGGCTCACAGGGCCGTACGGGTCATATGATAGTATACATGTAATTTAATATAATAATTTATATTCAATGTGTTTTTTAGATGCCCCTCGTCCTGAACCTGGTACACCCCCACCAGCATACTCTGAAATGCCACCACCATATGCTCCACCTATGATGTCAATGAATACTGAGCCATCAGTGATTTGCCGAGTGTGTCAGCAGCTCATCTACATAAGAGGAAGGGAACATCAACGTGTTGTTAAGTGTGCAAACTGTCAAGAGGCCACAGTAAGTAATAATACTGACAGTTGATGCATTTAAGCATAGCAAATGTCTGACCAATTTTGTAAGCTATCATATCAAAATGTAGGCGTGAAAGGACATTTACCATCTTTCTTTCTTCATCGCGGTATGTGATATGTTAAGTAAAAACAGTAATAATTATTACGAGTTCAGGTACCAAACAAAGCAAACTTTTGGCAATGAATAACAAATAAAAATGCACGTACAACATGTGTGCAGTTAGACGCATCTGGACAATTGCGTATATGCATTAAACGTGTGCATGGTTTGCGTCTGCGTGGTTCGCTTATCTCTGAGCTGCACTGTAAATGTCAGCATGTTGCAAATAGAATCAAATAAAAACACTGGCTTGTTAAGGTAATTCCTTAGTATTGCATTGTACATCACGTTCTGCGCATAACTTCTTGTGTCATCAGCGCGCGCACGAGCGCGCGTACAGTCCGAACCAAGAAGGTTTCCTTTGAGGATAAGATGACCAAATAAATGAGATTGTTTTCTCCTAAACGAGCACGGTGACCCCTATTTTTTTACTGATGTCATTTACTCGTAATTACACTATAAATAACATATTTTAAGCAGAAAAAAAGGTCAGTGGTGGAACTTGAATTAATTCTGTGTAAATCGTGTGAAAACCTGTATTTGGAGCCAACGAGGAGTATGTGCTGCTGACGAAGCGGTCCGATTTCCTTGCAAAATTTGCAAGACCAGTCAATTTGAAATGACTTCCCTGAAAGAATGTTCCAAAATGAAATAAATAGTGTTAAAGTTTCAATAATAATCATAGTTTTCTGCAGGCAATAAGGATCCATTTCTTGATGTTCGAGTTTCGAACATTCCTCGCGCAATTATAAAAAGTCGCTATAAATAACGGGAGTACAGTGTAAAAACAAGCACGGTGACACCCTCTTTTTATTGCATTTTACGAATGCCCTAAGCATGGTTATCAATCGTACCAAGTTTGATAAAAAGTTAAGTATAAGATCCTTTTCAAGGGAATAACCTTAAACAAACTTGATTGATTATTTATTCCTTTTAAGCATTTATAAGCGAAAATCTAGACTTGTAAAGTTGGTGGCAATTGGGGTTGAAATAAACATAGAGATCTACTGGTTGCTGCTTTAAAATGAATTTAATAACAACTACGTTTTCTCCTAGCCCATTAAACCACCTCCAGCTGGCAAGAAATACATACGATGCCCATGTAATGCATTGTTGACATGCAAAGTTTCTTCTGTCAGAATATCTTGCCCGAGAGCTAACTGGTGAGTACTCTAATATTGACATGTCAATTCTCTTCTCTGTTTTCCATATATTAGGCCCTGTTCGCACTACGCGAAATTATGTTTGTTTTGCAAAAAAATCTGTCAACACGAAGAGTTTTGTAGTGCAAACGACTTTTTTCACCCACAAAAATTTTCGCATGTGTCACCAAACTTCAAAGATGCCGTCGACTAACTTTGGAGGCCGTAAATTTTTTGTCAGGCGAGAAAATCCTTTGTTTCGTGACATCCATCATTTATCGGGTCATCATATTTTGAAACAAATTTTATGCAGCATACAGCTGTATGTGATGGTATAGTTTCCCGCCATTTGATTCCTGTAAATCGTCGAATGACTCTCTTCCCATTCTCATATGTCTACGGAACAAAGTCTCGGGCCGGGAAAGTGGCGCTGGTGCAGATGAATTTCAAACCAAGATTCCACAGGGCGAGGAAATATCCAATACGGGTGAAAACGACGACGGTGGCGGCGTCTCCTCAGCTCAATTAAAAGCTCTAAAATTCAAAACAGGTGAATCCTGGCCACCAAAACTAGAATAAATTGTTGATGTAACAAAAAGAGGTTTTGCATTAGAAGTAGAAAGCAAAAAAGTGCGATAAAAATATTTCTCGGGAGCATTTTTCTTTGCTCACAGACTTTGACTCACAAAATTACGTGCAAAGACAAACACACGTCACGATATTTTTGTTATATTATCTTCATGGTATGATTGACTGTTTGGTCACACAAAAAAATTCACAAATTTAAGTGCGAACAGGATTACGAAAACAAAAATTAGTGATTACAAAATTTTCCATTTTTTTGCAAACGCCAAACTACATTTTTCGTTGTAGTGCGAACAGGGCCTTATATGGTTCAAGTTAAAAGAAGTTTTCAAGAACCTCGAGACAATTCATCTTGGGTGGTCTTCTGGGAGGGGGGGCAGATCCATTACTTCAAGAATGTTAATGCTATGGCAATAGAACTTGAGGGTTTATACATGTACATGTATGTAGTATGTCAAAAAATGTCTTAGTTAGGTTAGGACATGTTGCCTCCATCTTGGATTTCCATCCTGTTAGGAAAAGTGCCAAAATCAAAAGAGAAATGCTAAAATGATCCTAAACTGTAAAATTTACTACAAAAAAATTAAAACACAACAATATATGTTATGAACAAAAATCTGTCACATCAACATGGTCTTGGATAAATTTCAGAAACGTTTTCATTTTCTAGCTAAAATCCTGCTAACAGTAGAATTCCATTCTGTACATGTTGTTCATTGGTTCTCTTCAGTTGAAATATTTTTAATATTACTAGATTGTGGGAAATTTCTGGTTTAAATAGTAGCAATAATGACAAAACTGTGTTTCATGAATGTTTTTTCTTCCTGTTAAATTTACTTAAAATGCATTTCTTTTTCTTTTTTTAGCAAGCGGATAATCAATCTTGCTCCAGCTCCAACCCTTCCTGCCACAGTGACTTTGCCCTCTGTGCATAGAGCTCAGTTTAGAGTCACTTGTGGTCACTGTAATGAGATCTTTGTGGTATGTTCAAACTTTTAACTGTCTTGAGCCCCTTGTCATGCCAAAAAAGTCAACAGAAACAAATGTTTCTTTTTGAAAGTACATTTTAGAGAATAATAAACAGCATCACAAGAAAGTACTGAGGTACTCAATAGCTTTCATTTGAATGGTCACACTCAAGGATTCATCCACAGACTCAAAAGTTACATGTAGAACCACCTTGTACAGCATAATAAACAGTACCACAGGAAAGTACTGCTCAGTAGCTTTCATTTGAATGGTCACACTCTAGGATTCATCCACAGACTCAAAAGTTAGAACCACCTTGTACAGCATTGTAAATGTTCAGCACCACAGGTCAATAACTCAATAGCCTTCATTTAAATAGTTTACAATTTAAATAGTTTCCTTTAAATAGGTACAATTTAGGATTTTATCCACAGACTCGAACATTGAACCACCTTGTACATGTAAATGGTAAACAATGCCACAGGAAAGTGCTGCTCAATAGCTTTCAATCGGGAACATCTTTAAGAACTTCATTCACAGGCTCAAAAGATAGAATCTGTTTAAAAACTCCCAAGAATCACACAATTATTGTGTGATTTGTCAAGTTTGATTTCATCCTATTTGTTTCTGCAGTTTCACACCACAAGTCACCTGGCAAGATGTCCTCACTGCAGAAGAATGTGAGTATTATACTTAAAGGTTAACTACGTGCATTGAAAATATTGCTACATTTCTGAAGTAGTTTCATTTTGGTGTCTGTTCATTTGTCTCCCGATCACCAATTACATTATGCAAGCCTTGTTCTTAAAAGATAAGATGAAATCATTTCATCCATGAAGCATGTGTGGAAAACCTTTTGTCTTGAAATGCTTATTATATGATATATGGTACATTATAACTTAATCCAACCTACATTGTGGTGTATTGAAGATGTTATCACATGCATTCCAGTAGCATTTGAGCACCTGGCTTTATGGATGAAATGATTTCATATTGGGATAATTAATTTATCTCTGTCTGCAGCACAGGGATATGTTTTCGTGATTCTCCATGCTGAGCAAAGATAAACATTTCTGAGCCATGATTTGTGCTCCAGAATAGACATTGCTTGAAATATTGGCTGCCTGAAAGTAAGGTGACCAGAACCAGTTTATTTTTTATTTTTTGCTTTGTGTCTGATTCATTATCATATCCTCAGACACATTCAAATTCAACAAGGAATTTTTAGAGGGCCACCCTACATGTAATTAACCTAGAGTTAGATTGGTGTCACCCTCTTTAAAAATTGTTATTTATTTCTATTTTATTTTATGGTTTTGTTTTTAACCCATTGACACCTGAACCGCCCGTAACTGCCTGTACAAGACTCCACTGCTTTAAAAAATTGTAACTTTCTCAATCGTGCGAACATTGCCTTAACTAGCAGTTGTGAGCATTGACTAGAAAGTCTTTCAAATTGAAGGGCCGAGAGCATAACCAGCCTATATGACTTTTTGGTCCGTTTTTTTTTTTTTCGTCCAAATGAACTGAATTTTTGCACGTGGTCTCCAATTTAATAGAAAACCACAGCCCTATATTTTTTACCGCTGGTTTTTGCTTCGTTTTCGAGAAATAACGTATGCAAAAAAACGCAGCGGCGCTTTTGAGATCTTTTGTTGAACGAGAAACAAAAGAAACCTTTTGTTTTCCCGAACAATGAAATCAGCGAAGCGTCGCAAGCCGCAAGCCTCCGCTATTTAAAATTTACACTGAATGTTGTTGTTTCTTCGATGGCGCAAGTGGTTAAGGCGCGGGCCCAGAAAAGTGTCGGAGATGCTGTGGTGCCGGTTCGAATCGCGAAACGTCGATCTTTTTTTTTTCTCCATTTCGTCTCTTGTTCTTCTTTTTTTATCTTCTCTTCTTTTTTTTCTTTTCTCTTTCATCATAACGACCATTAAATAAAAGTACAGTCGCATTGTCGATGCTGCTTAAATCAACCGCTATATTAAAAGTTTGTGTCGAAATCTACCTTCGATCGAAGTTTCGGAGAAACGAAAGATTTGGAAATGCCGTCGTTATCTTCGAGATCTTGATCTGTTTATAGTGAAGTTTTGAGTAATTTTCAACGTGTCAAGCTTTCAAACAGCGAAATCAACAACCTGAAAAAGTCAGTGAACGAAGAACAATAATAAATTCAAGCATTTTTAGTTTAAAATTAACACAGAATGTTGTTGTTTCTTCGATGGCGCAAGTGGTTAAGGCGCGGGTTCAGGAAAGTATCAGACTTGCTGTGGCGCCGGTTCGAATCGCGGACCGTCGATCAGTTTTTTTTCTTGCAATTTTGTCTCTTGTACTTCTTCTTTTTCTTTTCTTTTTTCCTTTTTCTTTCTTTTTTTAATTTTTTTATTAAAACGACCATTAAATAAAACTCTCCTTGTCAACGCTGCTAATATTAACCGTTAAAGATCGTGTTAAAATCTACCTTCGAAGTTTCGAAGAAAACAGAAGATTTGGAAATGCCGTCGTTATGATCTTCGAGATTCTGATCTGTTTAAAGTGAAGTTTTGGCAATTTTAAACGTGTAAAGCTTTAAAACAGCGAAATCAACAACCTGAAAACAGCAGTGAACGAAGAACAATAATAAATCAGATGGCGACGCGCATGTAATCGACAACACTTTCTAGTCTGGGAGAATGGAAAGTTCGAATCCATATCCGAACGAGCGACATTCGCTTTTCTTATCTTTTTCTTTTTTCTGCTCCCTGGTTAGAATCTCACGCGAATACGGCCGATTCATTTTTGTAAACAACGTACACCAGCCTGAACCAAAGTCTTTCATTCGAAAGTCTTTCGGTGTCGAAAATGTAAGATGATATGTTAAATACAGTTTCTTCAATGGCGCATAAACTGATTAGTGGGCATAGCGTCTGGGAATCGTTTTTTCATGACGCCGGTTAGTCTCACGATCCGGTCAATGTTCTTTATTTCCCCCCTTTTTTTTCCCGCTTCGTTTGATAACATCTAAGACGAAAATCAGCACTGTTGGCGCCGCTTAAAAGTGAAATTAAGTTTGCGTTCGCGTTGGCATCAATACCGGCACAGATCTTCAGAAAATCTCAACAAATTCACAAACAAATCGAATTTTATTTAGCACAATAATACAAACTTACACTGTCGTGAGATTCTAGCAATGATAAAGCAAACAAAGGATCGAAAAGGAACATCGTGATGCGGTATTTACGGTAAATTGTCTCTTCGCGATCGCGTCCTTGAGATCAAACCAATCTACGTTGCTTGTCCTTTTTTTAAATGGCTGGAACTTTGGAGACGGCAGACGACCAGACGAAGAAGATAAAGTGCATATCGCGGCGAAGCTGCTGAAGTTAGCCTCCAAAAGTGCGAAGAGATTGTAAAAGCCCCATTTACACGACATTCATTTTGGGTCCGGCACTCCTAAATTTTGGCCCGCGGGCCGATAATTTAGGACACGGCCCGCTTGATTTTTGCTGTGTAAATGCAAAATGTTTGTCACGCGTGCCCAAAAATTTAGGCGGGCCGAGACCACCTCAGGAGGTAGTCTCGGCCCGCCTAAAAAGAGGCCCGCGTGCCAAAACGAATGCATTCTCGTTCCCGACGAAAATAACTTTTGGCGCCAAAATTTCAATAACACAGGCGCAAACGTTTCTTGTTCGCGGAAAGAAAGATGGCCTCAAGAGGGAAAATTACACACAAAGGTAACTGATACTCCAAATAAGTTAGCAATGGTTCTATATTCTGCTGTCGAGGCTACGTAATACAAGGCTATTGCCAATGGACGATTTTGGAGTAACAGCCTTTCGCACTGGTGTGTCCTGACGAGATATGTCATCACAAATCTCATGGAGAATATATTCAAATGTCCCACGGGTTACTCTGAAGTTTGAGTACCACAGTTCATCCGGAAAACGTGATTCGACCATGTCGAACCAGGCAAAACAATGCGGGTGCATTCACACATCTCTCAACCGCATAGGGTTTAAACAGCTCAAAATAGCTTGCATCAGGCCGTACTGTCGCCGCTTCAATGCCTTATTGAAGAGTGGTACAAGCGATGGCCTTGCTTCGTTCCTCAGTTGTGTTGGTCGTTTTCGCTTTTTAAAGGCATAAAGCGATAAAATTGCTTTTCGCACTCGAGTATCCGCCATTTTGAACAACCCGCGTCCGCGAACCCGAATGGAAACTATAATGAGGAAAAACAGCGAAGAAAAAATATACAACTATAGAGAACTTGAGGTTTCCCGATATTTCGGACAGCCAAGCTGTCCTTCTTCAGGGGATATAAGAAGGACAGCTTGACTGTCCGAAATATCGAGAAACCTCGTTCTCTAGTTGTATATTTTTTCTTCGCTGTTTTTCCTTCTTATAGTTTTTATTCAAAGTACTTAAAAACAGCAAGATTTGGTTTGTGGTCGTTTTAATATAAGTTTCAACCCAAATGACCCCGGGGACAAGCGAAGAACTATGTGAGCCGCTGTTAATGAGACCGGTCAGGCCCGCAAATTTAAGAGTGCCGTTCTCATTTTCGGGGTGCCTTTCAGAAATGAACATTGAAAAAAATCGAACATATTTTGACGTGTAAATGAAGCGGGCCGTGCCCAAAATTATCGGCCCGCATGCCAAAATTTAGGAGTGCCGGACCCAAAATGAATGTCGTGTAAATGGGGCAACATGTCACGTGTAAATGAAGCGGGCCGTGACCAAAATTATCGGCCCGCGTGCCAAAATTTAGGAGTGCCAGACCCAAATGTCATGTCGTGCACCTTCGCCGTGTGTTGAATCGCATTACCGCTATCGTTCGCATCAGTCGAGGGTACCAGCTCTGCCAGTCTGCATTTTACTTGCCATATGAAAAGAAGCGGTCAGTTGTTATTCGAGGAAATACGGTTCATATGAAAAGAAAGAGCCGCCTGGCCCTCTCACCCGCCAGAGCCTAAGTAGAAGTATGTATCAGTTTCCGGGTCGAGGCAGCCCAATATAAAAATCCTTCTGTAGCTAAATTGGTGTTTTTGAAATCTCAAGCAAAAAGTCCCATGTTCGACTGCTTTAAGGATTCCAGGATCCAGGAGAGAAATGTATTTTGTGCATTATCCACTGATTTGTAATTGGAGTTTTTTATTGCACCGCTCTTCAGTGTTTCTTTGATGGCGCATAAACTGATTAGCAGGCATACGTCTGAGAATCAGCTTTTCCATGAAGCCGATTGGACTCATGATCCGGTCAATCTTTTTTTTTCCAATTTTTATTTCCCGCTTCGTTTGATAACAACTAAAACGAAAATCAGCGCTGTCGACCCCGCTCAAAGTGAAGTTAAGTTCGCGTGTCATGTGGTTCACTATTGTTCGCTTCAAGATGAAAACAGATTAATTCTCTAATGCCCTTGTTAAACCCTTGAAAATATCCAATTTCGGACCAAAATGGTCAAAATTAAACATTTAACGTTTTCAGTCTAAAGAGTAAAGGGCGAAAACAACCATTTGAGGCGGCACATAAGTCGCTCACGGGATGGAAGACTGGCCGCATAACGCGTAAGTAACGGGGTGAATAATGAAAGTTCCTAGCTTTAGCTTGAATGTACTGGATGTACTATTAAATGTTGGCAGTTCTTTTTCGTTCATTATTTTTGCTTATGACAGATACAACTGCTAAAATACTTTTTAACAAATTCGTCGCTATTTCCTGTGCAATCGGGACAAACATGTCCCAGATAGTTTGACTCGTTCTCCCAAACTTCCAATCCCTCTGTAATCAATAAAACCAAGAACCAAACGCATAATATTAACACAATTTTTATTTACAAAATAACTTTGATTCTCCTTACAATGACAATAAAAGAGGATCTCCTAGGAATCTATTTTGACAAATGCTTTTTTTTTTCTTTAAAGTAATCCATTTTCAACTGTAATCGATAATTATCTAATGGCAATAACTAGCATGCATGTACAATGTATCTCAGTTCTTTTTTCATATTTACAAAAAGTATTTTTTAATAAATTTCTTTAGGACTTTGTACTTTAAGACTATCACTATTAATACTACAATATTATAATACTTAGAACTATACAGGTACTTAAGCTACTGTTACAAAGTTTTCACTCCCGAACCTCTGTTTTATGAGTAAATTAAAATATTGAATTCAAATTTTCTTACTTTTACGGAGGACATTGCACAATAATCTACTGTTCATTTAGTTTTTCTAAGTGGAGTACAAAATTACTTGCAAAATACAAAACATTCGTTTTGTTTGCCATACAAGTTTACCAGTTCTTGGACTGTTAAGCACTTATTCTCGTCAAATAAATGAAGTTTCCTTTACAATGTACCAATGCTGGAAATAATTTTTCTTGCTTAGAAGGACATGTGTCTTTTTAAACCTCCCTTTTGATCGGATATCAGTTTACAAAATTGATCGGACATCCGCTATTTTGGATTTTTTTCTGGAGACACAATCGGTAAGCATACACGACGTGCTATAAGAAGTTTTGCAAAGCATTGTAGGGCGATTTCAAATGACACAGCCATTTTTTTAATTTTCTCGAATCAAGATAGCCGTTTACAGCAAAATAAATCGTACAAACAGAGAAAATTCTTATTGTAATGTTTTTGGAATATGTTACGTTATGTTTGGAATCAAACGCTATGAGTTAACAAGATTTCCAAGGCAAAAGCTAAGTAATTTTGGTTCTCGGTCACCATGTCCGAGCATAATTTCAAATTGGTCGGACATTTTCGGATTTTGGTCAGACAATGTCCGATGACCGACTGTTATTTCCAGCACTGATTTGCAATAACAATTTCTACAAATGTTGCGTACAACAAAAACCATTATTCAATCATTTCTTATTTGTGGGGGAGGCGGGGGGGGGGGGGGGGGGGGGGGGGGGGGTAAAGGATTACCAATCAAGCCGGTAGTCAAGTCAAGTCTATTTATTGAAGGAGCCACAGCACGGATTATAAACGCAAAATGTTAGCCAAAACGTCTTTAGTTGTTAGTTCGTAATTCGCATAAATTTTTCTTAATATGATGAAGCCATCTTCCTTTCCGAACGGGGAGAAATTGAAACCAGTGAAAACATGTCTCAGCTCCTTTAATAAATATATCTTATTGGTGATTATCTTATTATCCAACATTTTTTCTGAAAGCTACAATAGAATCGTGTTTTGATTAGAATGAAAACATGCACTAAAAACAACCTGATAAAACGGTTTCCGATGTACAAATAAATAGTGGAATATTTGTATTCGTTTTGCGAGTATTTTGTAACGATTGAAAGAAGTTGGATAATAAAACAAGGTATTTAATTGACTTCTCATTTGAGAACCATTTGGTTCTTGTTCTATACTTCACAGTAAAACGGATCACCAGAATGGCAGACAGTATCGGTAGAAAAGTGAATGTAAAAATAAATAATAAATAAATAAATAAATAAATAAAAAAACAAATAAAATAAATGAACACCTCAGAAAAAAAACATAAATAATAACATGAAAAAAAAAGAGAATCGGCAGCAAAGTGAACGTAAAAATTAAAAATGCACAAATAAAATAAATACCAAAATAAAATAAATTTTAATAAAACAAAAACTGGAAGCTGAGGAACATGATATCAACGTACTATACAGCAGATTTAGAAAGATTAAGCACCGCATTCTACGGCAAACGGCAACGCTAGCTTGCAATTTATTATCTTTACTTTTCCTCGAATCATTATCTACCAGAAAAATAAAAAAATAATTCACACGTTCATGACAAACGCAAAAACACTCACTTTCACGTAGAAATGGCAAACGGCAATGGAAAAGTTGGACTTTTGCCGTTCGCGGGAAAAACAAACGTGATGCTTAATCTCTCTAATAGGACAATCACATGACTTTTAGAGGGCATATAGTTTATTTGTGGCCCGAGTAGCATCATTTGCGCCCGAGCGGAGCGAGGGTGCAAATGATGCTACGAGGGACACAAATAAACTATATGCCCGACAAAAGTCATGTGATTATCATTATTATCAATACACAAGGCCAAATCGTACAAATTAATTTAATAAGAAAAAAATGTTCAACAGAAACAGGGCCGTAAATGCGTTTGCAGCCCGTCAAACTCAATATCGCCCGCCACTCACGCGTGTTTTCTCGAAGGCAGTTTCTTATTTGGCCGCGTATATTGATAATAATGAACATGTACAGTAGGCGAAGACAGGGCATCTTACAGTACATCTTAGGGCTGATTTAGACGGTACAACTTTGTCGCATGCGACCACTTAAAACATGCTTACGACATGCTTACAACACGAATTACTCCGTGTAAATCAGCTCAAGTCATGTCGTAAGCATGCCGTAAGCGTGTCGCATACAACAAAGTTGTACCGTGTAAATCGGCCCTTACAGTACACCTTCAACAGAAAGACAGAGAGAATAGACGGGAAGTAGAAAGAGAAAGAAAAAGAACCAAAAAGGAAGAGGGAAGAGAAGGAAAACAGGAAAAAGAAAACAGTAAGGTATAGAGTAGAATGGCAAGTACACGTCGTCTCGGTTGGTCATACTTAAGAAAGAACAAAAGAAAGAGAAAAACAAAACAAAACTGTTAAATTAGTGGCTTTTAAAAAAGCCGTTTGGTTAGGGTTGAGAAAGAAAAAGAGAAAAAAATGGAAGAAAGATCAGAAAAAGACAAAGTCAGCAACCCTAAAGGCTTCTAAAGAAACCGTTGCTGCAGAAGTGTGGAAATGGCCAATAAGATGAAGAGAACTTCCGCAGAAATGAAAACAGGGACCATCTAGTCACCGTCTTCATGTTCTGTTTCCGCACCATCCCCATCTTGATCAGGCATTTCCAAATAGAAGTTACGCTGGGGAGAAGGAATATAATCCCGAGCCATCTTTTTAAGATCACGGACCTTGGCCGGCGCTGGCACCAGAGGAATGTGGTACAGCTGTTCCAAAGGAACATCGGCCGGTCTGGATTTCAGGATCTTCGCCTTTATCCAAGGCTCCCCATCAGAGTAGGTGCAGCGCATCCAAACTTCGTCTGGATGATGCACTAGCTCGACCTCGCCAGTGACCGGGTTTACTTCTTCCCCCCAACCAAAGTTAAGCCAGTGGACGTCGCGAAACGTGCACTCACCTGAAGGAAAACACCGCTTTGTGTACTTGCCATTAATGAAATCCTTGTAGTTCATAAATTCCCGTTGCCCCATAGTGACAACTTCGAAGGGGTTTCGGTGGTTGGCTTCTTTCACCACCGAAGACCAATCACTCGGCACAAACACTGTAGCACTTGCCTTCCTCTTTTCGATTTGGGCGAAGTCAGAGTCGTTCCTGAGGAAGGTGTGGCCCCTTGTAAGGAATTTATGATTCAGGATATCATAGACCCCACTGACATGAAGTTCGTTGTACAAGCCAACGAGTGTGAGGTTTTTGTTTTGCCCACCGCATCCATCAGAAAAAGAAACCAAAGATTTAGCACCCGTGCGGTTGGCCTGCAAGAAGTGTTTCAGACAAGAGGCGACCTCCGATGACCCACGCTTTGCCACTGTCTCGTCCCACATGTACATATACCCCTTTTCGGCAACACAATCATGTATTCCGAAGTTGTAAGTCCACAACTGACGTGCATAGAATACATCATTGTGGTGTAGATTAGGGGTAGGGAGGTTTTGCTGAAAGTCGAACGAAATCACGTCCACAGCATCCACGGAAGAATAGGGAGCCGAACCTAGGGAACGGACCCTATTGGACCAGCTAGCGACAGCTGCCGTTTTGTCGCCTCGCATGGTCCTGTAACCTTTGTCTGCCTTGTCCTGGTGATCTGTCAACTCCTGACGGACACCTGTGTCGCTTGGATCAGACTTAAGAGCAAGATTAAGTCTGTCACAAGTGGCACAGGTATCCGAACGGGGAAGCCCAAAACCCAAATTGAAGTCAGTATTAAATACCTTGCGGTAAGTGTGCTCTTCGACTACCGGCTTGATTTTTTCTGGGAGTGGACTAATTCCTTGTTGCCTCGCGGCGATTATCTCTTGTTCCCTCGGTAGGACGTCTGGTTCTTCAGCCTCTAAGTAGAGGTGGTACATTCTGTTTATGTTTAGGTTAGGGTTAAGGAACCGCTTTAGTGGCGCATCCATTCTGGAATAATGGCTTGTCATGCGCGGAAAGCTTTTGATGTGGTTCCTCACCTGAAATGGAATAATAGTTTGTTTAAAATAAATTATAAAGAAATGCTCAAAGAAATGTGTGTTTATTCGACTCAACAATGCACTCGGTACCGTTTACTAGTACGTCATGAGTGTGCTTTTGCTGTCTGCAAATTCTTTAAAGAGCCATAATAAGAAAACCTTTAATGAACTAGCTTGTTCGATCCGTATTGTGTAAAACATTGGTTTCGTACTTTTTCGGAAAATTATGAACCTCGCCTTTAACTCGGTCCATAAACTACCAAAAAATAATCTCGACCAATATTTTCACAATAGAGCGTTTTCACTTGACGTCATAGCCGCCATATTGGTGTTCCCGTACAAAAGAATTTTAATTAACTTCTTTTGTTAGGAACACCAACATGGCTGCCATGGCCTTTGTCATTTGAGTCCCACGGGACTGAAGGTCACGTGAGTGAAAACGCTCTATACGGACCTCACGCTAGTTTAATAAAGACAAAACGCTCCGAGTGCATTGTTGAGTTATATAAGCACGCGGAAATTTTTAAATAACACTCGAGAACTGCAGAAGAGCACGTGCCAAAGGCGTGTGCTTTTTGCACTTCTGAAGTGTTCTTAAAAATTTCCAAGTGCTTATATTAAAGAAATAAAAAAAACTTGTTCCTCGTGCATTGTTGAGTTATATAAGCACTTGGGGATTTTTAAGAGCACTCGAGAAGTGCGAGAAGCACTCGCCTTTGGCTCGTGCTTCTCTGCACTTCTCTCGTGTTCTTAAAAATTCCCGCGTTCTTATATTAAAGAAATAAGAAACGCGCCGAGTGCATTATTGAGTTATATAAGCACGCGGGAATTTTTAAGAACACAAGAGAAGTGCAGAGAAGCACGAGCCGAAGGCGAGTGTTTCTCGCACTTCTCGAGTGTTCTTAAAAATCCCCAAGTGCTTATATAACTCAACAATGCACGAGGAACAAGTTTTTTTATTTCTTTTATAAAATAAAAACGGTTATAATGAACCTTACGTCACGTGCGTGCTTTATCGAGTTATAATAAACTAGGTTTAACCAATCATAGCGCGCGCATTTCCCTGAGCATTTTATAAAACTCAATAATGCACTCGGCGGCAGTGTATATGACAGTGATCTTTTTATTTGCTTGATCGAATCTACACGATGTTCTGATAAGAAAATGAAAAAACAAATTTCGATATCGATTTTTCTTCTCTGCGTTGTAGCCGTCTAAAAACGTGAAATTTCACTTCCGGTGTGTTACAAAACCGCGCAAGAAGAAAGACTGGAAATAATCCGCTGTGACGTCAATATAGGAATGCCGGTGTCGAGATTTCTCAGTTCCTTACATTTTTTTGATGCGCCCTGAGGAAGAAACATGGTTCTGTTAAGTTGTGTTGTCTATGGTTGTAACAACACGCACCAAAAAACGGAGGAACTGAGAAATCGCGACACCGGCATTCCTATATTGACGTCACAGCGGACTATTTTCAGTCTTTCTTCTTGCGCGGTTTTGTAACACACCGGAAGTGAAATTTCACGTTTTTAGAAGGCCAAAACGCGGAGAAGGACAATCGACATCGAAATTTTTTTTCCATTTTCTTATCAAAACATCATGTAGATTTGATCGAGCAAATAAAAAAACACTGTCATATACACTTAAATGATTTTTTAATAACATTCATGTTGACTCACATACCGGCAATTTATTGGTTTCCTCTCGAATAAAAGTGAAATTTAATATAATTCTTCAAAGTAAGAACAGTAATGTTGAAAACTGTGTAAAGTTTCAAATGTAAATAAAAAGTATAATGAATTAACGTTACACTTTAAGGAAAGTCAACGATAACAATTTTGAAATGTGTATTTTGTTTTATGGATGCTTTGTTTACGCCGAACTTTGCTAAGCGCGCGGTAAAAAAACTTTCGCCTGAAAACTTGACCAATTTGTGTTGCTTTCTTTTTGACCGACATAACACTTGAATCGCGATACAAACACAATAGGATTTAGAGACAAAGTTACGGCGTTGAGAGAAAATATATTCTCGTATTTGGCGGAGTCGCGGAAGAATATATTTTTTCCTCACTGGCTGTCAAAATCGAATCGTATGCATTAACATTTTGCTGCCAAGCATTGACAAATGATTTTTATTCACCTCTTTTTAGCTTTTACGAAACAGGCCAAACTTTCACTGTCAAAGAACAGGTATATTCAATAAACTTTGATAAAAGCTACCGGAAAGTAAACGAAGAAAAGGCAACTTACTCGCTCAATTGTGGCAGGCTTTATCTTGTTTGGTCTGTTGTTGTGTTTCCCTTGCCTGGCTTGTGGCGTTGCTGATTCTCGTATTCTTCTTAGCCGTGCATAACCGATACCATGTAGAGATTGGAACGCGTCTTTGCATACTTTTATTCTTCTGTTGAGTTCTTTAAACAAAAATGAATAAATTAATTCAAAAATGTTATCTGTAAGGAATGTTTAGCAATGTTCATTTGAATCTTTCATAAAATAAAAAGTCCCATAAGTCGGCACCATGGCACGATGGGGTGAGATTAGGAAATACGTGGCTTGTTGATCGTAGTCTGTGATGTGTTAAGGGAAAGTTGAGTAAAATTTGTTAAAATATTAAGTCAATTTACCTGTTGCCACGTAGTACTTAAAAGTAGTCGTCTTCTTTCCTTTGTTTTCCTGAGAAAATTTTCCTTTTTTTCCCCCGTTGCCAACCCGGTTGGGGTCGCTGGCCGTGACCATACCGCTTAGGTATTGGTCTTGCTGACATTTGTCAGCAAGATTATTGAATGATGTTAAAATATGGAACCGTAGCTCGGGCTCCACTTTTTCGAAACATCTTTCGCTGCAGCTACATGGCTTTCCTGTAGCCCTTGGTGGGATGATCGTCCCGTTGTCGTCCCGTCGCTGCAGACCACGTACAATGGCATTTTTCCGCTTGTTTTTTTTCCACCTAAAAATAATAACGAGTTGAAGTGAAGATCAGACCGAGTTAATTTAGATTTTGCGCGCGTTGTGTCAGTTTAGCTTTACGCGGCGCGGAAGAAACATTTATATTGGAAGGCTGTACATGTTATGAAAATCAAGACTCTCTTGGCAAATCTCAAAATAAAAGTAGGAAAAACAAATAGTAAGTTATTTACCGACCGAGGTCGGTCCGTATAGGAAAAACTGTGCTCTCGGTCTTAAGTACAGCCCGAGGCTGTCAAGACCGAGGGCACAGTTTTTTCCTATACAGACCTCCCGGCCGGTAAATAACACCTATATATTTAGTATATACTTAAACAGTGGGTAGCGTTGTCGGTGCGTTCTGAAACTCGGTTAAGTGCTATTTACCTCCAAGCAATTTTCGCACGAAAATTTGACCGTTGACAGATAGTTGTTAAATATGCACTTGCCCAGCAACAAGTTAGTTTAGTAGATTACTCCTTCATGTTAGCCTATAAGAGGGTAAACAAAGATGGAGGACGGTGGACGGTAAACCAAAGGACTTTGGTCTCAAATAGGACAATAGCGACCTTCAGATTGTACTACGAGTACGAGATTGAGTACGAGTACGAGTTTTCAAACCAAATTCGTGTGCCTCATATACTTAATTATCACACCAATCTTATCCCTAACGCTTATTTACGTGTTAGTCAGCAACAGGAAGGAGTTACAGTTCGGTGGATACAATTATCTCGAAATTCCAAAGTCGTACTCGTACTCGATTTCGTACTCGTAGTCAAATCTGAAGGTCGCTAATGCAAAACGGGAGGAAACGCCTCTAAAGCCTATCGCACACTTGAGGAAAGTGCTGAACAAAATTTCTCGCGAGGTAGTTAGTTAATAAAAAACGCGCCGAGTGCATTATTGAGTTATATAAGCACGCGGGAATTTTTAAGAACACGAGAGAAGTACAGAGAAGCACGAGCCAAAGGCACATCTCGAGTATTCTTAAAAATTCCCAAGTGCTTATAGTAACTCAACAATGCACGAGGAACAAGTTTTTTTATTTTTTTTTATAAAATAAAAACGGTAAAAATGAACCTTACGTCACGCGCGTGCTTTATCGAATTATAATGAACTCGGTTTAAACCAATCATAGCGCGCGCATTTCCTTGAGCATTTTATAAAATATATTATAAAATGCTCAAGGAAATGCGCGCGCTATGATTGGTTAAAACGAGTTCATTATAACTTGATAAAGCACGCGCGTGACGTAAGGTTCGTTATAACCGTCTTTATTTTATAAAAGAAATAAAAAAACTTGTTCCTCGTGCATTGTTGAGTTATATAAGCACTTGGGATTTTTAAGAACACTCGAGAAGTGCCTGAAGCACTCGCCTTTGGCTCGTGCTTCTCTGCACTTCTCTCGTGTTCTTAAAAATTCCCGCGTGCTTATATAACTCAATAATGCACTCGGCGCGTTTTTTATTTCTTTAATATATAATTTCAGTGTCACTCTGCGCATTTCATGCATTATATAGCTCTCCGTTTCCTTGGTCTTATATGTCTGTCTCTCCATCGTTCGCTGGTGCTGTGATTCTGTTTTCCGAGATAGAGCGCAGTCAAGTGGGCTTTGGTTTTGTGTGTCTTACCCTTGGTATGACTGGGGCTATGGTCTTGGAGTCATATCTATGCATTTGTCCCAAACAAAACAAAACAAAAAAATACACTCCTGTCCGCCATCTTGAATGTCGAGCTTGAAATCACGTGAGCTCGCCATGCAATTTTATTGGCTAAATAACCGAAACGTTCTGTGAAATAGTCTCAGGCTGTTTTCAAAGACCTTTAAAAAGCGCCCGCCCCAAGCCGGCCCACGACAACTACGCCTGTGGGAAATAACATTGTTTTGTTTGCGAACATAATTATTTAAATTTGGATACGTTTTACTCTCGCGGGAATTTCAAAGCAAGTCCGTTCTATTGTCATGCGAGTCTCTGAGAAGAGAGAAAGCTCGAACGTGAGTAAAAACGTTAGAAAGTTGGATTTTGCGACCACTTTCCACCACTATTTTTCTTGGAAACTTGGCATGAAGCTTCTTTAAACATCAAACAATAAAAGCCATATGCTAACATTTGTGAATAGCACCTTGGCGGATAAAAATTCAGCCTCAAAATATTTTTCGATATTTGCCCATACAAAAAAATCCTGAAACAGGCCAAATTCGTGTAAAATTTGTGACCGGTTCCACTTATGGTAAAATCTCAGAAAAGGTCTTATTTTCTACATCCATGTCTCATCTACAAAAGCCATAGCTAACTTTCTAGAAGCAAAAGTATTAAACTCGTAAGCCCGCAAAACGTACGCGCTGTTGACCATTTTCAGGCCATTTTCTTTATTGTTTAGCCGTCTGACATGCTAATTCAGTTTAATTTTCGCGCGCGCCACACATGAAAGTCCCGGATGATGTCGCCTCATTCTGGGCGATGTGAGCTAACTACCTCGCGAGAAATTTTGGGTAAGTCTAAAGTGGTGTTTTTCTACTGATATATTTTATCATTAAGATATGATATGGCAGTGGAAAAACACCACTAAAAAAAGTTTTCTTACCTTTCTGGCTGTCTTTTCCTCTTACGCGATCCTTTAAGGGCTGGATCCATGTTTTCTTTCTCTCTCGCCTCGAACCTAGATGATAATAAAGATTAATATGGGAAAAATGTTAAAAAAAATTATTATTACAGGGACCGCGAGAGGGGTGGGCTGGGGGGCTTTAACTTCCCCCACTTTTTTGAATGGTTAAAAATATATATATATATTTTCTTCGCTTTAATTTTGTTTTAAAACGGGCACATTATGAAGTATTTTGTGTCTCACACACGAAATTCTCAGAAAACCTTGCATTTTTTGAATGGTTAAAAAAGTAATTTTTTCACTTTTATTTAGTTTTAAAACGGGCATATTATTAAGTATTTGTGTCACACGCGAACCTCTCAGAAAACGTTGCAATCTTTTGAGTAGGAAATAGCAAGGGTTGACAGGCCGCAGAATCTCTACCGGTGTGAAACATTTGAAAACCTTTTATATTTTCTTGTAACGAGTATATCCTGTAAAATGGAGGTGGTAGGCCTGTACGACTTTTACAAAATGTTGTTAAATGCCGTTTGCCACCTATATATCCATGTATTTAACGGGTATACATTTACTTGGTTTTGGAGGAGTTTAGTGTTGACTGAAAAGACTCTGAGTGAAATTTGATCCTCGCAGTGAGCTATCAACTTAAGCAGTTGAAAAGCAACCTGAAAAAAAATTCAGGCTTGAACGGGATTCGAACCCATGACCTTGCGATACCGGTGCAATGCTGACTTGGTCATGGGTTCGAATCCCGTTCAAGCCTGAATTAAGGTGGCTGAACACAGTTTCACAGTACCTATGCGTCATTCATTGTCATTTTAAAACCACTAACGTCTGGGCGTCCAAAATTGGTGAGACATACGATTAAGCAACAAGCTATATATTTTCATATTTTTGTTGAGCTTTTAGGGTGTTGCCATGGCAACACGGTGGATTGTAAATGAGTCTGCAATGTTTGGTTTCGTTTATTTTCAGAAAATCTAGTCATTAGATTTTGTCCATAATTTGACTCTAGTAAACTCGTAAAAATATTCGCATGTTAACACTAGTCTCGTGTAATTTTGACAGAGGGATCTTCCGTAATTTGTGGTTTAATATGTGTAGGTTTTGTAAAAATCTCCTCTGTTAGATTTCAAATTTTTGATGGCAGGTGAGTTCGACATATTCGGAACTATTATTGTGCCAAATTTCGTGAAATTCTAATGAGTGGTTTCGTAGAAATCAGCACGTTTCCGATAGGAAAGTCGCTAAAACATCCAGTCACAATTTTTTGGTCAACTGCGCATGCGTTGCATTTGACTGGGTTCTCGATCCAAAGACAAAACGACCAAAAAGGCAGTGTATTTCTTCAATGGTTCGTTATATTATCTATTGATTCAACAAACATTTTTACGAACAACAAATTGTTTGGTTTTAAGACGAAAAACAACAGTTTCGCGATCCACGCTGGGCGAAATAAAATGATCGCTGAATAGGCGCCACGTTTGTTTTTCTCAAAACTCTGCGCGCGCTAACTCGCGTAAGCAGCTGAAATTTGAAGAGCGCGCGCAAACTGTATTCAGCCACCTTAAGGACGTTCGCGCGAAAATCTTCTAACATTGATTTTTTTATAAAACTTTTGCTACAGCTAGTTTATGAGTTACTCGTGTCAGAAATGCAAAAAAATGAGGGGGTCACCGACTTCCGTTTCTGAGATAAGCTATCTGAAAGGCGACCCTAATTTTGAAAAATTGGTCTTCCTTACGGGATGTGATCCGAATGTCTGTTAGTCTAAAAATATTGCAAATGAATCTCTGAAATGCAACTTTCTTTCCCAAATTTTATGCTAGTAGGTCTGTTCAGCTAATTTATTCAACTGGTAACGTTTCTTGAAGTAAATTTCATCTTTAAACGACAGCATTTGCAAACTCTGACAGCCACAAGTTGGCAGGATTCGATGGCGCGCGGGTAGAAAAATGGAAAAAATTTAAACTTCCTACATTGATTTTTTGTTCATTTTCTCACAATCTGTCGAGAATCGGCACGACATCGAATCCTCGCAACTTGCGGCTGTCAGAGTTTGCAAATGCTGTCGTTAACAGATTAGATTTCCTCTAAAGAACGTTACCAGTTGAACGAATTTGCTTAATAGACCCACTCATACAAAATTTGGCACAGAAAATTGCATTTTAAAGATTCATTAACAATATTTTTGGACTAACAGACATTGGGGCCATATCGAGTTGGGAAGGCCGATTTTTCGAAATTTGTGTCACCTTTCAGATATCTTATCACCGAAACGAAGTCGGTGACCCCCCATTTTTTTTTTGCATTTCTGATACGAGTAACTCATTGCCTAACTGCAGCAAAAGTTTTATAAAAAAATCAATGTTAGAAGATTTTTGCGCGAACGTCCTTAAGTTGATAGCTCACTGCGAGGATCAAATTTCACTCATGTTTCATCCGCAGTGCACATATATGATTTTCATATATTCATATTCATGAAAAGACTCTTTTAAAAACCGCGTGTAACGGACTAGAGGTCAACTGCGTTATGTCTGTAATGTTTTCCTGTGATTTTGTTCTCATATCTGTTGCCAATGAATTTGTAACTTGCAGGGATAAGCGTAAACGAAACTTTGGTACCTTCAAGGAATCACTGGACATACATATGTCCGTGTGAAACTCAGTTATTGTTTGGTAAAGCATTTCTCGTGTTGAAAATTGTTAACGAAAACCAAATGTTAGCCGCTTAGTTTAAGAATGTGTTCGTTCAAATATTTATCTTCATGTCAGTTGCTGGTCAAATGTGAGGGCCAGCCTGTAGTACTTGATTCGTTAATCCAAAAGAAAAATAAGCGCGTTTTAAAGTCGATTTAGTAATATTTTAAAATTTACGCTACTATTAAACGTGTTATTATCTGGGTGAGAGTTTTTGACGCATTTCTAATTCTAGCCATTTCAGAAGATCCAAATGTCAATTTTTCTCGGGGAGCATTCCCCGGAACCCTCTCCAAAACCACATAGTGCGCTCATTCTTACACTTTCGTCTAGCCCACCCACTTCAAATAACCTCGCGCGGTCCCTGTATTATTATTATTTTCATGAATGATGTCGCCATTACATTCAAGATTTAGCGGGCGATGAGCACAGTTGCTGTCGTTATAGTGCGTACCTAACAATGAAAGAAAGCCCAGAGAAACAAGACTAAAGCCTGGTTTTCACTAGCGACGCAAGCACAAGCGCAAGCATAAGCGCAAGCATAAGAGTCCTTATTTCGCCGTGAAAACGAGCTTGACGCAAGCATAAGCACAAGCGCAAGCACAAGCACAAGAAAAAAGCAGTGATTCTGATATGATTTTGAAGACATTTTTGAACAAAACAAAGGTTAGTTAAGAAAATCATCTTCGAAAGTCATTCAGTTGTGAGTTATTCACTTATTTTGCTTGCCTTGATTCTACGAATCTTGCTGGTTACAAACGTCGTTGCCGTGAAAACTGTTCGTTTCGTTTTCAAGCGAAAATAGCCGATTATTTGAGCTGTCAGTCAATGAGTAAAACAAATAGATTCATGTTTTCCGTCAGTCAAATGCACAAAAACCTGGTTTTAACAAAGATCAAATCTTGCTGGTGAATATTTCGTTGTGCTTGTGCTTGCGTTCGTTTTCACTTGCACAGAATTCTTATGCTTGTGCCTATGCTTGCGCTTGTGCTTGCGTCGCTAGTGAAAACCAGGCTTAACACCCATTGCTGAATCGAAAATGATACAGTACTACATAAGCTGTGCGAACACGAGTCGACCAGATAAAAAACAAGAAGTTCTTACCTTTCTTCATCTGTCCTGTGGTGAAAATTTTTCACTCTACTTGTCAGACCAAAGTGTACATCTTCTCTCGTGAATCCTTCAAATTCCTCTTCTGAGCTGGAATCTCCAAATATTTTCAGAAATGAGTCGTTGAAATTTGGCCGTACATCTTGATTGGTTGGTCCGTTGAATTCCTCTTCTGAACTGGAATCTCGAAATATTTCCATGAACGATTCGTTGAAATTTGGCGTCATACCAGTGTCATGGTATTCCTCTTCGGTGAACGCGTAGGGATCCATGATGGCAAATAATAACTTTCTTAACAAACCACGAAAATTTGGTTGTGTCAACTGAGCAAAGCCTCGTTAACTTTCTAAGCAAAACCTTTCTTATATACCCATTCCATAGAAATAAAGCATGTTCTTGACGCTATTGTTTTTGTCGACGCTATCTGTCATCGACACGTTCCACCGACTTTTTGGTTACCGAACGCCGATTTAATAATTATCACACCTTTACAAAAAAGTTGAAAGTACTTGCAAGTGATGTATTGCCGATAAGTTCATTGTCAACGTTTATTCCATGAGTTTTAAGGGTTTTTGGACGCAAGATAATTTAAGCGTCATCAGTATAAAAGCGAGTTTCAAAATTTAAAACAAGTCTTATCCAACTTGGAAAAAAAAACTTTGAATAAAAGTTTGTTCCTCTGTGTTTTACCGCAATCCTCTCACTTATTGTTTGAATAGACTATTGATATATTTTTAACATCAGTGATCAAGCAGTCATTGTCGCGTTCTTTGTTTCCTCGCTGCTACATTAATTAAAAGGCTGTTTTCCTTTTCGGAATTTCGGAATATCGGCCACCGTAAAAAAAAATTGTGGTTTACTCCCCAGTATCATAGTTTCTTTAGAAACTAACTTGAAATTGAAGGTGTCTTTCACGAATGGAATAATTTGTTTATATCGAGCTTTGCTGAGCGCGCGCTTATCGTACAATTTTTTTTGGAAAAAGTTTTGTGTTCGCGACTTGTGGCAAGCTTATGTTTCAACACTACAACACAATCAGGTTAACTGAAATACAGGCAAGCACGCACAGGTGAAGTGAAATGCAAACTGACTTTCATGCCAAAAACATTTCATTGTAGTCTTGTTTGAGTTTTGTCTAAACATACAAGACTTGCACACTTCGTTTATTTCTTATTCAGCATCAATTTAAGAAGTGTGCCGAGCCGCTATTGGTTTCTTTTCTCTGTAGCGAATTTCGACAAACTGTACGGAAGACATTTGTATTAAAGATATCAATATTTGAAATGGCTAAACTAAACGCATATTAAATCTCGAGGTTCGCAAGAAAAAAATCAGAAAGCTTAGTACTTAACCGTGTGAAATTACAAGACAAAAGCTTAAACAATGCCTAGCGGGCCATTGTATTTTTGCTCCGCCTCTTGCATGTTGACGAGCAGAAGGTATTCCCTGTGGATAATAGCGTTGTCAATTGTCAATTTGAGTTTCGTTTTAGTTTTCCGTTGAAAAATCTATGGGCAGAAGAAAACTTCTCTATGCATGTTCCGCTGATTAGCAATATTGCATTACGCAAAAAAAAATATATATAAAACCGCTTAACAGTTATTCTAGAAACATTAAAATTTATTATCTTTTTTTGCGGGACCAACGATCTAAAATGTGCCTATTGTTGGTGCGATTTACTAGGGCTTTCTACATTTTAAGATCAATAGGAACAACTATCATGCGTGGTCAAACGGCTAATTTAAAGAATCCCCGATAGTCAACCAGCTTAGTTTCCAGTTATGTTAAAAATAATTCTGCTGACTTTCGGTAAAAGTATTACTATTGATCGTGGAAAAAATGCTGGCTTTGCGTTCCGAGAACGGAGTATCTGTTTCGTTTCAATAAGTTTGTAGTTGCGCTTTTCTTTAACTTTTTATGTCGATCAAATGTGCCTTTCATACAGTGAACTAATCGGACACTACGAAAAGTCAATCCGATGGATTGAGTTCAAACGAGTTCTAAAATCAAACAAAGTACGACTGCCGGCGTTGTTGTGTTGGTCATTCGCTTTTGAGAATTGGTGGCTTTTAAAAAAGCCGTTGTTTTATATATTATGTAACCTTTACAGGTTACTGATAATTTCAGCTATAGCAGCTGAAAAACATTCTTTAATGGATTCGTCCTCTTCTTCAGAAAAAGAACATTCCACCACTGACTGTTTGTTTTCCTGGCATTTCACTTTTGTTCCATGAATCTTCATATGTCTGTCAATCCGTGAGATGGGAACTCCATAGTATCGACAGCCAACTATTGTGCACGCCTGGCGCTGGCGATCCGTATTCTTTACCAACGACCGATCAACTGGATTTTGAACAGGGCAGTTTAAATTATCTTCCCTGGTCTTCCCAGGGTGGCATCGCTTCAAGTGCTTGTCTATCCTCCTGAAGTACAAGCCAGCTTGTTTACAATCACGAAAACGGCAGTGACCGTCTGAAGGCATGGTGACTATGAATGTCCTGGGTCTGCGTCTTAGTGATATAAGATTGTTTTAGTGCGCTGGGATCGGGGGCCACAAGTTTCATATTTGCATAATCTTTATCAGCTTAGCGTATGCTTTCGTATGTAAATTTGAATAGCTTTCAATAACAACAAAGAAATGAGCACAAGAGCTTTGCAGAAGTCACCGAAAAACACATAAAGAATTAATCACTGAAATTTAGTTTGAAAATCTTGACGTGTTATGAGTATTTTCATTAAGTTCGTCTTGCAACGTTTCGACCGCTTACTGGTAGCAAGGGCGACTGGTTGATATCACAATGGTCAGTAATCGGTGCATTTCGATCCTCATATATTATGGTTCCCTCTGAGGGCCGCTGCTATAGCGATCTCTAGCTGATCTCTCTTTTGGTGGATAGGCAGTCTAATAAGCGGCGTCGCGCGTGTCGCTCTACTGACGTTGCAAGAAAGGATTCTACAGAGAGAGTTTGAAAATCTATAACAACTGGCTGACAAAGTGCCGCACATCGGAACGATAGCGCAAGCATTGTTGTTTTGGAAAAATAGTTGGAACGCTATTCTGCGCGCGAGCAACAATATTTTATTTGTTTTGAAGTTATGAAAGGAAATGTTTTCTTGCCAAACAGACATAATAACTTAGAATTACTGCAAAAAAGTGGCAATTTCATCTTAATTATTTGCGCCGTGCTCTGTGCTTTCTATCCCGGCTTTCAGTCTTTCTTGAGTGATTCCCCGAGACAAGAAGACAGGGTGCCCAGGGCCGGCGGGTTACCCTGTCTCGCATGTAAACGCTTCAATGTGAAGCAAAAGGAAATGTACGAAAAGTTGTCCGGCAAAGAGTAGCTCGGTTAGCCGGGGCACCCCAAAACACTTGAAACTCAATCAAAACATGTCGGTAAGAAATACTGCGTTGGCGAAGACTTTTTTTATGTTGTGGCTCTTAAAAGAGCCGTTTTAATAGCTGAAAGAAGCCTTTTCAACTTTGTGATACGAGTTGTTGCTCCAGAGCGTCTATTTCATTCAACATGTAGGATATATTGACCTTCAGTTGAAAGTACTCTGCAACAACCAACGAAACATCTTGCCGCACATCTTGCAGGAATGTTGACGGTGACGAAGTGGCTAGATAATCTAGCATTTTGAGCACTTGTAGGTGTTGTTCTGCTAGCATTTCCACTAATTCAAAACGACTAGCACGAATGAAGTCCATCACAGTTGAGAATTCCATGGGAAAACACTTCTAGTAGCAAGACGTATACTCACAGGGGATTTTATATTACAGTGCGACGCGTCTTACCGTGAACACCCAATGAAACTTCAAATAAAGTGCGGACCTCTCGGGAAATTTAGCCTTTTTTTGATTGGTTACTTTCGTCCAATTTTAAGAGTTATTTTACAAGAACTACGGTAGTTTTTGATAGACTTATGCTTATTTAAAAGACATTTAATAGCGTCTAATTCTCAAAGTTTAACAATGAACTTTAATACACAAATGTGGTTTTACGGCTTTGTCCAAATTTCAGCTCATTTTGATGTAGCCTGTTCCCACTCCCTCGTTTTTTCTTCGCTCGCTCCAACATTTTTCGCTCGCCCCCACTATCTGAGAGCCAGGAACAGGCCAATTTTGCTGATGTGTTGATATCGAATGCTTGGTTGTCAGTCGAGTCACTTGTGAGAAAAAAAGAAATTATTCAAGCCCGAAGCAGTTGTGTTAATGATTTGTTATAATTAAATCGATCGTTGTTTAATGGCGTAATGTGGGAAAAAATACAAAGAAAATGAGCGCACGGGCATCGCAATATCTGCCGTTGGCCGTATTACGAGGTAGCCGAAATGTTTCTTACACAACAGATCAAGTGCAATTTCCTCGGGCCAAAATGAGGTGGCCGTTAGGCGGAGTTCCCCGTTTCTTGTATAGCCCAATGTCAAAAGATAGCACAGTAAAACATTTGCTCTATGTTGAAAAGTTCAATATGGCGAATGGTAAATTCGAGATTCTGCAAGCTCCAGACTTTTTACAGACATTATAAATGAGAGTTTTCTCGACCTCTGATTTCCACCTTTAAATAGCCGCTCAAGAAAACCGATTCAGTCTGGCCTAGTGTTTATTTGATTTTTTTGTCAATCGGACTGGATAAGGTTCATGACTACTCTTTTAGCCAGTGTTGCAAAAACGTTGGCTCCTTGAGATCCATGAAATTCTAAAATTAGGTTGGAAAGCAGGTTGGAAATTGCCTTGATATTTAAAAGAGAAGAATAATACTTACTTGACAGCTGACTTGTATTTAGCTTGACACAATCGTGAACAAACTGAGCCGGCCTCACGTTCTCTTAACTTCTTACGGTTCAAAGGCCATGTCAAACTGTCATGTTTATTTTAATATGAACTGTAAAACTGACACTTGAGCCCTTGCGTGCGTTGTCACACTCTGACCTGATCGTCGTTTACTTGCAGCTGATCGAAGCAAAAGAATGAAACTTGTTTTACCATAAGTTGTTTAAAAGACCACGGCCGACCAAATTACCGTAAAAATTTCGTTGTGTGCCATGTTCTTCCGCTTCTCAGCAGTTGACTCGATAAAGGACGTAGTCTGGAGGTGTGATATTTTGTAATTAAGCATTCTTTTGTATTTACCAAAACGGCTCAAAAACCATACCCTTTCGGGTATGAAAGCAAAAGAAAGTAAATAACCAGCTTAATTTACACATTATTTTATATAATTCGAAGTCGCTAACTGACGCCCCACCAGAAAGAATATTACTTCACAACTAGCCGCTTGTGCAGATCAGAGCTCGTCGTTGCTCGATTTCGTCCGTTTTGATTTCATAAGAAAATAACACGCATTCATGAAATCACGACTCATCAATATAAATTATTTTATTTTCATACAGGAGTCCCAGGTTCAATTCACGCCCGTAACTTTTTTTTTCTTCGAACTGGACATTACGAAAGTGATTTTCTCTTTTTTTGGCTTTCGTCAAAAATCCTTACGGTTAATTTTTTTTTTTAAATATCGAACCTTGTCAGTGTGAAAACATCAGCTTGCCGAAATATTACGTTACGTGTTAGCATTTCTTATTCACGGGTTGGCTCTTTGGAGCCTTTGATTTACGGTTACTTTCGTCCAATTTTGAGAGCTATTTTACAAGAACTAGGGTAGTTTTTGATCGAGTTATTCTTATTTGATAGACATTTAACAGGAGTAAAACACTTATTTGCCTTGACAAACGGCGTCTAACTATCAAAGTTTTAACAATGAACTCTAATACACAAATGAGGGCGGTAAAGGGTTTTTTCGTGATCATATCCGTGAAAGGTCTTTTTTTCCCCCGTGAATTGTGAAATGGCTATTTTTTTTTCTCGTGAAACGTGATTTGGTTACATAACCCGTAAATCGTGAATCGACTTTTTTTCATGAGCACTGCAAAATGACTGTTGTTTCATTCACGTGAAATGCGACTGTAAACCGTGATTCTTTCTTCTTCCAAAAAATTATCAGGTGGCGTTTAACTACGCCGGTGGTAAATTGCGTGACGAATGCATGACCGTGAATGATCTCATTCTGGACCCCAGGTCACTCTACAAGGTTAGGTAATTTTACACAGCATCGGCAAAACAAAGAATTCAGCCTTCTTTTTACATTAGGAAGAACTGGGAGTGGACGGTCGGTGAAGACAACAAACAAAGCTGTACTTTGGATGTAATTTAATTAGCAAAAAGTAAGGAATGTCTTTTTATTGTGAAATGGCCATTTTATTCTCCGTGAAACGTGAAATGACAATTTATTTTTTGCGAAACGTGAACTAGACCCCATTTTACCACCCTCACAAATGAGGTTTTACGGCTTTGTCCAAATTTCAGCCTGGTTGTCGGTCGATTCATTTGTGAGAAAAAAGTTATTCAAGCCCGAAGAAGTTATGTTGATGATGATTAAATTCATCGTTATTTAATGGCGTTATGTGGGGTAAAATACAAAAAATTGGTGCACGGGCATTGCAAAATCGGCCGAAATGTTTCTTACACAACAAATCAAGTGCAATTTTCTCGGGCCAAAATGAGGCAGCTGTTAGGTGGGATTCCACGTTTCTAAAATGCGCTGATATTAAACATTTTTAGATTCTTAATTTTTAATTTATCTGAACCATTGTATGTACAACTGATTGTAACATCGGATATGTATTTTTATCTGATGAATAAAGACACGATAATGCAACATTAAAATCGATCTACAGAGACACGCGATCCCCTGGGTGATAAAGATACGTATTTTATATCTCGATAGAGAAAGTCCCCATTGTCTAAAAATCCAGCAAAATAGAGACTACACAGTGACTATTGTCATTATTTGCTAACTTTTCATTTATTCCATTAAAAAAAAACATGCAGTTGCTGTTGCGATTCTACTTTGCTTTCGCAGTTATTCTGTTTGGCTGCCTTCGTGTTCACATTCATGATTCAATTGGGGTTATCCAGAGCCACTTGTGTAGATTTATTCCGGAAGTCAGTGTGTCGCTTTCTCGGGCGCTTTCTATAACGACTGAAAAGCTGCCGTATGTATTGAAAAAATGTTTGAAGGACGCGATGAAAATAATCTAATTCTTGTTGAACGCACCCTTGACTTGCCGGCACGTTAAATAGAACAGGAACTGGATATTTGGTACTTGTTACTTGGTACTTGGACTGCGCACTTGGTTCAAGCCATGAGGTTGGCCAAAGTCCGTGGGCCACTATTAGCATGTGCGAGATCCTCAAAAGATACAATTACAGGTTTCTCCTGTTGAAAATCCGTCGTTGCAAACGAAGTAGAGGCTAATCCTTGAGCTCCATTGGCGTGAAGACCCGAGACGATTACGAGGAAGATGAACTGGGAACTTGAACTCCGACATCGTACTTCTCTTTATTTTCAGTCTGAGTGCTCTTAGACATCATGGGAGGACGAGGTGGTGTAGGTGATATGGCATGACGTAAAGTGACTTTGTATATTTGTATAGGAATATCAGATGAAGAATGAGAACTGGTGGTGATAGCGGGTGTTGTGTAGAAAATGGTGTGAGCACGAGTATTTCTTGTATCGGTGAATGAGTGAGAAACTATATTAAAAGGTGCAGGAGTGAAGCGTAGAGGTGAAGTTGACGTTCGTAAAGTACATGGGTGTGAAAGGCATGAAGGTGCCGATGAATGTGGTGTTGGTCGCGTGATGGTGGACGTTGTACGAGGGGCGATGAATCGAGATAAAAGGGGTATTGGATGTGTGGGTTGTGATTGTGTAGTAAAGGTTGGATGTGTGTAGTGAGCAGAAAACGGCAAAAAAATGGGTATTGGGCGAATCGGTAGAGTGGATGTGGATTGCGTGGATGTGGATTGCGTGGATGTGGACTGTGATGATGTAGATGGTGTGGTATCATCAGTTCTTGGTCGTTTAGCCGGTCTCATGACGCCTGCAAGAGAAACAGTGATAAAACAAAATACGAGGCGATTAAGTCAGGTAAACAGAAATAGGAACTTTTCCATTGATGACCAACGTTTACTGCCTTATGCCTTAACGGCCTTATCTTTTGACAACCGTATTAATTCGAATAATCGCCCATCCTGAAAAAAAATATATATAAAATATATAAAATATATAAAAAAATGACGGGGGTGTTCGTCGGAAATCTTTGAAAAACACCCTAAAAGGTATCAGAATCTCGTTTAATGGGTGTGACTTAAAATAATTTTTAACCCAAAGAGGTACCAATTCGAAAACAATACATGTCATATTCTGTCATATTTTTTCGGCTCAATACCTTAAAAGGTACCGCGATAAATCTAACGGTGGTCATTTTAGATTTTAGTACCCTAAGCAGTACCAATCTACAAATTTTGATCCCTAAATGGTACGACGAGCATCCCGGTCATTTTTATATGGGAGTCCCCCCACCCCCCCCACCCCCCCCCCCCCCCCATGGGAGTCCCCCCTCCCGGGATTGGAAGTCTAATGATCGGATTTCACCTCACTTAATTTATTGTATTTTAATCCAAAATCTACATTTCTTGGATCAGTTTTTTTACTTCCTGATGTATAATAACACACTTATAGTGGCTACGCGGTTACGCAGTGACAAAAATTTTAGTCAAGTGTGATCAATGAAAATCAGTTGCAATTACATGTATTTTTGGCATGGCACGCGTCCTTGTCGGCGCCGACAAAGAAGGACGCCTGCACGTTCGCGGGAAAACAAAGATCTGCCGGGAATGGAGAATGTTTTAGGCTAAATGTAAATGATAAAAACTTACCACTAAAATTCTTCACTTTCGAGTTACCTGAAACGAGAAAAAAGGGCATGAAGAATTTCAATTGGACAAATACAGAACAAAAAGTCACAACAAAAGCATATTGAACAAAAGTAGAACAGTCATCTCTGTTCAGTTCTTATCAAATAAACAAACGAAATCAAATCATAGCACTGGTAGTTTTTGTTTCACTCGCTCAACCGTTGTGTGCGCAAGGGCCCAAAACCGCAATTTTGCGAAAAAAAACCTAAACAAATACCACCTCACATAATTTATTGTATTTTAATCCAAAATCTACATTTCTTGGATCAGTTTTTTTACTCCCTGATGTATAATAACACACTTATAGTGGCTACGCGGTTACGCAGTGACAAAAATTTTAGTCAAGTGTGATCAATGAAAATCAGTTGCAATTACATGTATTTTTGTAGCCTGCGAACAGGCTCCTGGCTCGGAGGGACGCTATTTACAAACGGCGCGAAGCGCCGGCAAAGGGGAGCCTGCACGCGAGTTTCAGAATATCGAATGTCTGCGTCCAAATTTTGGACGCAAAGCGCTAGTGAATGTTTCTTGGGCTAAAATAGCCTTAAAGCAGCAACTTTTTCATTTAATTTTCTTTACTATGTTTCGGATAAAAAATTGGATATATATTTTCGTGGTGTCTGATCGCGAGATGTTTTATGAAATAGCTGCGTTATGCGTTACTCAGGGAAAGGTTTCAAATTACTTTTAACATTATGCAAATATGCAACATTTTTACCGCAACTGAAAAAATATATTTCAAACGGCTAAATTTGTTTCTCTCCTCCTAAATCATCACTTCTGTCGTAAACTTTATACTCAGAAGGCTAAGCAGGCTAAGCTTGCGAACGGTTAAAATTTGACAGTTGACAAGCTAAGGAATCCACGGGTTCTTGTGGGCGGCAGCCGCGATTTTGAAGGATGCGTGCAGGCTTCCCTTCTTCGTATGACCCCGTCGTCCGACTGGAAGCCTGTCCGCAGGCTAGTATTTTTGGCATGGCGTGTCCCCAAATTAGTATGGGTTTACCCAGGCTATAAGGTCTTTTGACACTTAAATAAAGTTTCTATCTATCTATCTATGGCACGCGTCCTTGTCGGCGCCGACAAAGAAGGACGCCTGCACGTTCGCGGGAAAACAAAGATCTGACGGGAATGGAGAATGTTTTAGGCTAAATGTAAATGATAAAAACTTACCACTAAAATTCTTCACTTTCGAGTTACCTGAAACGAGAAAAAAAGGCATGAAGAATTTCAATTGGACAAATACAGAACACTGAAAAGTCACAACAAAAGCATATAGAACAAAAGTAGAACAGTCATCTCTGTTCAGTTCTTATCAAATAAACAAACGAAATCAAATCATAGCACTGGTAGTTTTCGCGAAAAAAAACCCTAAACAAATACCACAATACAATGTCAAAAATAGACCGAGAGTAATCTTTTACTTTTGTCATCGATAGTGGATTCGCGTGCTCTCTTCTGTGTTTCGCTCGCTTCACTATCCCTGACAAAAATAAAAGACAACACATGCACTCGCAGTGTTATCTCAAAAAATTGAAGGAATACCGAAGAATAATTTATTATGAGATACCAGGTAAAGAGAATTGGGCCAGCACGCCTACTCATTACAACCCAGTATAAAAACGTGAAGGATACGCTTTAGTTTGGCTTAACATTGAAAAATTGTAATATATTACTTACTTTTTAAATGTCTTCTCTGACTGCGTCAGACTGCGTCAACAACCGCAACTCAACGGACTTCAATTGCTTCTCATTTACTTTATGACACACGTATAACGAGCCACCTTCATATAACGACTCGCCCCCCAAATTAAAAACATCTGTCAACAGTGATGTTATTGATTAGCGCTTGGCAGGAAATTATAAGAAGGCGGCAAATTGCAAAGCCTGTTGCTAGAAAAAATGGTAAGTTGAGATGTCGCTAACGAAATCATTCCACTGCCACTTTTACGAAACCAGTTTAACCGTAGGTACACTGCGGAAATAGCTGTGGAACAGAATTTTCATCAAATTTGATCAAGAGCGTCGGATAATAAACATCCAGACTCACGAAATTGTGGCCCGGGAATTGTGGGAGGTTGATTTCTCGCCTAACACCGTATGTCGAAGTGTCGTGAGAATTTCTGCCGACTTCCGGCTGTTTGGAGTGTGCTATTCAAAACCCCTAGACTTTTCAGCCGGCAAAGAAGCTGTGTTTGATTGATGCCAGGAAATGTATCGTAACAGGAAAAAAATTAAAGCAGTGTTTTGCAGTTAAGGCATGGGTCGCACTTAGCAAATGTTTGCGAGAATTTGGTTACTTTGCGGTAAAAATCTGACAACAAAACACTTTTCTTTATAGTGCGACCCTTACTTTTCGGGTTTGCAATCGTCAGAAACATCAAAGACGCTCGTCAGTGAAAAACAAAACTTTCAGTTCGCGCTCTTCTTCAGTTTGTTCTTGGACCATATTTAAAATTCTCTTCGTTTATTTTCAGCCAAGATCCTTAATCTTCCGACCAGTGAGACCCTACTCACTGATGGCTTTCCTTTCCGGTCGCGGTTTTACAGGGGAAGCAATTGACAGGAAAATCATCCACCGCGTCGAGTCGCGTCGCCTCGCGGGGAACGATTTTCGCGCCCGCCTGCGCTAGCGTATTTCGCGCGCTCCCCTATCCCTTAGAAAAATTTTCGCTGAGAAAAATCCATGTTTAAATAGTTTTGTCTTGACGTGACACCATTTTATCACTGAAAGCTCGCGCGAGCTAGCTTGCATGGCTTTCGATCAACGCTCGTCGACTATCGGGAAATTCTTTAAATTAGCCGTTTGACCACATGATAGTTGTTCCTATTGATCTTAAAATGTAGCCCTGGTAAATCGCCACAACAATAGGCACATTTTAGATCATTGGTCTTTACACAATTTAATAAAAAGAAACAAAGAGAATAACTGTAGTAAAATTTACAGCAAGAAAAGTCAGTAATCGGGTACAGAGATTATGAGCAGTGTAACGCGTTTTTATTTAGAGATGTCACGAGTTGAAGTAAAGAAAAGGTTGAGGAAAACTGTCATTAGGTATACAAAAAAAAACTTTCAAAATATCTGAAAAAGAAATGGGTACCATTTTACATAAAAAGTATACGAAAGGGTTCCCTTTTCTGTCAAAAACGGTATATAAAAGGGTAAGGGTTTGGACCTCGGGGCGAAGCATCCCCGTACAAAACTCTGTTGAGCCATGGTGTTGCTCGCTTATTGCGGGTAAGTTTAAACGGCGCCTAGACTTACTTTTTCTATAAACGCACCTCTTTTCATAACGAGCACTCCAAGTGGCAGACAAAAGGCTTTTTTGACTGCAGCACTTTATCAACACGCAAAAAATTGTCTCTAAACAAATGACACCCAGAGCTTCGCGGCTTCGCGCTGTGCTCTTTGCTTTCTATCCCGCCTTTTTTCTCTTTCTGTCGTTTTAGTTTCCAAGTCTCTTTGCGAGCAGTATTTACAGCGGCTACTTTCCAAAATGTAGCCTGGGCAACTCACGTAGTGCAGGCGCATGAAAGATTTTCACACCTTTTGAATCGACCTCTTTGAAAGGCAAAATGGCATCACCATTCACGGTAATTTTTATTTAAATCATAATCAAAGCTAGTCTTCTTTTTACGCTTCGGTCCTTTTAACAACTTATAACACGATTTTTATAATTATTTTACTGCTGATCAGCTAGAAGTTACGGATGAGCAAGTGAGGAATTTTGTGGAGGAACTCATCGCGTTCCTCCAAAACCGGCTCCAAGAGCTCGATCAGGTCAGTAGAGTTATTAAAAGCGGAGAACGGCTACTGTGTTTTCTTAATCTATGTACACTCTCAACACGTTCCAAAACACGCGATATGATAAATAACTCCATCGTCATTTGTATTTCAGATACAACCGAATTTGGATCCATTTGTAAGATGGTAAGTACTTGCAATGAATGTGTAATTAAATGATGTGCAATAAATGATGGTTTTATATGGCTCACAACGAAACTCACTCGATAACGGAAAGAGCTTGTCTTCGTTTACGTAGCGCTCGTATATAGCATACTGGATGTGTTCATTTACGAGAAATAATTTGATAAAACGATAAGTTGGATCTTTCCGAGAGAAGCTCTCTACTATAAACTTTTGTCGACCCTAGTACCTGAAATCGTGTTTGAATTAAATCTCAGCCAAGCACTGAAAATTTTAAGTTGAAATTCCAGTAAAAGATTGTAGATACGAAGGTGTTCCCTTCCAACTGAAACTAGTGGTCATCGCTGCATGTAAACAACCACCATTCTTGGACAAACCAAACCCCGGAGGGGGGGGGGGGGGTACTCAACAAAGTTTTGTACGGGGATGCTCCGCCCCGAGGTCCAAACCCTTACCCTTTCATATACCGTTTTTTACAGAAAAGGTACCCCTTTCATATACCTTTCATTGAAAATGCTACCCCTTTCGTATACCTTTCATTGAAAATGGTACCCCTTTCATAAAGCCTTTAAGTGCGTCTGTTTGATATATTTTGAAATGCCCTTTTTATAATACTTAAATGGCAGTTTTCCTTACTTTGTTATGCTTTAACTCGTGTTTTCACTACCCTTTCCTATTCTTTGTGAAATCCCTACCCTTTCATATACTTCAACTCGTGAAATCGCGACCCTTTCATATACCTCCAGCCTAAAAAGGTACCCCTTTCGGGCGGAGCATCCCCATATAGCTCATTATGGGGAGTACCCCCCCGGGAACCAAACCGAAAATTAAAATGTTTCTTTTTATGTTGTCAGTCTCTCCTTTTCATTTTTTGGTGTGATATCCGCAAGAATTTTACCGACTAAATAAATAAATGTAGATGTAGATGTGTTGAACCACCACAAAAGTGGGCCGCTTCTTTTTGGCCTTTAATTTGGCCAGTTTCAAAAGGGACAAGTTAACTTCAGTTGCGAGGTTTCCCTGGTTGCTTACATGTACGGGAGTTTAGACGGACAATCGATTATAAATGAACAATGCTTGAATATCTGCGTAGTTACTAAAACGAGACGCCCCCACCCCCGGGGAAGGGGGTTAATAGGGGATGTCCTTTTCCAATTATAAATTTAGAGATTTGCCCAGCAACAGGCTTTTGATTGGTGCGCTGTGCAAAATGGTAATTAGTAATTTAGAGGTTTGCCCAGCAACACGCTTTTGATTGGTGCGCAGTGCAAATCGTTTCGAGATTTTCTCGATTGGAACACATCACGCTCATACAAAGCCTTTGAGCTCACAGACAAACTTTGTCTGAGTCACGTAATAGTGCAAAGCGCTATTCTCGTTTTCTTTTTTTACATTGTTGCTCATTTTAGGTCATTTTAGATCATTTTAGGTCATTTTCGGTCTTTTTAGATCATTTTAGGTCATTTTAGATCATTTTAGGTCATTTTAGGTCATTTTAGGTCATTCCTCGTTTTAGTAACTACGGAATATCTGCCGGGAAATCACGTTGTCCGTTCAATTGCTCGGACACGACCCATATACATGTATCATCGTTATCTAGGTTCTAAAACAAACACTGCAAAGGTAATTTCAAGCTATTTACCGATAAAACGCGATTGTCCAGAAAAAAAATTGGTAAATCGAAGCGTGCTTTATCGGACAGATTAGTATTTACGGCTTTATATTTCTAAACGTCATTAAGACAGAGATGCTTGTGCTTTAATATCCGCATACTGGTGCCAACCAAACAAAACAGAAAATTATGGTAGATCATGTGAAATGTTAACTTCTAATTAAGACGTTTTAATTCTATTTTACCTAGGGACGCGATGATACTTTATACGTCGTTTTTTTGTGCCCAACAATTTCAGGTCGACGAGAATGGTAGGTTCTTTGTCACCATTTTCCTGTAGTATCGACGTCGTTATAAAATAAATACCGAATGTCATCTGTATAATAACCATTAATTATTATTTTTTTTTTTGGCAGAATGACTGATGAAAAATGACTAATGAAGAATGACTTTCAGGATGATTACAACTGACTGTAAATAAAGAGTATGACAAACGAAACAACAACTCGTCATTATTGGCTCATTGAGGGTGGGGGGTCACTGAACTTACAAATCCAAAAAGCGTGACCGTTTTTTTCCGCGAGATTTCTGGTTTGCTTTATTACCGTATTTCCTCGAATAAGCACCCAGCTGCGATTGAGATCATGAAAAATCCGGCAACGCTATCTACTTTGCGACATTTTTGTGTGCACAAACGCACGCACATTCCGAACCAAGAGGATTGCCTTTGAGGATTCAGTTTCCTATCGTAACATTTAGACCAGGGTGACCGCTCATTTAGGAGAAAGGCAAAAAAAAATGAACTTGAATTAAGCTTAAGAAACGGACCCGCCTTTGTTGTAGCCTACAATGAGCTGTTGACAGAAATATTTCAGTTTGTGAACCGAGCTAAACTTTGCGGTCCGTATTGAAAAATGAATCAATCAGAATGTATCATGGACTAAAAAAATTAGAAGTCTATAGAACTCGTCGACGACTCTCTGCTGTTTTCTTGTCGAATTTTTATGACGAATGCTACCCGGCGTTGGCTCATATTTCTTCGTAATCATTTCTTTTGAAACTAGTCAGAGATGAGACGAGCAAAAATTCCACCTTAGTCACCTTGGATCAACAACACACGTTCCTGATTTTCCATCGCGTCGAATAAATCCCAGTATATGCTATGTTGCCACAAATGCTTCATTTCGTAATATTTTAAACGAGTTGTATTATTGGCTCACCAAGCAAAAGATGAATGACTCAAACAAGCCTCTAATAATATTTAATATTTTAAGACCATGAGAATACATAAAGAGCAACATCGCATTAATATATTATAGTGTATTTCATTTTATTCTGTTTAAATGCCCTGTAGTATTAACTGCCTATTCTGGCACGTGCAATTTTAGCATTTTTTAACGTCTTTGACTTAACAGGAAAAGCATTAAACATGGTAACAAGTTTAACTTTATTAGGAGACTTTTTGAAAGTGAAAATAACTCGATACTCTGTTTGGCACCTTTTCAAACAAAGCAGCTGTGATAAAACAGTATATGAATATATCGCTTAGAGTAAGTATATTTTCTCTTTGATTGTCTGAAGCTACGCACGAGCCACGAGCCACGAGCCACGAGATAGCAATTCAAAAGTAAGTACATATATATTTAGCTTGCGAGCAAGCCGCTTCGGGCTTGAGTTTTTTGGGAGCTTGCTCGCAGGCTCATAACGTTATTGTTGATGAGAGCTGGCATACTCTGCTAGCAGAGTATCGCGAGTACGACTGCGAGCAACGACCATTTCTTCTTTGTATCTGGACGCACGTATCGGGGCGAGGAATGTTTAGGAAAATGCTTGAAATGACGTTGTACTATTTTCCATGTCATTGCCTTTAAGGAAACTATGTGAAAGCTAAGGAGCGATTGCAGAATACCCGACACAGAATTTGTGTCGGTTCGCTTTGTAGAACGAGGCAAATAACAACAGGCACTATTTTCATTGCAGAAATATTTTAGTGGTTAAAAATTTTAGGGAAAGCAATTTTATTTCCCGAAAGTACTATCTGCTTTCACTTTTCCCGAAAGTACTATCTGCTTTCACTTTTTCCGAAATTCCTGCTGACCTTAGAGTACGAGGAGTTAAATTATAACCATGTAAACGAAAGTCTGAGGCGACACAGAAATGTAAGAAATCATGCCCGCCAAATACGCATGGCCCGCAGCCAGGGCATCCACAGGTTGCCCAAGGAGGCTATTAAGTACCCTCTACTGGTGACAGAGCAAACTGATCGGCTTTATACGATTGGCAACATTTGCCGATACATTCGACATTCGTGTTTTTTTCTGGGGTGTGTCAGTTACTTGGCTTCTGATTGCATAATTACGAATTTGGGTACAGTAAATTAACAATAGCCGCCATTTGGCGAGAAAATATACCGGAATATTTGCCGCGGACATTATCAGTTTCGAGGATCGTACAGGAAACTGCGAGCTTCGAGGAACATATAGTGTCCACAGACAAATATTCCCTTATATTTTTGAAGCCAAATAGCTCCAAATGTACAGAGGCTATAATGTTACTTTTATTTTTTCATAACTGAGGTATCTCTGTTTCGGAAAGGTGGCGAAGCTGTTTATTTTTAAACAAACATCAAAGTAATTTTGTTTCCTTTTAAACATATTTCTAGTCTGTTCAAAACAATAAGTTCTAGATTCAATTTAGAAAAACTCGAAAAATTTCTTTGTTATATGTTTAGCCCTGTTAAATTTCTCTTTCTTGTTTGTTTTAGACAACTTCCAACAAGTCAGCTGAGCTTCTCTTTGAGACTTTGGTAAGCTATTTATAATTAGAGTTATTAATTTTCGCCTAGTTCTCCTAATCCTGATCTTTTTGTGGACCAAAATATTAATACGCCATTTCGCACGGATACAGGCCTCGGCCGGGTTGTTCAAAGCACGTTTAAGTTAAAGACTTTTGTTCTTGGGCAATCGTAGCTTGATGAGAAATAGAATACAAACCGCGGTGATAAACATATTGAACTTATTCATTTTTGATAAAACTTGACGTTTCGTATGCTACTACATACGTTTAAAACTATACGTTTAAAACTATAAAGTTAACCCAGGATTAGCGTCAATTTTGAATCCAGGTAAATAACTGATCAGTGAAAGTTGTTACAAAGTTTTTTTGCCCTTCAGTTTTGACTTTAACAGGGGCGTAGCTAGGATTTTTGCAAGTGAGGGGGGGGGGGGGGGGGGGGGGGGGGTCACACTGTGTCACACTGTGTCACACCCAGGGTGCTTACCACTGATTGTCATGTCGACATCCAGGCTGTGTTTTAGTAAAATTATCTCACAAAAGAGGGGTCACGGACACCCCAGGACCCCCCCCCCACCTACGCCCATGTTTAACTTTTGTTTATCATTAGCTAAAAATTAGCTTTCAAGAACATTTTATAAGTAGAGAAATGAAATCCTCGGTTAACTTTTAATTCTTGGTTAGCGTTAATCGGCTTTCGAACAACCGGGCCCTGACCTCTAAAATCCATACCGATTGTGAAACCTGGCTTTATAAGGCTGTACTGGATTTGACAAGCCATCGACCTGTTCTAATTCCAAAGCGGTAAATCGCGCTATATCATATCGAATTATATGTTTTGGTTACTTCTCTATCAGTTGAAGATGAAAATAGATTAATTTTCTAATGCTCTTGTTGTTCCCTTAAAAAAAAAATCCAAATTCGGACGAACATTTAACGTTTTCAGTCTAAAAGGCGAAAACACCCATTTGAGTCGGCACATAAGTCGCTCACGGGATGGAAGACTGGCCGCATAATGCATAAGTAATGGGGTGGTCGTTATAAGGATTAGTTAAACGAATATGGCATGCACATTCCTCGTATATATACAAGTTTAGAGGGATGTCTAAGACAATCAAACTCTTTAGGAAAGACTTCATTGAAAACAGTCTATTTGTGTGACAGTGTGAATAAGTACGGGGGTCGCAAAATATGGCCGTTGACTGTATTACAAGCTGGACGTACTGCAGGCCGGGGAATATTATACAAGAGATAAGTCCGGTTTCGCCTGTCAAAAAAATAGTTGAAACAAATGACCCTAAGGCACTGTTGAGCGCTAATCATGTCAGATACGGTCTTGCTAACTGCGGTGCTGTGTTGAAGAGAACTGCTGTGCCTTAGGGCCATTTGTTTCACAAAAATAGGTGCCCTTAAGGCGGGGTTTCACTGAGTGAAGGGAATAACCTACCCCCTTCGAGTCTTTCCTCAAGAAACCAAATATTTCTAACGGTCGTGCACGGGCTAAGATTCACTTAATTTACAAATTACACTGCTTGGAATAAAAAAAAATCATGCATCATATGAGAGACATTCAGAGATCATCGCTTAGATTTAAACCGCAGTCAATTTTGTACAAATAAATGACGCCTCGGGTATACCTTTTTTTTTTAAGGAAAACTTTTTTTTTTGCAACAAAACAAGCACTACAACAAAGTTCTTACAGTCGCGTATACTTCTTGTTATACAACAAATGCTCCATACAATAATGGTTTTTTTTTTTAACAATTGGCGTTACTTTTAGTTGTGTTATGTCCTTTCTTTAGTGTTTTAAAATGTCTTGACCTGGTAAATTTGTATTAGTTTAAATATAACAATCTTTCAACGTTTTTAAAAGAAATTTCGTTTATAAAAGAAACGACAAACTGATCCTTACGGCAGAAAAACAGAAGCAGAAGCAAATAAAATAAAATAAAAGTGGAATATAATCAAGTGCCCAATATTTCGCTTTGCAAAACAAAGCTTCTTCAGGGGCTAGCACTATAAATGATATCAACCGTTTCTTTTGTTTCACTTCAAGTATTAATACTGATCTAGGTCTGGAAACCCAGATCCGGCCTTCCATAACGGTTTGTTGCATTGATCGTGCATTCTATGTTTCTTTTTATTTCGTTTATACCCTCTATAATGGGGACAAACTGCGCGGTAATCCAAAAGTGTTGACTGTCGCAGGCTGTTTCAGCTCCTTTATCTGATATTTTGTTCCATTGCTGGCTTGATCTCTTAAAAAGCTTTTGCGCACGACGACTGACGGCAATTTGAGATCTGTTTATAGTATTTCAGTATTGGTGTTGGCTAGAAAACCCCCACCCCCACCCCCTCCCCCTTCCTCCTCCCCCCACCTCCTCCTCCAAAAAAAGGAAAGGAAAGGAAAGGAAAGAAAGAAAGAAGGAAGGAAGGAAGGAAGGAAGGAAGGAAGGAAGGAAGGAAGGAAGGAAGGAAGGAAGGAAGGAAGGAAGGAAGGAAGGAAGGAAGGAAGGAAGGAAGGAAGGAAGGAAGGAAGGAAGGAAGGAAGGAAGGAAGGAAGGAAGGAAGGAAGGAAGGAAGGAAAGAAAGAAAGAAAGAAAGAAAGAAAGAAAGAAAGAAAGAAAGAAAGAAAGAAAGAAGACAAAACAAAGAGAAAAACTGTTACTTACCTCTTCATTTTTGTTGAACAGGTTAAACGACCTTCGAGAAGAGAACAAAAGAGAAGAGACGAGAAGAGACGAGACGAGACGAGACGAGACGAGACGAGACGAGACGAGACGAGACGAGACGAGACGAGACGAGACGAGACGAGACGAGACGAGACGAGACGAGAAGAGAAGAGAAGAGAAGAGACGAGACGAGAAGAGAAGAGAAGAGAAGAGAAGAGAAGAGAAGAGAAGAGAAGAGAAGAGAAGAGAAGAGAAGAGAAGAGAAGAGAAGAGAAGAGAAGAGAAGAGAAGAGAAGAGAAGAGAAGAGAAGAGAAGAGAAGAGAAGAGAAGAGAAGAGAAGATAGGAAATTGACTAGCATATTAAATAATTATGAGTTCTGTTAGTTTAGTTGTTTATTTCGTTCCGTCAATGGTCATTCTTGTTGTAGCAATTCTGTTGTTATTGTTGTGTAGGCGTAGATGTTTGTCACAACACGCCCAAGAGGTGGAAGTTCCGGCAGACCCGGGCAATTTTGTCCCCCCGGCGAACGTTCCTGATTGGGTACGTTCGCCGAGGGAGCTACTCCATCATTACTATATGGGTAGCTTGTACAGTCTTGTCCGGGAAACCGCTCGCCGGTATTTCCCCACAAATGGGCTAGATGGTCCAAATGAACAAGTTGATTTGGGCATTGTGTAATGTCAGCTTTGTGTTGTTCTGTGTTAAATGTTTGGATTATTTTGTTCAGTTGAGTTGTTTGCTTGTTTGCTTTGTTGTATGTCAGCTATCATTTTGTCTAGTTTGTTATTAGTTAATATGCTAGTCAATTTACTTTTCTATTAAAACTTTCTTTTTTGTAGATATTTGTCATTGTAAATAGTTATGATTGTAAGCACTTTTTATTTTATTGTAAATATTTCAAACTAATTTCTGAAAATAATTCTTTTTTACCTATCGAAATAAATACTACCGTATTTTTACTTAATGAAACCATACGCGCGTGGTTTTGGTTGGTTTAGCAAACATTGGATGCAATTCCAGCGCATATACGAGCAAAAAAGTATTTTGCAACTAGCCTCAGCAGAAACTGCCGTGAATAAATCGGCGCGGTGGTGATTTTTCAGGGGGACGTCTCGGTCAAACCCTCCCCCTACCTCCTCCCACCCGGGGTCAGTCACCTGCAATGTCACGCTCGCCTTTAGGAGTGTCGGTTCGCTGAAGATACTTCATGTTGTGTTTAAAGAACTGAGGAAACAGGTTGAGAATTGACCGCTTTTTGTCACATGGCAAGTGAAATTATGCTGGTAGACGTTTGATGTCAAAATCCGCCATTTTGTTTACGAGCGAAGTACGGTGCATCATTTATGCCAATGGATATGTGGCGCATAAAAGCAACTTGATATTTTTGAATGGTGCGGAAAGCTAGACACTTCACCGGTCTCTGTCATACGGCAAGTGAAATAATGGTTGGCTGCGATTTCGTGTCTGTTTGGATCCAACAATCCGTGACTTGATATGCCGCTCGTTTTTGCTCGCTGTTTTCACATCGTGTGCCGGTTATATTAGCGGTGCCAACAGTGCTGCTTTCGTCTTAGCTGTTATCAAACGAAGCGGGAAATAAAAGGGGGAAAAATAAAAAAGATTGACCGGACCGTGAGACTAACCGGCTTCATGAAAAAAAACGATTCGCAGACGCTATGCCCACTAATCAGTTTATGCGCCATCGAAGAAACGCTGAAGAAACTGTACTTAACATATCATCTTACATTTTCGACACCGAAAGACTTTCGAATGAAAGACTTTGGTTCAGGGTGGTGTACGTTGTTTACAAAAATGAATCGGCCGTATTCGCGTGAGATTCTAACCAGGGAGCAGAAAAAAGGAAAAAGATAAGAAAAGCGAATGTCGCTCGTTCGGATATTAGGATTCGAACTTTCCATTCTTCCACACTAGAAAGTGTTGTCGATTGCATGCGCGTCGCCATCTGATATTGTTCTTCGTTCACTGCCGTTTTCAGGTTGTTGATTTCGCTGTTTTAAAGCTTTACCCATTCAAAATTGCTCAAGCTTCACTTTAAACAGATCAAAATCTCGAAGATCATAACGACGGCATTTCCAAATCTTTTGTTTTCTCCGAAACTCTGAAGGTAGATTTTAACACGAACAACAGTTAATTTTAGCAGCGTTGACAATGAGAGTTTTATGTAATGGTCGTTTTAATGAAAAAAAAAAAAAAAGGAAAAAAGAAAAGAACATGGAAAATAAGTACAGGAGACAAAATTGCGAAAAAAAAAAACTGATCGACGGTCCGCGGTTCGAACCGGCGCCACAGCAATTCCGATTCTTTCGTGAGCCCGCGCCTTAACCACTTGCGCCATCGAAGAAACAACAACATTTTGTGTTATCTTTAAATTGAACAACCTTCTATTTATTATTGATCTTCTTTCACTGCCCTTTTCAGGTTGTTGATTTCGCTGTTTGAAAGCTTGACACGTTCAAATTTACTCAAAACTTCACTTTGAACAGATCAAGATCTCGAAGATCATTAACAACGGCATTTCCAAATCTTTCGTTTCTCCGAAACTACGAAGGTAGATTTTGACACAAACTTTTAATATAGCGGTTGATTTTAGCAGCATCGACAACGCGACTGTACTTTTATTTAATGGTGTTTATGATGAAAAAGAAAAGAAAAAAAAAGAAGAGAAGTTAAAAAAGAAGAACAAGAGACGAAATGGCGAAAAAAAAAAAAAGATCGACGCTTCGCGACTCGAACCGGCACCACAGCGTCCCCGACACCTTTCTGGGCCCGCGCCTTAACCACTTGCGCCATCGAAGAAACAACAACTTTCCACGTTAATTTTAAATAACAAAGACTTGTATCGGAACGAACACCCAGCGGCTATTCGACGCTTCGCTGATTTCATTGTTCGGGAAAACAAAAGGTTTCTTTTGTTTCTCGTTCAACAAAAGATCTCAAAAGCGCCGCTGCGTTTTTCTGCATACGTTATTTCTCGAAAACGAAGCGAAAACCAGCGGGAAAAAATATAGGGCTGTGGTTTTCTATTAAATTGGAGACCACATGCAAAAATTCAGTTCATTTGGACGAAAAAAAAAAAACGGACCAAAAAGTCATATAGGCTGGTTATGCTCTCGGCCCTTCAATTGAGATACCCAATAAACACAAAAAAGTCAGCGATTTTTGCAGAATATCAGCGTTTGAATTTGGACAATAACAAAAATTACCGTTTTTAACGTCATAGAAAAACAACAAAAATCACGTTTTTGCCTTTAGTTTTTTTTATTCAAATCATCATGGCAAACCCAAAAATCAACATTCACAGCAAAATTCAGTCCTAGTCCTAGCTTAGCAGTGAATTTTTTTGCTCTTATTCGTTGCTCGGGCTGAGCTCTAGCCTCTCGTTCTAATGCATACTGACCTTGCCTCAATTTTCAATATCACCACCGCACTGCATGCTGGGAAATGGCCAAGAATTTTGACAGCGTTCGTTTCTTTCCGCACACATTTCATATTTATACTAAGTCCACAGCCACTCCGACCCACCGCCGAAATTTCGCGCTTGTTGTGTTCTCCTGTGGTCGCAACTTCCAAAATATGCCGCAGTAGGTCGAGAAATTCATCCAGAGTCGAGTCCCAAAGCTGCTTCGTTTCCAGGCGGCCATTTTTTCCAGTTCAACGAGCAACGAGCCAAATTCGCAAACGAAGTACAACAACTAACTCGCTTCATTGAGAAGTGGACTCTGAACTACCTCCAAGCTTAATGATGCTCACCAGGCAGCTACTAAAGATGAAAAATGGCTGTGAACTTACCAAAAATCGTAGATAATTCATATTGGACCCTTTATTGCAAATCAAGCAAGCAAAATGAGATCGTCACAATGACGTTTCCAGTAAACTCGAGCCTTCAGTGTTTTAGAACAGCAGCACTTTCAATGGTAACTCCAAATATGCAGTCACGAAATCCTATGGGGCGTGTGTATGCAGAAAATCACTCAAAAACGTAAAAATCCTCAGGTGTGAATGGGTTAATGAAGAAAAATAAAGGTCACGTGACCAGGGCTTTTGACACCCCCCGGCGAAAGTTAGGGTTAGGGATAGTTCAAATCTAGGGTTAGTGTTAAGATTCTAGGGTTAGAACAATTTCTAGGGTGAGGTGTAACTTGGCTCAGGGCCAGGCCTAACTTAGGGTTAAGTCCCAGGTTTGGGGTTGGCCAGGTCACGTGATAGGCAATAGTATCAAACTTGATCACCCAAGATGAACTGACCCTCGACTACTGACTGTCACCAGCTGTTCTAACTCCACCTCTTATGTCTAGTTTTGAAAATCACCACCCCTTGAAGTTGACTTTCATGCAACTTTCACCTTTGCACAAAATATGGGCCAGCAACTAGTACCCTCCCCCCCAGATCTTGATGCATATGCCTGTTTTCAAATTAAATAGTGATGACATGTTCCTAGTCTTAAGGGTTTTTTGTTTGACTGGTTTAAGAGCCAAAACTATCAACTGTAAGAAAAATAGATTTTTTGATTAACCCATTGACACCTGAGCCGCCCGTAACCGCCCGTACAAGACTCCACTGCTTTAAAAAATTGTAACTTTCTCAATCATGCGAACATTGCCTTAACTAGCAGTTGTGAGCATTGACTAGAAAGTCTTTCAAATTGAGATACCCAATAAACACAAAAAAGTCAGCGATTTTTGCAGAATATCAGCGTTTGAATTTGGACAATAACAAAAATTACCGTTTTTAACGTCATAGAAAAACAACAAAAATCACGTTTTTGCCTTTAGTTTTTTTTATTCAAATCATCATGGCAAACCCAAAAATCAACATTCACAGCAAAATTCAGTCCTAGTCCTAGCTTAGCAGTGAATTTTTTTGCTCTTATTCGTTGCTCGGGCTGAGCTCTAGCCTCTCGTTCTAATGCATACTGACCTTGCCTCAATTTTCAATATCACCACCGCACTGCATGCTGGGAAATGGCCAAGAATTTTGACAGCGTTCGTTTCTTTCCGCACACATTTCATATTTATACTAAGTCCACAGCCACTCCGACCCACCGCCGAAATTTCGCGCTTGTTGTGTTCTCCTGTGGTCGCAACTTCCAAAATATGCCGCAGTAGGTCGAGAAATTCATCCAGAGTCGAGTCCCAAAGCTGCTTCGTTTCCAGGCGGCCATTTTTTCCAGTTCAACGAGCAACGAGCCAAATTCGCAAACGAAGTACAACAACTAACTCGCTTCATTGAGAAGTGGACTCTGAACTACCTCCAAGCTTAATGATGCTCACCAGGCAGCTACTAAAGATGAAAAATGGCTGTGAACTTACCAAAAATCGTAGATAATTCATATTGGACCCTTTATTGCAAATCAAGCAAGCAAAATGAGATCGTCACAATGACGTTTCCAGTAAACTCGAGCCTTCAGTGTTTTAGAACAGCAGCACTTTCAATGGTAACTCCAAATATGCAGTCACGAAATCCTATGGGGCGTGTGTATGCAGAAAATCACTCAAAAACGTAAAAATCCTCAGGTGTGAATGGGTTAATGAAGAAAAATAAAGGTCACGTGACCAGGGCTTTTGACACCCCCCGGCGAAAGTTAGGGTTAGGGATAGTTCAAATCTAGGGTTAGTGTTAAGATTCTAGGGTTAGAACAATTTCTAGGGTGAGGTGTAACTTGGCTCAGGGCCAGGCCTAACTTAGGGTTAAGTCCCAGGTTTGGGGTTGGCCAGGTCACGTGATAGGCAATAGTATCAAACTTGATCACCCAAGATGAACTGACCCTCGACTACTGACTGTCACCAGCTGTTCTAACTCCACCTCTTATGTCTAGTTTTGAAAATCACCACCCCTTGAAGTTGACTTTCATGCAACTTTCACCTTTGCACAAAATATGGGCCAGCAACTAGTACCCTCCACCCCAGATCTTGATGCATATGCCTGTTTTCAAATTAAATAGTGATGACATGTTCCTAGTCTTAAGGGTTTTTTGTTTGACTGGTTTAAGAGCCAAAACTATCAACTGTAAGAAAAATAGATTTTTTGATTAACCCATTGACACCTGAACCGCCCGTAACCGCCCGTACAAGACTCCACTGCTTTAAAAAATTGTAACTTTCTCAATCGTGCGAACATTGCCTTAACTAGCAGTTGTGAGCATTGACTAGAAAGTCTTTCAAATTGAGATACCCAATAAACACAAAAAAGTCAGCGATTTTTGCAGAATATCAGCGTTTGAATTTGGACAATAACAAAAATTACCGTTTTTAACGTCATAGAAAAACAACAAAAATCACGTTTTTGCCTTTAGTTTTTTTTATTCAAATCATCATGGCAAACCCAAAAATCAACATTCACAGCAAAATTCAGTCCTAGTCCTAGCTTAGCAGTGAATTTTTTTGCTCTTATTCGTTGCTCGGGCTGAGCTCTAGCCTCTCGTTCTAATGCATACTGACCTTGCCTCAATTTTCAATATCACCACCGCACTGCATGCTGGGAAATGGCCAAGAATTTTGACAGCGTTCGTTTCTTTCCGCACACATTTCATATTTATACTAAGTCCACAGCCACTCCGACCCACCGCCGAAATTTCGCGCTTGTTGTGTTCTCCTGTGGTCGCAACTTCCAAAATATGCCGCAGTAGGTCGAGAAATTCATCCAGAGTCGAGTCCCAAAGCTGCTTCGTTTCCAGGCGGCCATTTTTTCCAGTTCAACGAGCAACGAGCCAAATTCGCAAACGAAGTACAACAACTAACTCGCTTCATTGAGAAGTGGACTCTGAACTACCTCCAAGCTTAATGATGCTCACCAGGCAGCTACTAAAGATGAAAAATGGCTGTGAACTTACCAAAAATCGTAGATAATTCATATTGGACCCTTTATTGCAAATCAAGCAAGCAAAATGAGATCGTCACAATGACGTTTCTAGTAAACTCGAGCCTTCAGTGTTTTAGAACAGCAGCACTTTCAATGGTAACTCCAAATATGCAGTCACGAAATCCTATGGGGCGTGTGTATGCAGAAAATCACTCAAAAACGTAAAAATCCTCAGGTGTGAATGGGTTAAACTAATTTTGATGTATTTATAATTTCAGATCCTCTGTAGGACCTCAATTTGCCAAGACACGTGCCATGATCTTTGCTATCATTGGGTTCATTTTCTTAGCAGCAGGTGTTGGGGTGACTGTGGGAACACTTAACGTAGCCAAAAATTCAGGAGGTTAGGAGGATTTTCAAAGATATTTTTTGTGTTCTTCTTTGTCTCCTTTTTGGAGGCATGGTGGTCTTGTGTTTATCGCATCAGACTTTCAACCTGAAGGTCGGTGGTTTAAGCATTGTCTTTGCCATCATGTTGCTTCCTTAGAAGGACAAGAAATGTGCTCCATGTTGTCTCTCTCCATCCAGGTGTATAAATGGGTAACGGTGACATATTGCTTGGGGGTAACCTTGCGATGGACTAGCATCCTGTCCAGTGGGGAGTTGTTATACTCTCAGTCACTTCATAGTATATAAACCAGGTCACCCTGTGATGGACTAGCATCCCATCCAGGGGGAGTAGCAATACTCCTTGTCACTTCATAGTATATAAACCAGGTCACCCTGTGATGGACTAGCATCCCATCCAGGGGGGAGTAGTAATACTCCTAGTCACTTCATAGTATATAAACCAGGTCACCCTGTGATGGACTAGCATCCCATCCAGGGTAGAGTAGTAATACTCCTAGTCACTTCATAGTATATAAACCAGGTCACCCTGTGATGGACTAACATCCCATCCAGGGGGGAGTAGTAATACTCCTAGTCACTTCATAGTATATAAACCAGGTCACCCTGTGATGGACTAGCATCCCATCCAGGGTAGAGTAGTAATACTCCTAGTCACTTCATAGTATATAAACCAGGTCACCCTGTGATGGACTAGCATCCCATCCAGGGGGAGTAGTAATACTCCTAGTCACTTCATAGTATATAAACCAGGTCACCCTGTGATGGACTAGCATCCCATCCAGGGGGGAGTAGTAATACTCCTAGTCACTTCATAGTATATAAACCAGGTCACCCTGTGATGGACTAGCATCCCATCCAGGGGGAGTAGTAATACTCCTAGTCATTACATAGTATATAAACCAGGTCACCCTGTGATGGACTAACATCCCATCCAAGGGGAGTAGTAATACTCCTAGTCACTTCATAGTATATAAACCAGGTCACCCTGTGATGGACTAGCATCCCATCCAGGGGGAGTAGTAATACTCCTAGTCACTTCATAGTATATAAACCAGGTCACCCTGTGATGGACTAGCATCCCATCCAGGGGGGAGTAGTAATACTCTCAGTCACTTCATGCTACAGAAACCAGGTTGAGCTCCTGTAGTTGTGAGCCATTAGGCTTGTGAAGACTTACCCCCCCCCCCCCCCTCCCCTTCCTCCCTTATCTCTTTTACAGTAATTGTAAGCAGGAATTAGTTGCTGATCACTGTTTTGTTCTCAACAGGTATCTATGTTGTTTGGGTTGGAGCGTTTGTTGCTGGCATTCTCAATCTGATCAGAAGTTGTTACTACTGCACAATGACTGTCAGCTCAATTGAAGGGGAACCATAAACACTGGACACAAACAAGCATCCTGAAAAGACAACCATGGGCATGTCTGTGCACGCAAACTTATACAGTGTTAAATATAACTATACATAAACATAATCCCACCCTATGGCCATCTTGTTAACATGACCACCTTGGCATTGCAATCACTTTTTGGGGGCCATTATAGAAGCTCATTCATTCATTTTCTTACTCAAAAAACCTTATAAATCCAATCCATGAAAAATCGGCATGGGAAGTTTAGTAGAAATAACTTGGTTGTTAAAGTCATTTTACTAGTGAATACCTACCATGATACCACCAACTTTCTATGCCCTGTTGGTAGTCATAATTACGTGGGATTCTATTGTATTTGATAGACTACTACCACCTTTCCTTCACAGAAGTTGAAATGGTAGTTTAATGTTCTAAACATTAAATGCTTTGTCAATTTAATCCTCTGAAATTTTACCTCCTTTGAACTTCAGTGGAGAATATCTAGAGTACTGTTGATAATCAGCAGATTCCTCTTTCCCCTTCTGATTTTAAGCAATAAGAGGAAAATATGGCTCTCTGTGGTCTTAAAAATAGATACTGCACCAGAAATGCCATGGCATACATGTTTGCCAAACATGTACAAATGTATCAAAGTGCACTGTTGTAGCTTTCTATGCTTGGACTCGAAACAGTAGATAAGTTCAAAGAGATAAAAAAGTTCCAAATTGAGTTAGACATGACAAATTGATTGGAGGAATGAAAATGTAAAAAAAAAAAAACATTTATTCACAAGGAATTTTTTTACAAAAATTCATGGTTAAAATTAACTGTATTTTACTATAATATAATGCAACTTGGTTTTCGGAGATACAAGTAACATACATTTCATCCCCTGCATGGGGTTTCTCTGCTTTCAAAATGGCGGGTGGCGGAGAAACCCTCAGACAAGGCTGCCGAAGTACTCCAAGAATCATAGAGTATTATTTTTGTCACATGACACAGTCATGGTAAAATGTCTTAAAAGGGAGGGTTTCATGGTTCAGGGCATGTGCAAGCTATGACGTAATAAATAATGGAAAATGTTAATGTAGAAAAGTGCCGAAAATTTGAATGTTTTCAGACGTTTCGGGCTTAGCCCTTCTTCAGGTGAAATGAAATTAAGCTATGACGTAACTCATTTAATTTCATTGTTTAGACCAATTGGAAGTGAGTAGATAACGGTGGAGGGAAATTTGCCCGTGAAAATGTTGCAGTCAGTCAGCTGATTGAACAGATGATTATACATACCCATGTCCGCCACGAAAACCACCAGAGCATAGAATAAATCCTTCGGGTCAAAGGTTTTATTCAGTGTTGACTTTGTCGGTGTAATCCCTTTAAATTTTTATGTGAATTTTGGTCATCTTTCGCTTTGTTTGGACTAATTGATTATAGTATGTGATTATTGAAGTAAATGTGAGTGTTTTTTAACCGATAAAATTGGTAAGAAAGCGAATAAAGCATTTTAATCTGTGCATATGCACCGAACCGTGAAACCATCCCTTTAACACTTGAAGAGGGCTCCAGATCACAAGAAAACAAATGTAAGCTCTGGAAATCGCTGGAAATGACCTCAGAAGACAACATCTCATCAAGGGTTACTTAATAACAAATTATTCCACGATTCTTGTGGTATTTTGGAAGCCTTTCCCGGGGGTTTCTCTGTCTGCACAGCCATTGTGAATGCAGAGATGGCCGTGGGGATGAGGTTGGTATTAAAAAAAGTTTTTAGACTGAAGTTTAAATTTTAGATATAAAAATGTATTAAAACAATCATGTAGGAAGGCTTGTCAACAGAATGTTTAGTTTTTTGTGCCAACGAGCCTGTTTGTAGATGTCAGACTTAATGGCTACATGTATGCCTTAACGAATTGTCAGTTTGATGCTAATACATGTTTTGTGATTTCTTTTTTTTTTGTTCAGTTATATTTTAAATCCTCTTCTTATATTGAGATTTGGAAATGAAATCAGAAGAGGCACAATAAAATGGTATACAGTGTATAGTAGTTGATATCAGGTTCACACAGACTGTAAGTTCAAGTCATGAAATTTGCCATTTTTGCCTCGATTGGAAAAACATACTGGAGTTAAAAGCAAATGGGTTCAAAAACAATGAAAGGCAGCAATAAACAAATGACTTAAACTTACAAACAGAATGAAGCCTGTGTGAACCAAGGATTAATTTTCAAAGAATAATATTTTTGTCAGTAACACAGAAAATAACTGAACACAAGTGCAACTGCACATGGGCAGGTAGGTTCTTAAAGACCCGACATGCTCTAGTCAGTGTTTTTGCCACTGTTTAAGTCACATGAGTTATCTTACAAGTCCTATTTGGTTAACTGTTATTGAACAGTAATTACTGTAAAGAAATGTAATCTTGACTGTGCCTCGCCTTGATACAGTATGTGTCACAGTTTTGCAAGTCGCAATTACTCAAATGGACTAAACAAATTTCAGTATAAAATAAAAAATAAAAGGGGATTGTTAATTTTACATGGATGCTAGTCACAATTAGACATTGAATGCGTAAATAATCACTTACATTTTATTTTCAATTCACAGACAACAACAACCCCCCCCCCCCCCCCCCCCCCCCACACCACCACCATAATATTATATTTTTGGAATTGTTTTATCATATTATTTATTTCATTAACATACATCTCCGTTGGGAAACTTTATGCAGGGACCAAATTGTTTTGGGACTTTTTAAAAATGCACTCCCGAGGTCAATTCAATAAATCTTTTACTCTCTGAAACAATGGCTACACTTGTAAAAGTTTTATTGAATTGACCAGTTTACAGTTGTCTACTTAGTAACCTGGCTTTTGTGTGGAAATGAGGCTGGAGTTGACCTTGTTTTGTTACAAACCTTCCTTCTTTTCATATGTAAAACATGTTCTTATGCTAACTAACATGATTTACATATGAAAAGAAGAAAGGTTTGTATCAAAACAAAGTCAACTCCCACCTCACTTTCACTCAAAGGCCAGGATACTAAGCACACAACTGTAAAATGTACTATTGATCCCTGGTTGCAGTCGCATTGTGTTATTTGGTTAGACAATTCACTCGGTTTGCTTCACATAAACTGTATACTCATTACTGGCAAGACAAATGAGGTACCTCATTTTCTCTTGATACTGAAGAATTGGTGGGGATAACCATACAGTGGACTAGCAACCCACCCAGTCCAAGGGCCAGACTATGCCTGCCCATATGTTGCAATATTTAATCCTTGTTAAAATATATTTGATTTAAATTTTGTTATCTGTAAATTTAAACTTTTATCTGCAAATTTAAACTTCCTTTTCTGTGAATTTATACTTTTATACTAAATTTCATTCAATCCTTATTTCAAATTATAAATTATGTAAACTTTAAAATATGATTCTCTCTCGTGAACGCCCCTAACAGCCGGGAGCGATGAGAGGCGGCTGTATTCGCAGGCTAGGATTTAATGAAATTTAGTATTAAAGTTTAAATTTACAGATAAAGTTTAGATCTCATATAAATTTAACAAGGATTAGATTGCTACATATGGGCAGGCATACCAGATACAAGTGTAGCACGCTGCGCACTCGGTAAACAGGCGCACCTTTATATGACCTTTCTTGTGCCCAGAGTTTCCAGTCTGTCTTGACTGGTAAGGCCTGAGCATGAGGACAAAGGCCTCGCCTGCTACGCAGAAAGAGAATGCTGAATGGTCATGTCAGCTGGGCAATAGTCCATTTTACAGTTGTCTTCTTAGTGTCCTGGCCTTTGAGTGGAAGCGAGACTGAAGGTGGCCTTGCTATGATACAGACCTTGGAGCTTTTCAGATGTAAATTTAGCTAGTTAGCATGAGAAAAAAAATTAACATATGAAAGGCAGAAAGGTTTGTATCAAAGCAAGGTCACCTTCAGCCTCGCTTCCACTCAAAGGTACGGTCACCAAGCACAACTGTAAAATGGACTATTGGGAGAATAAGTGGACAGTTTTATTTACAAACACATACATGAGCTCTTCACTACTATTTTTACAATTTTGCATAGTTCTGTCTACAAATATGATCTGGGATTTGCTATTTATTTTATACTAGTCTTTCTTAACCGATTTTTTTTCTGCTGCCTCCAAGTATTTATTTTCTTTGAAATGGCATGTTGAATTAAGTACAAAATATGGCCACACTAGATGGTTGGCCGTGTTTGATGAAGGATTTATTTTCTTTTTTGGGCCACAAGAGCCAAAACACGAAAAAAGCAAGTCACACACTCAAACACAAACCCCGCGGTCAAGCCAGTACCTTACGCATGCGCACAGCTATATCACCCTGGCATTGGCAGCCATGGGCAGCTGTTTCGTCCTTATTAGGACTCAATCAGCATGGCATAGCCGTCGGACCCTACACGACCCGAAAGACGTTTTGTTGAGGTCCTTTACTGCCAAGGCGGATGCAAGCATCCCTTTAAGCGCCAGCTCCACACAACACATGTGGTAGCTGTTGGCTGGGGACAGCACGGTCCAACCCGTGAAAAAGAAATGCTATCACGTAACGCAATATTGCGGTATAAAGATATGTTTTCACACTGACACGGTTCGATATTTTTTTTAAAATTAAACGTAAGGATTTTTGACGAACGCAAAAAAAAAACTTTTCTTATGTCCAGTCCAAAGAAGAAAAAAAGAAAGAGAGAAAAAAAAAGGTGTCTTGATCGTGCATTGAACGCGGGGCCCGTCGACTGAATCCAGACGCTACACCACTACACCATCGAACACATGCTCAAATAAGACTAAATTTTATTATTTTCAGGCATCAAAACGCGTGTCTCGATTGGAAAATCCTTTTAGATCGATTTTAATGTTGCATTAAAGACTCCAAATGCGAAACGTCTTTAAGCTTATTGTTGTTTATATTCGTTTACAACAATTTAGTTATTGTTATCGCTGGATTCACGTTATTCTTGTTACGAAACGCATTCGTAACAAAGCATTACGTCACTAAGTTTACAGCTGATGGAAGGAGCCAGTTAGTGCTCATTTGCATATCTGTCTCCGTTACCGATAACCCGTTCATTACGCATGCCCATATTCACGGGTTAATAACACACTGAAGTCTTGACTGCTTATGTTAATCTTTTTGCTTCCTGAGAACATCGGGCCAATTATTGTACAACTATTAGCAAGAACAATGTTCTGAAAATTTCCATCTGGGAAACATTTTAAAACAAAAAGTACCACAAGTCTCAAGAATTTGAAACACTGGTGCACCGGGAGAGAGAGGCTTGTGAGCCTGCGGTTAATTGCTACCTGTTCAGCCGCTAAGGATGGAGGACTGGCACGCTGCCTTTGGCGAGTTGAAACGAGCCCTCTTATCACCAAAAGGGCATGAGCCGAGGATTGCGACAATGCCATCATAATTGAGAACTTCTTTGGTTAACAGTTCTTGAGCAAGCTGAGGAAATGAAGAAAACAAACCGTAACAACTTGCTAACGTTTTCGATAACTTCCGTTGGTTTTCCAGCCTCCTTATCCAATCAATAATAGAGCAAATGACATCAAGTGAAAATTATAAGCACGTGGCCATTTTCAATCGAGTGTCGAAAGTAATTTTGCAATTGCTTTGGTTTTCAATTGCTACGATTTGTGATTGGCTAAAAATCTCGCGTCACTTTTTCAACCAATCAGAAGTGAAAAGAAATCCAGTTGTGACTAATTGTTGTGACTTGCTTGCACGTGTTTTCCCGCGCTTGGTGCCGCCTATTTGCTTCGAGTTCTGATTGGTTTGTTGGCTGTGATTGGCCAGAGCGATTGCTTTGGTTTTCGTTCTACGACGCTGAATTGAAAACTGCTATATTTGTTAGTCAATATTAATGAAATAAGGAAACAGGCTGTTGCGCTTGAGGTGAAATTATAAAGAAAGAAGGCCGGACATAGTGGTTGCCGCACGGCATTGCGCGTAATTTTGAAGTTCGTGGCGCAAGTTCGAACTGATGCGCTCGAGCGCGCAATGTTGCAGAAGTGGAACCAATTTCGTCCCCAGAGCCCACGCGTTTCAGGTTAGCAAAACAGTGCAACTTAGAAACTAGACTCCATAAGTGCGCGCAATGGCAAACTGTGAGAAATATCTATTTACTATGATTCACCTATGTTCTCGTCTAGCCGGTAATCACAAAATAACGAGGCCAACTTGCAGCGTTCAGTTTGTCCAAGTTTGCGTCAAGAATAGATTATTAAATAAATTCAACCTTAAGAACGTGATTGACCAGCCCACGAGAATCACGGATAACTCTGAATCGCTGATTGATTTAATTATTTCCTCTAATACTTCAAAAATTTCTCACCATGGTGCTTGCAACTTAGGTATTTCTGATCATCACCTAATATATGCTGTCATTAATCTTAAAAGGAAACAACAAAGACCTAAGCTGAAACCCATTTATAATTATAAAAACATGATGTTAATGCCTTGAGACAGGATTTTGCTGCTGCTCCATGGAGCATCTGCAATATTTTCGACGATTTGGATGATGCGACTTGGGCCTGGGAATACCTATACAAGGTCATTCGGAAATCTCACCTTCGCTCGCGAGTTGTGAAGATAAGATCCAACAGTTTGCCCTGGATGAACTTCTCAATTCGAATAGCCTGTTCCAGGCGTTCAGATAGTGGGGAAAGCGCGAATAGTTGGGGCGTAGCCTATCCGTTGCAAAAAAGGTACCAGATTTTGGCAGACTATGCAGTTAGTGGAAGTTTTCTTTGCAGTCAGTGCACGCGAAAACCGCGTATGCTACAATTTACCGCTCGAACAATTTGGGAAAAATTCATCGCGACCGGAGATTGAAGCTAAAAGAAGGGGGAGGCCACCAAAGGAAATGGAACCTTCGGGCTCAGCTGTCGGGCTCTCCATCCTTCGGTGTAAACTCACTCCTGATGAAATGCCGAAGCACGAAAAACTACTTCCTTGGCCATTTAATGAGAAAGACCTCTGAAATAACCACAGATACAAAAAAACACCATTAAATTTCCACCGACTTTCGAAAACACGCACAACACAGCACATTTGATCTTTTGTCCGAGAACTTTCTGAAAATCGTGCAATCAATATTCTGTTTGACGTCATTCTGTTTTCGACATTCCGATTGGTTTATCGAACAAGCGTATTTGCCATATTAGGGTTGTTTACGCGGGAAACGAAACGAGGCTTTTGTTTCGATCTGTTCAATCATTGGCGGATGAAACAAATCGCAAACACTCTCCGAATCGTTTTTTCAAGGTCATACGAAAATCGCTCTATTGCTTTTTGAGCTATTTTGAAAAAAAAATAGCTCATTAGCAGGCGCAAAGGTTGGTTTGTGATGTTTGTATGTTAGTATGTTTGTTTGTTTGTTTGTATGTATGTCTTGGGTTATGTCACACCAATCAGATTGCCTCTAGTATGTACACCGTGTACTATGTCAGCCAATCAAATTCTCGCTTCTAAAATGGTATTACTGACTGAAGGTCAAAGAAGGGCACTTGATATGAATTGAAAATCAGCCATCTTGAATCTTCGCGATTGTTGCCTCAAACACTAAAAGTGTAAAGATTTGAAGATTTGTTGGTTGGCAACTGTGCTCTAATCCCGACTGGCTTGCTAACATGGCAATAGGCAAGGGCATTTATTCGGAAATACCGCCTAAAATGTGCTCTATGCATGAATTGCACAATTAATGGTCTGCGAGGGATGAGACGTCCAAAAAATATGGACTGCGGTTACGTTTATAGACTTTATAGGTGAGCTTGTACTGAAGTAAGAAAGTATAGCTTTATTGCAAAGACGGCAAGCGGATTTCAAATAATGTGATGTGGAACATGAATTGTATGTTTCAAACCTGGGTTTCAAGCGATTACTATTTGAAACTGTATCTTTTTTTGTCAGTCACGTTGTCTGCCCGTGAAAATGTTGAACTTTGTCCTTATAGAAACTTGTCCGGGATGCATGGAGTTCAACAGAGAAAACGTAATGCAATTAATATACAATTTACAGTATTTAAAACGTTTATCTTTCTTTGAATTAATGTGAGCAGATGTGTAGGTTAGGGGCGGATCTAGGGGGAGGGTGCAGGGGGTGCGCCCCCCCCCCCCCCCCCCCCCCCCTGAGACGACCTAGTCTGCGTTGTTCGCTTTTAAAATTTGTTTACGTCACCCTTCAGTTACGTCATTCCTTAGAAGTGCACCCCCTCCTAAGAAAAATCCTGGATCCGCCCCTACTCCAAGCGAGTAGCGACTGTATTTTGTATGAGCAGTCACGTTGTGTGCACGTGCAAATGTTGAACTTTGTCCTTATAGAAACTGGTACGTGATGGAATTCAACGTGTGCGTTAAAAAATCGCCTGTTTAAAAAACTATTAGGGGCTATTCACATGATACCGGAATGACTTTCATTCTGGAACGAGTTCATTCCATCTCCATATATTTCTCTGTATCTGTTTACATGATACCGAGACGAAATTTTGTTCCCGTATAGGTCATTCCGGAATGAGTTTACTCCGGTTTTCAATCCGAATGAAATTCTCGTTCAGGTATGACATTTCATTCTGGTATCATGTAAACTGAAAACGAACTTCGTTCCAAGATGAAAACCGCAAACCGTGTAGTTTGGGGCGAGTGGCGCATGCGTATCGTTGCGCGAAACTTGCGCCATCTTTGTTTTCTGATCTGGCTCGAAAACCACGCAAGCGAGAACGCCTTAGGCTGAGGCGGTCGATTTTGTCATGTGAATACAGTACGTACTTCATTTTGGAACGAAACTCATTCCGGAATGAAACTCATTCCGGTATCATGTGTATAGCCCTTTAGTTGCAAAATTCATTTTGGATGCGCTAAGTTTCTGTTTTAAGACTTTTCTGGTCGACATTACAGGAAAAGATGTTTGGTTCCAAATGTTAACCTCAACAATGTTCGTGTAACTAATTCTATATTCAAGCTTGTGGTTTTGAGTTGAAAACAATTTAGGGCCTGTTTACATGGAGGGAGGGTGACCCGGGTACCAGGGTCACCCTCCCAGCCTGGCTAACACACAGCCCGCCTTTACATGGGCGGGCTATTAGGGCGGGCCATCATATAGGTGAGCTATCTTTTTTTTGGCGGGCTCTTAAATTGTTTTGGCGGGCTCATGTTTTGGCGGACTTTTTTTATTGCAACGGCACGCTTTATTAAGCACGACATATTAACAAACATGGCAGCAAGAAGAAAGGCTATAGCGGCGAGTTTGCTGTTTTTATTGCTTGATTTCACGGGTAATTTCAAGTCAAAAGAAATAGCCCGCCTAGGAGGGTGACCCTGGGGTGACCGTTTACATGCAGAAAAGATAGCCCGCCTAGGAGGGTTACCCTGGCAAGCAGACAGGGTGACCCGGGTAGGCGGGTGACCCTGTCTATCATGTAAACACTTCAGTGTGCTTTGTAAAGAAATGTATGAAAAGTTGGCACTCCCAGGGTAGCCCGGCTAGGAGGGTGACCCTGCTACCCGGGTCACCCTCCCTCCATGTAAACAGGCCCTTAATCTAATTAGTTTCTGTTTCTATTTGCACGACTTTTTTGTAGAAAATAAAAACAGTTGTTTAAATACTATTAGGGCCTGTTTATATGGAGAAAAGTTGGCCCGGGTAGGAGGGTCACCCGCCCACCCGGGACAACTTTACCGAGCGTTCGCATGAGAAAAATGTTGTCCCGCCTAACCGAGCCAAGTCAGCCAAAGCTGTCCGTGCTCCATCAAGCGTGACCAGTATTTTTGAAAATTTGAATGGAGCTTTCAAGTTTACGCATCGGTTTCGTAAATTCATTCCGAGATTCGGAATTCCCGTGAGAATTTCACCGCATTTTCGGAAACAAAGAGCAACAAAATATCATTTTATTTGAAATGTTACATATCCGAACAATATTAGGTTTTTTATGCGTGTAGCGAAGTTATTTTTCCGTTATAAACTCGTGACTTTCAAAGTGTTTTCCAGAGAGATCTTCAAGGTTTCATTCAAATCCCGGACGTTACATAGAAATATTTAAATGTTCATTTCAGTCTTGTGGCTGTAACTAGCCCGCGTATGCCCAGACTATATCTATAGTTGACCGAGTTGGCCCGGTTAGCCGAGCCAAACCGTTTATATGAGAAAAAGTTTGCTCGGCTAGCCGGGTCACCCTACCATCGAAAGAGGGTGACCCGGCTAACCGGGTCACCCGGCCAGCCGAGCCAACTTTGAGATTCTCATATAAACAGTTCGCCGCGTTTTGTAAGGGAAAGTATGAAAACTTGGCTCGCCCAGGGTAGCTCGGGTGGGCGGGTGACCCTCCTACCCGGGCCAACTTTTCTCCATATAAACAGGCCCTTAGTTGCAATTTACAAGGAGACTACCAATATTCATTTTACATGCGTTTAGTTTCTGTTAAAGACTTTTCTGGTTGACATGACAGAAACAGGTGGTTCAAAGAATTTTCGTGTCACTAATTTAATTAGCTTGTGGTTTGGAGCTGAAAACAATTTAATTTAATTTGTTTGCGTCTTCCAGGCCAAAGGGAACCATTTCCACGTTTCTTTTGTGAATAATAAAAGCAACTTTTTAAAAAAAGACTAGATACAAATTTTCAGGAAATAATAATCCTTCAATTTGGATGCATCAAATTTCTGTGCAGGACTTTTCTGGTTGACATTTAATACACTGATTACTGAAACAAGTTGCTCATTTCACTGGGGCCGTAGTTTCGTCATAAAATAACTCCGAAAATCCCTTGAAAAAGCTAGCCTAAACTTCCCACCTATTTTCATACCCTAACCCTTTAGGCTAGAATACAAAAGCAAACTTTGCATTTTTCCACCTAAATAGAGTTTTGGTCCCAGAGGGTCCGTTTCTCGAAAATCCCGACAACTGTTCGGGCCCGCAACTCATATTAAAATCAGAATCTATAAAATGGTGATGCATTTTTTAGCCCTCAAACCAGCTCGACTGGTTTTGCCAATTTAGAATTTTATTGCTTAGCTTTCAAAATCAACAAAATTTTAATATTAATTTAATGAATACATTGTGCACATAAGATAGCTTTCGGGACTTTCGAGAAACGGGACGCAGTTCGTGATCTCCGTATTTTCTTTTGGGTAGGGGGCGGGCCGGAGGATTTGAAAAACATATATCTGCAAGCGGTTATTTGTGCTAGTTTTCTTCTGCTGTCTTGTTGCTTTCACCATTTCATATCATTTAGGGAATATTCAAAATAGCTCATGCACGCAATGCGTGCCTATGCTTAAATTCGCCGGTGGTCGTTGCCGGTTCAAGTGTATAATAGGGAGCTTAAGCAACGACGACGGCAACGCCAAGGAAAACGTCACTTGAAAAAAGGATTCGCGCTGTTTTAAACTACTTTGCAGTTGTTCCAATTTGTTTAGTTTATCTAACGTGACCGGATTGTCCAGGAGCTGAATTTGAAGGGATGGCTTTCCAGTTCAAATGGAAAAATGAAAATTAACCGTCTGTGTTCACCTTCTCCACAAAACCTATAATTTGAATATTTGACGTTGTTGTTTTGCAGGGAACGGCAAAGAAATGTACCAAAATGTAAAACGCACGTGCAGAGGCATTGTTTTCGCTCATTAAACCTATTGTTTTGTGCCGTTCTCGCTGCCGTCGCCGTCGTGGTTGCTTAAGCTCCCTAATATTGATCAGTTTCCGTCATCAGATGTCATCACGTAGATATTGCTTTTCGCTATATTTTGTTTTGCAGATATTATGTTTCGCTGTAAACATCCGTTGTTGTTATATATATATTTATCCGTTGAAGCTGCATTAAGTTACATTACATTTGTCCATTGCGTTTCTTTGCATTTGTCCGTTGTTGCTTATTTGGGTTTTTTTTGCGTGCTTTTCTGGACATCTCTGCTCTAAGCCGTGTCTCGAGACTTGCTATTTTTTCTCATATCACTGAGCTCTTCGCAGCAGAAAATCACTGATCCGTCATGTATTCCTTAGGCAAATAAACATCTAATTTTGTGATATTGACGTTGATAAAGTATGAGGCCATTAGCTCAAGACAAAGACCGCAGATGATTTATAAAACAGTTTTAGAGTTAAACATCGCAATTAAACCAACGCCTTCCACCCACTCTTCATTTCTAAGAGTACTCAAAATTTAAATTTAATGCAAAAAAATCAAATCTTATTTTGTGCAATATTGAAAAATAAGAATAAAAAAATGAAAGTAATGCTTTTAAAATAGCTTGCATTTGAATAGTCACACTTTAGGATTTCACTAATTCACAGACTCAAAACTTAGAAACTTAGTACCACAGTTCACCGTTGAAGTTTGACCGCTCTGGCTAAGTGTTATGGTTCAACGCCCTTCGACTCTGTGAAACTGCAGCATGCAAACACCAAGTTTTACAATCTCTACGGCCGCTAGATATGATACATAAATTCTTTAACCTAGCTTTTAGCTCTCACCACATTCACGTAATGACGTTCTAACTTTTGAGTCTACGGTCGAAAATCCTAAAGTGTGACCAGTCAAATGAAAGCTACTGAGCAGTACTTTCCTGTGGTGCTGTTTATTATGCTGTACAAGGTGGTTCTAACTTTTGAGTGTGTGGATGAGATCCTAAAGTTTGATCATTCAAATGATAGCTATACTGAACAGTATTTTCCTGTGGTGCTGATTATTTTGCTGTACAAGATGGTTCTAACTTTTGAGTCTGTGGATGAAATCCTAACGTGTGACCATTCAAATGAAAGCTGTTGAGCAGTACTTTCCTGTGGTACTGTTAATTATGCTGTACAAGGTGGTTCTCACGAGTCTGCAGATGAAATCCTAAAGTGTGGACATTCAAATGAAAGCTATTGAGCAGTACTTTCCTGTGGCACTGTTTTCTATGCTGTACAAGGTGGTTCTAACTTTTGAGTCTGTGGATGAAATCTTAAAGTGTGCGGACCATTAAAATGAAAGCTGTTGAGCAGTACTGACCTTCCTGTGGTACTGTTTATTATGCTGTACAAGGTGGTTCTAACTTTTGAGTCTGTGGATGAAATCCTAAAGTGTGACCATTCAAATGAAAGCTACTGAGCAGTACTTTCCTGTGGCACTGTTTTCTATGCTGTACAAGGTGGTTCTAACTTTTGAGTCTGTGGATGAAATCCTAAAGTGTGACCATTCAAATGAAAGCTATTGAGCAGTACTTTCCTGTGGCACTGTTTTCTATGCTGTACAAGGTGGTTCTAACTTTTGAGTCTGTGGATGAAATCCTAAAGTGTGACCATTCAAATGAAAGCTACTGAGCAGTACTTTCCTGTGGCACTCTTTTCTATGCTGTACAAGGTGGTTCTAACTTTTGAGTCTGTGGATGAAATCTTAAAGTGTGCGGACCATTAAAATGAAAGCTGTTGAGCAGTACTGACCTTCCTGTGGTACTGTTTATTATGCTTTACAAGGTGGTTCTCACGACGGAGTCTGCAGCTGAAATCCTAAAGTGTGACCATTAAAATGAAAAAGCTATTGAGCAGTACTTTCCTGTGGCACTGTCTTCTATGCTGTACAAGGTGGTTCTAACTTTTTGGTCTGTGGATGAAGTCCTAAAGTGTGACCATTCAAATGAAAGCTACAAAGCAGTGCTTTCCTGGTACCGTTCCTTTTCCGCTATACTATACCGGAGGGTTCACTTTTTTGTGTGTGGATAAAACCACAAAGCCCTTTTGCGTTACCATTGAAATGCAAAGTTTAGAGCAGTATTTCCCTGTGGTGTTGGTTGTTTTTAAATATCTTACGATATTTATGTTCATATCTTTCGATATTTATGTTCATATCTTTCGATATTGAACTTAGGTGAAAAAGGTTAATACAAACTAAATCATCCCGTGACCCCCCCGAAGAAACGCGTGATACAAACAATTAACTTAAAAAAATAATTTTTCAAACATCTGAAAAATGTTAATTGCATTATTATTCTTGAACAATTCTATAGTCATTTTATAACAAGGTTATCCGTTTAAAGGGGCATTCCATTTTTGCAAATTGCCATATTGGCGAGATCGTCATCTCGTTAACATGGTAGCGGCGTTGACTCACAGAATCGCTCTGGGCTTCACAGTCCTAAAAGTCGCAATTCTTGTCGTCTTGGTAAGAATTGGCTCTTACATTCCATTTCTCAAGGAACGACTTAAAAGGCGCGAGGAGCGGTATTTCATGGTCCCTTACCAAGACTTTTGGGAGGACTACGGTACCCATAAGATGTTTTCAGCCATCTTAAAAATATTTACGAGCGATTTGAACAAGACGGTTCGGCTTGGCTCTTCAGCGCCGAATTGTAAGCTTGTTACAACGGACGGCAAAGCGTGTAAACTGTTGGATTTTGTGAAAGGCGACCGGCCTTTGGTCTTAAACTTCGGCAGCTGTTCCTGACCCCCGTTTGTCATCCCTCTTGTGAACGATTTTGCAAAGATCGTTCGGGAGTTTGAAGATGTGGCAGACTTTGTTGTTATCTACATCTGCGAAGCTCACCCAACCGACGAATGGTTTTGGAAAGTGAGTTTTTGAATTTGCTTTTATATTATACAGCAATTAGTTTGAAGACTTAAGTTATCTATATTATATGCTTTACACCTGTTACTATGCATTTCCAGTGCCAACAATTTTTAAAATCCAGTAATGTTAATAACCAACATGAAGTTGAGTTCTTCGGTTATATATCATCAGAGAACGGCTTGAAGAATCACTGACGCTCGAGGCATGCGAAAGACCCATTCCATTTCTTTTTGCGATTGCTTGATGTTTCTTTTGTCCCGACTTAAGTGGAGCGCTTTCTCAAACAAATTAATAATTCATGACGAAAAAAAGAGTATACCAGCACAAAGGTAAGCACTCGTCCAGGGCTTTCATTTGAATGGTCAAACTAAAAGCGGTCTTGAAAGGGTACTGGTAGTGTTCAAAAGGGTTAAATGACATTTGTTTTGTCCTTTGACAGAACACAGTCAATATCGCACAGCACAAGAGTTTAAAGGATCGTTGCACAGCAGCAGAAGACATGAAAAAGTCAAGCGGATGTAAGGTTCCAGTTCTGGTAGATACCATGGATGACGAGGCCACTCACGTGTACGGTGCATTTCCCGAGAGACTTGTCATTTTACAACGTGGACGGATAGCGTTCCTAGGCGGTAATGGTCCGTACAAATACGACTTAAAAGCAGTGCAAAAGTGGCTTGAAGACTACAAAGCTGGATATTAGAAGGGTTGATGCTTTGGTGGACTGACTGTTTTGTTAATGATTGTAAGTTAGAGGAGTGATTGGAGTACGATCCACGAAATTTTGCGTATTACACTCTTTGCTTTATAAAACGTAGCTTGCGTAGCAGGGGCTCTGATCAGTGTAGTAAAACTAAAACCAAAGTAAAAAAACTGGCCAATCACAAGAGACACAGACAATCCAATGAACCAATCAGAGCTCGAAGCAAATACATGTAGCCGGCGCCAAGCGCGGGAAAATGTGTGCGAGTAAGTTTGGTTTTAATACTGATTGGTTGATAGAGTGGCGCGAGATTTCTTAGCCAATCACACAGCGTAGCAATATACAAAACTAAAGCAATCCCGAAATTACTTTCCACACTCAATTGAAAACCGCTAATTTTCTTCCATTATCAGTCTTTAATTGTAAAAGTTGGCATGTTTTAAATGACAACCAGAGAGGAAAAATCCGCTTCATGCGGATCTCACTGGTTCGAGGATGGATATGTTGACTGAACAATAAGAAATGATGGTAGAAAAGACGAAGGCCAGGTCGTCGTATTTTCTGAGAGCGTTGTATTTCACAGGCTAATCCGTCACGTGACTATAATTTAACCACACAAAGTATTATTGGTGAGGTTTTAGTATAATAAAGAGTAGAGTCTGAAAATTGAGTATCACACAATATTTTTGTTAACTATTTCAAGAGAAGCGTGATGGTCGAGTGTAAGCCCCTCCGCCTTAAAATCAGTTCTTTCCAGGACCTGGGACATAATCAACAAATTTTAAAGTACTTTCTTGCATTGTTCTGGAAAATTTCACAACAGAATTCCACCCTGTGACTTTCTTGATAATAAAATCATCCTACCAGGTATGACTCTCTCCACAGCATATTCCAAATTTCGTTGATGTACAGTTTTTTCATTCAAGCGAGCTATTTATTTTATACTAGTCTTTCTTAACCAATGTTTTTTTTCTGCTGTCTCCAAGTATTTACTCTCTTTAAAACAGCACGTTGAATTAAGCACAAAATATGGCCACACTAGATGGTTGGCCGTGTTTGATGAAGGATTTATTTTCTTTTTTGGGGCCACATGAGTGGTTAAATAACACACTGAAGTCTTGACTGCTTATGTTAATCTTTTTGTTGCCGGAGAACATCGGGCCAATAATTGTACAACTATTAGCAAGAACAATTTCCTGTACCACTAGTCTCAAGAATAAGAAACACTGGACTCCAAGATTCCCAGATGCTGATCCGGGAGAGAGAGGCTTGTGAGCCTGCGGTTAACTGTTCAGCCGCTGAGGATGGAGGACTGGGACGCTGCCTCTGGCGAATTGAAACGAGCCCTCTTATCGCCAAAAGGGCATGGGCCGAGGATTGCGACAACGTCATCATAATTGAGAACTTCTTTGGTTAACAGTTCTTGAGCAAGCTGAGGAAATGAAGAAAACAAACCGTCAGTCACAACTCGCTAACGTTTTTGATAACTTCTGTTGGTTTGTAAGACTCATTATTATTATTATTATTTTTTGTAATTTATTAACTTTTATTAGTTTTTTACACTTAAATAATAAATACAAAAATTACGAATTACTTAACCCCACTACAACTAAAAACACAATACAACAATAACTTACATTGTACACTACTAAATTAACAGCTAAGAAATTACAGAATGTCAGTACTACCTTTACGCTGTCCGCAGAACTACGATACACCCGGCGTAGCCAATCGATAAAAATCGGTACCGATTTATCAATCGATAAATCGGTAAAAATCGGTAAATTTGATTTGATAGATATCGATTGTATCGATCAATCGGTAAAAATCGATGACACACTCATTTGTTTTATCGTTTTTTCTTGATTTTTACCGATTGTTATCGATTTTTTACGAGTGATTTTTTTGGCCTTTAAAATCGATTATAATCGCCTTATTTATTAAATCAAGAGACAACAAGTGAATACAATTTATTTTTATTCAACCCAACAAAAGGTAACTTTACTGCCCAGGTTTACTTTGACTGGCTTTCTCTACGCCGGTTGTCTGCGACGTCGATGTCCCTGTCACTTTCTGAACTTCTCATGGTTGCTTTTCTGTTGATTCACGAGCACTACTAGAACTGTTTTTAACTATTTGTTTCCAACTTGCCTGTGTTTGTCTCGAAGATACAACGCAATTCGCTTCTGCTGAGCACGTATCCATCTAAAGCTAATACACACTTACTACGTAAGCATGAAAGCGAGGCCTAGGGGCCACCAAATTTCCTGCAAACTTCAAAAAAGTAAATATGACGGCGGAAACAAGAGCGATTTGTGATTTAGAGATTTAAAATTAACCCCAGAAGATATTCCTGGGGTAGTTATAGTAAATGAAAGTGACGTTGGAAAGCGGACGATGGAGAAACTAACCTTCGGCAAGGATCCTTCGGAAATGCATTAAACGTCAAGTCTTTCTTATTATTCCCGGCGTAGCTAATCGAACGAATCCGAACCAAAAACCAATCGAACCCAATCGAACTAAATCGTTTGATTGGAGTTCGATTGGTTCGGCAATCGAACATAATCGAACTGGAACTTTTGGGCGAGTTCGATTAAGTTCGATTACCGAATCCAATCGAACCCAATCGAGGCGATTGGTTCGATTTTGTTCGGTGGAAGAATTTCACCCTTTAACTGATCCTTTACTAGCGGAGCAATTGTGAGAGATATTAACACATTTCAATTAACTAAAATCTTTATTGTTACGGTGATTCGAAATTGATTAATTTACAATATAACATGAACAGCTCAGTACTTCATATCGCTCGGAATAACACCGAACGGGGATAATATTAAAATGTTTATACCGTCGTCGGTAAAGTTTCGGATAGATTACTAAAAAACGACCACTGCAACTGGATCTGGACGCACGCAACGGTGTACAGTGTGTACAGAATAGTTACCACTAACGCTAAAAGTGTTCTCATTACCTCAAAGTAGATTTCTATTAAAACTGCAAGTGGTGTTTGCAGAAGCTGCTGCAAAATGCAAGCAATGTAAGCTAGACTTTCAATGTTAGAACAGTTCATTAAATGTAACAAAAATAAGACTAACGCCAACAACAAAATTTTTTTCTTAACATCATAATCTATAAAGTAAACAAAATATGGATTGTTCGTGCGCTCGTCCGCTTTGGTGTTCGGTTCTTCTGCTGGTTTTGGGATATCCGGAATGGAAGCGACGTAAGTGGAGTACTTTAAAGTGGTTAAAGATGTGGAAGATGAATCCGATGATGTTGATATTTGATCTTGAACGAGGTCGGTGTCTGTGGTATGTTCCCTTGACGTGCTGTTGGCCCTATCGGCCTTTGATCGCTCCGTCAAAACTCTTTCAACGAAAACTTAACTTATAACTTACTTGACCGCAATGCTTTGTTTCAGACCAGATTAAACTAGTTTTATATTTCCGATTGTTGAAGTGTTCGATTATGTTCGATGAGTTCGATTACGTTCGATTGTTGAAGCGTTCGATTAGCAAAATTTTTTGGTGAGTTCGATTAAGTTCGATTACCGAACCCAATCGAACCCAATCGAGCGATTGAGTTCGATTAGGTTCGATTACCGAACGTTCGATTAGCTACGCCGGGATTATTGGAACGATTAATATGACAAAGCGCAGCAGCACAGCATTAGCTAGCATTTGTGATTGCTATTTTAGGTCGTAGTTGTAAGCTGCGCTTCTGCCATTTTAATTGCGATGTGGCCCTTTGGCCTCGCTTTCTTGCTTATGTTGTAAGTGTGTATCTAAACGGTGAATTGTTAGTTTTATTATTGTTGTCATATTATCGTTATTGTTCTCGTCAATCTATTCCGTGCTTAATAATATACATGAAAAATATACTCAATTCTGATTGGCTAAGAGCAGTGCAGTTCAAGTGTAACACCAGTGCAAATTACAAATAAAAAAAATTGATGCAAACATGTTTTGCAAAAAAAAAAAAATTTGCAAAAAAAAAAAATGCAAAACAAAAACAATTTTTGCCAAAAAATAGTGATGCAAATTTTTTCATGTATATTTATTAATAGGTAATCATACGGTTTTCTCGTTCAATTTGGGATTAATTTGCACTTGTGAGTTTTTTAAACAGCTCAAATTGCACTCGCCATCATGGTCGTACATCTATGTTACCAAGGCCAAGGAAAATGAAAGGAGCTGACCGAATCTTACCACAATTTCACTAAGTACAAGTAATTTTTATATTCATATATTCATATATACCTTTCATTAGGAGATCTAGAAAAATATCTGCCATCATATTTACTTGTGAATAATAGGAGTTGTTGTTTTGTTATTTCTTAGTCTATGTTGCTGACAATGTAAATTTTTTTCTGCATTTATCGTTTGCCTTGTTTTGTTTATCGTTTCGTATTTCTTGTGAACGTGAAAATCAACTCCTTCACGTTACAAATGGTGAAGTAAACATGTTTTATTGAATAAGTACATTTTGTTCATTGTATACCAGCTATTTTTATACCAAAAAAAAGAATGTTTTCCGTTAGAAATCGATAAAATCAAACAAAATCGATAATATCGATTTGACACACCGAATTATTTTATCGATTTCTACCGATTTACGTTGCCAATCAATAAAAATCACTTGATTTTTATCGATTTTTACCGGTACCGATTTTTATCGATTGGCTACGCCGGGCGATACAATAGAGCAGCTTTCATTTGAGTGTCGTAAAACCAAAATCGAAGTAATTACTCTGACCAATCACAACAGTCGTAAACAATCCAACGAACCAATCAGAGCTCGAAGCAAATACCGTATTTTCTCGATAAAACGCCGGGCCCCGAATAAACGCCGGGTATAATAGAGGAAGTTGTAAGTGAGCCCCTCAAACGTTTATTTGTGGTATAATAAATTTAAGGGCAAGGTACACGGCTGCCAAGAAAAACGAATAATAACCCTTTCTTAAAAAATGGCGGGCGAGAAAAAACTGCTGATTCAAAGAAACGCCGGGTCCACTAGGCCAAGTTTGAAATAAACGCCGGGGGCGTTTAATTGAGAAAATACGGTACATGTAGCGCGGGAAAATGCGTGCGAGCAAGACATGATTGGTTTTGGTTTTACTTCTGATTGGTCGAGAAAGTGGCGCGAGATTTTGTAGACAATCACAATTCGTAGCAATACAAAACCTAAGCAATTGCGAAATTACTTTCGACACTCAATTGAAAACTGCTCTATAACAACAAATTACACTAGTAAATTACAGCTACAAATTAACAGCTACAAAAATCAAAGCACACTCCAGAACACTAAAATCAAAGCACACTCTACAACACTAAAATCGGTGAATATAAACATCAGTAAAACAGAAAAGAAAGAGGGACACACATGCGGGACACCCCGACCACGAGCTAACAAATGACACAAGCTTCTCCCATTTCTTGAAATGTTTACTAGTTAATTTGTTTCGCCAACTTGCTATTGTTTTTCCACTTGATATACAACCTTAATCTTGGCTTTAAAGACTCGTACAGAGGGATGCACATTATTCAACTTACACTTATAGATAAACAATTTAGCTGTCAGTATCAGATGAGTTAAAATAATAAAATCATCTTCCATATTGAAGACTCTAAACAAAATATCCATTATTGTGAAGGGTTGTAGCATAACTTCACACTTACTAAGCCAAGAACAAAAAGCTTCCCCAAAAATGTCCGTCACATAACAGTAAAACAATAAATGTTCAATGGATTCCATTCCTCGTTTACAAAAGGTACTTCAAAAACTCATTAATAATTCATAAGGCCATTACCCAATCAAATGGTAGATAATACATCACGTGCAGTGACTTTATATCGATAAACCTCATCCTTATTAGTATGCGGTGTTTTATCAGATATAAAGACACTGCACGGGACTTATGAATATTAATTAATTATCAACACAGAAACTGACACAACAAATGGTGACTTTAACTTTTTTTTTCAGTACTGTTTTACGATATGTAGCTTTTGCCAATCTATATGGAATCTTCTCCAACCAAATAAGCAACCAAAAGTTTAGCAAGTAAGCCGTTATTTGAATGACACCAGCGCCCAGGTGTAAATTGGTAGGAAAGCGAGTGGTTCAGAGATGCCAGCTGCTTATTTCTACTCGTTCAATGCCAATGAATAAAAATTGTTAGACGTATTATGCACCGTACCTGTCAACTTTGGTATAGCATTTTTCATGGATTAGTTTTTTCCTCAGAACTTTAAAATCCCAAATTTTTCGACAGTTGCCGGGAAGCCATGGTCACCTCGTTGAAGCCAGTGTGGCACATGTGCTGTATGCTTATCAGTCTACTTGTTTTTCTCGTATGCTAATATCCTCTTTACACAAAAAGCACATTTGTTTGATCTCCGTAGGGACACGCTTTTGGCGGTTCGTGTTTGAAGCCGTTCAAAACACTCACAGCACGTGTTTTATCAAGTCTAAAAATTCTCGCGCTTCGCGCTCGAATTTTTAAACTTGATAAAACACTGCTGTTCGTGTTTTAAACATTACATAAAGGCGAGTCAATCATTTTTAACCTAAACAAATTTTCATTTGTAAACCCCAACTTTACGCACGTGGCGATTATGACTTTCCCAGTTTCTCAACCAATCAGTTGTGACTTACTATTCCGCGCTTGGCGCAACTACATGTATTATTTTGCTTCGAGTTCTGATTGGTTTGTTGGTTTGTCTTCACCAGCTGTGATTGGCCAGAGCGATTGCTTTGGTTTTCGTTTTACGGCGCTCAATTGAAAACTGCTATATTTGTTAGTCAATATTAATGAAATAAGGAAACAGGCGGTCGCGTTTGAGGTGAAATTATAAAGATAGAAGGCCGGATATAGTGGTTGCCGCACGGCATCGCGCGTAATATTGAAGTTCGTGGCGCAAGTTCGAACTGATGCGCGCGGGCGCGCAATGTTGCAGAAGTAGAACCAATTTCGTCCCCAGAGCACACGCGTTTCAGGTTAGCAAAACAGTGCAACTTAGAAATTATACGCCATAAGTGCGCGCAATGGCAAACTGTGAGAAATATTTATATTTACCATGATTCACCTATGTTCTCGTCTAGTGTAATCACAAAACAACGAGGCCAACTTACAGCGTTCAGTTTGTCCAAGTTTGCGTCAAGAATAGATTCAGTCTTCTGAAATGCTTTTCCAACTAATATACGAGCTTCCTGGATAACAAAAGACAAGTGCAACTGATTTAACTGAAGTAAATGAATACATACATGTACACATTATCGCGTGAACTACTATATACTAATCACAAAGGAACATTTTGGGTCGGTTATTTAAACAAGTCTAACTTAGACCGCGGTTTAAGAACATTAATGAACCGTGCTTGACACCAGTTGCATGCTTTCCCGTGCTTGGCACAAATCGTATGTTTTCCCGCGCTTGGTACCGCCTGCATGTTTTCTCGCGCTTGGTACCGGCTGCATGTTTTCCCGCGCTTGGCACCGGCTGCGTGTTTCCCGCGCTTGGTACCGGCTGCATGTTCAGTTTCCCGCGCTTGGTACCGGCTGCATGTCTTCAGGCGCTTGGTACCGGCTGCATGTTTTCCGCGCTTGGCACCGGCTACAAGTTTTCCCGTGTTTGGTATGGGTTGCATTTTTCTCGCTCTTCGCATCGTTTGCGTGTTTTTGCCTTCAGTTGTAATCGGTTCATTGCGTTCGATGTGATTGACCAGATACGATAAAGTGTATTTTGTTTACAGAAATTAAAAATGAACCTGAATGCTTGACAGAAAACAGCAGTATACCTCGTCCATAAGCCTAGCGAGCTTGTCGCTGTAAAATTTCTTGGCTGGCTCAGTTGGTTTTATAACCGGAAATGAAATGTTACCAACTCGAGGGCTCATACCGAACGTCACAACCTACAAGAAAGGCATCGCAAAAATTAATCCCGAAAAACACAACAACATGGAAATAGCTAATCCGAAAACATTACATGCGTTACTAACAAAAAAAAACAATTACTACAAAAAAAAACACATTTTGTTGCGGCAACATGTTGCAAGTTTTTGAAGTTGATTCAAAAACTCGCAACACAAAATTGCGAAGAAAATCGACCGCGCACCCATGTTACACGGCATCAACTTTTAGCGCAACATTGTTGCGCTAAAAATCGTCATTGCGAATCGTCCCGCGTAACATCACCTTTTCACATATCCGCAGTTGCGAAAATCATTATAAGAATTAAATGATGATATCGTGGAAACTTGTAAAAACAGTTTGTTGGTTGCTCACGGTAAAGCGCGTCGCACTGTTATTATTTGTAATAATTTTTTTCTGCAAGAAAAATGATTTCAGACAATGACTTTCTCACCTGTTTGTAAGCCATGTCAGTTACTTTACGAAGATCATCTTCAGCTCCTTTAAAGAGCAACATTGAGTTAGCCAAGAAAGAAAATAGCTCGGTTAAGGTAAGTCTTCACAAGCCTAATGGTTCACAACTGCCGGAGCTTAACCCGTTTTTTTTCCTGCATGAAGCGGTTGAGAGTATTACTACTCCCCAGCATTATGTCGCCGGTACCCATTTATACACCTGGGTGGGGAGAGACAACGTGGAGCAAAGTGTCTTGTCTAAGGAAACAACACGACGGTAGAGACCAGGCTTGAACCACCGACCTTCAGGTTGAAAGTCCGACGCTCACCACTAGACCACCGCGCCTCCTGCCTGGTTAAGAGTGCAGCATTCTCGCTTTGCCAGCTTCTTTTGTAAACTTAGCACAAAGTAGAATAATTAAGCACCAAGAGAAAGAAATCAATCAATTCTTGAACGGGGAACGAATCACGATCTGTTTTAGCACACTTTGGAAACGAAAATGTGAGGATTTTAAAAGTTAGCTTTGCAATCCATTGATACCCAGTCTGTCTATGACAAGAGACACTCATCAACAGTTTTGGTACACTAAGGTGGTAATTTGTCACAAAACAGAACCATATTTTTTGGTTTCTGTTAACACAAAAACATTTTTTGCCTTTTGAAATGACACCAAATTCCAGTGATGCCCCCCCCCCCCCCCCCCCCATTTTCAAACAAATTGCACATCGCGAAAAGCAGCGATTATTAAAATGGCTCCGACATACCTGTGGTTACTCTCCTGAAGACCTTGGCCTCCGCAGCTCGTCCTCCAAGAGCCATACACATTCGATCAAATAACTGCATGAAAAAATAGGGCAGCCTTATGTACCATCATATCAAAAGCAGTAACTTAGGGCGCTTACCATTTGTCACAACTGGCCGGCCGGACCGCTCAATTCGTAAATATTATTCCATTATTTGCCAGAACTGATCAGCCAGACTGGTAAATTTGGAAATAGTATGTACCCTTTTGATGGACTTGTAGGAACAAGTCTTCAAAAAGCCGGGATGCATTCTAGTTACAAATGGACCGGTCTGGCCAACCAGTTTTGACAAATGGTAAGCGCCCTTAGTTTCTTCACTCAGGGATCTCCGACCTCCCTTGCGAGTTTGTGCTGTTTGTGTGCATAAAACTAGTTCTGTGCTACTTTCCTTCAGTACTGTTTGGTTTTCAATTTTCCTCAAATTTTCTTCTTTACACTCTCAAAAATAAAGAATAACCCAATTTACAGTTGTGTGCTTAGTGACCTGGCCTTTGCGTGCAAGTGAGGCTGGAGGTGACCTTGTTTTGATAGAAACTTTCCTACTTTTATGTTGTTCTTGTGCCAACTAGTTTTTGTTAAACATGGTTTACATACGAAAAGCAGGAAGGTTTGTATCATAACAAAGTCAACTCCAGCCTCACTTTCACTCAAAGGCCAGGGTACTAAGCACACAACTGTAAAAATAAATGGTCTTTTTCTCGAGGTAACACCTAGAGAACGGGAAAATGGTGGAATGACAGACGACGACTTTCCATATGATCGCAGGGTTTTTGACTAACCTGGTCAGTGCTATACAGTTTGTTGTCGGAGGGAAGATACTGCGCAAAGCCTAGTGTGGCATTTGTACGAGGAACAATGGATATCTAGGACGAAAAAACAAAACAAAAGGTCAGTCTGAATAACGACATTTCTATTCAAATAAGAAAACGCACGTTTCTTGGTTAACGGCTATTCCACTGATGAAGAGACAACAGTCGATCAAGAAACGTCTGGCCACGATTGTTCAAAAGGTGGATAGCGCTATCTACCAGATAAATCACTATCCAGTGGTAAAGTATTAACAAAATCCTTGGTTAAAATCTTAAAAAACGTTCTCAGTTGTCTTGGCTGTATGCCATGACTAAAAGGTTTTCCGCCTTATCAATAACAAGAGCATTTTTTAAAGTCAATAGAGTGATTGTTCGACCGAGCATGGTTTGCGATGTTGGATCCTTTAGAACAGTTCTTGACATTCCTGATATGTTCTTTTTTTCGAGTTAGAAAACATCTTCCCGTTTCACCGATGTAATTCCACGAGCAATCATTACAAGGGATCCGATAAACAACGTTGGTTTGAAGATCAATGGATGGCCTGAATTTTGGTGAAGGAAATTCCTGTTGTAAGGTTTTGCGGGGCTTAGTGACGACTCTAATTCCATTGTTACGAAGTATTCTTGTGAGTGGTTCGGTGAGGCCACTGATTAGAGTTGCCACAAGTCGACCTTCGCTTTTTTTAGTCGAGTTTTATTCGATAAATTTGCGCGCGGAATTTAGTTAAGTCGCAAAGGACGAAGAACCTAACTTATCGAAAATTAGTATTGGAAGGGACTTGTAGCAAGTCTAGCCACTGATGTAAGGGATGCAGGCAAAATCAAGGCGTGCATTTGATGGATTGGCCCACTTGAAAAACATACCGACTAATTCTTCTGGCGTGGGAATTGTTTCTGTGGAATGTTTATAGATGTAGATGATTGATAGAGGGAAGCTATTGGTTTTAAGGGCGTCCGTGACATGTTTGATTTCTTTAGTTTTTCCGCCTGTCGTGCTCAGAAGGTTGGATACACGATTTAAAAAAGTGGCAGCGGTGCTGATTTTATGTTCTAAAGGATCCAACATCCAACATCGCAAACCATGCTTGGTCGAACGATCACTCTATTGACTTTAAAAATGCACTTGTTATTGATAAAGGCGACTTTCGCGTGCGGAATCCCTCGAGTCATGGCATACTGCCAAGACAACTGACGCTGACAATAATTCCAAACCGTTACCAAGACAATATTCAATTCTTTAAAACAGTGAACATTTCTTTAGCATTTTATGAATATTTTTAATAAGCATTTTCTTCGTTCTTTTGTCACTTTCTTCGCACATACTTATTATGTCATTTTTTCACACATTTTCTTTTCGCTGTATATATTTTTACATTCGCGCTTTTTTCACCATTCGTCAAAGGCTGCAGACTGGTAGCCGAAAGCTCAGTTTTTCAAATAATTTTTAACCAGAGAACGTTTTTTAAGATTTTAATATGTTTAACCCTGGTTACTCATCGATTTTTGCTAAAATCCTTTGTGTTATCCACTGGATAGTGACTTATCCGGTTGATAGCGCTATCCACCTTTTGAACAACCGGGGCCAGGACTGGACGTTTATAACATCAACAGCGCCCCCAAAAACCTCAACTTGAATCAAAATTCCATTGTATCCGAGATCCCTATATCAGGGCTGCATTGTAAATAAGAATTGAGATTCTGTTATCACCTTGAGCAGTGGATCGGTGTGCTCCAACATCCAACCAACCACAGCATGCCCAGCTTCGTGGATGGCCACGATTTTCCGTTCTTCAGGTGACATAGTATGGCTTTTCTTCTCCATCCCTGTCATTCAGAGACAATAATATTCTGAGTCTAAGTTGAAAGAAATGGAAAAAGCGCCCAGGCGCTTTTGGCTTATTCGAAGAAATGGGGTATCGGGCAGAAATACGGTATGAGGGTCGTAAAACCAAAATCAAGTTAATAACTCTGACCAATCACAACAGACGCAGACAATCCAATGAACCAATCAGAAACCGAAGCAAATACATGTAGCCGGCACCAAGCGCGGGAAAACGCGGTCAGCATTAGATTCCATCCACCAACACCACCTCGGACACTTATTGAGAATAATATAACGTAATGTCGACACTTAGAATTTTATTTTCAAAAACTATTTAAGTGTAAAAATGAAAATCTAAAATCCCCACTCTGGATTGAAACTGGCGCGAGATTTTTTAGCCAATAACAAAGTGTAGCAATGCAAATATTACCCAAAAAGAATTCGGAAGTCGGAAGTCGGAAATCAAAAATCAGAAAGCGAAAGTAGGAAATCGGAAGTCGAAAGTCGGAAATCAGAGGTTCCTCCTCGGCTTTCGTAGTTTATAGGAGCATTCCATTTTTGCAAATTGCCATATTGGCGAGATCGTCATCTCGTCAACATGATGGAAGAGTTGACCCACAGAATCACTCTAGGCTTCACAGTCCTAAATGTCGCAATTCTTTTCGTCTTGGTAAGAATTGGCTCTTACATTCCGTTTCTCAAGGAACGACTTAAAAGGCGCGAGGAGCGGTATTTAATGGTCCCTTACCAAGACTTTTGGGAGGACTACGGTACCCATAAGATGTTTTCAGCCATGTTAAAGCTATTTATGAGCGATTTGAACAAGACGGTTCGGCTTGGCTCTTCAGCGCCGAATTGCAAGCTTGTTACAACGGACGGCAAAGCGTGTAAACTGTTGGATTTTGTTAAAGGCGACCGGCCTTTGGTCCTGAACTTCGGCAGTTGTACCTGACCCCCGTTTGTTATCCCTCTTGTGAACAATTTTGCAAAAATCGTTCGGGAGTTTGAAGAGGTGGCAGACTTTGTTGTTATCTACATCTGCGAAGCTCACCCAACCGACGAATGGTTTTTGAAAGTGAGTTTTTGAATTTGCATATTATACAACAATTAGTTTTAAGACTTAGGGCGCGTTTCTTTTGGACATATTTTGCCCATTCCAAAAACAGTATACCTCTAAATATTACCCTACCGGTATTCCTCTCGTAAAATATGGAAAGAAGTCGCTACTTTGACTATGTGTACTTGGAAAAAAGATTGGTGTTTGCGCATGTAAACAACATAGTTTTGTGAGCGTATTCTGATTCAGAATGACCAGAATATGTCCCAAAAAACGCGCCCTAAGGTTATCTATATTATGCTTTACACCTGCTACTGTACATTTTCGGTGCCAACAATTTTAAAAATCCAGTAATGTTAATAGCCATTATGAAGTTGAGTTCTTCGGTTATATATCATCAGAGAACAGCTTAAAGACTGATGACGCTCGAGGGCATGCGAAAGACCCATTCCATTTATTTTTGCGATTGCTTGATGTGTTTTTTTTATCCCGACTTAAGTGGAGCGCTTTCTCAAACAAATTAATAATTCATGACGCAAAAAAGAGTATACCAGCACAAAGGTAAGCACTCGTCCAGGGCTTTCATTTGAGGCCAAACTTAAAATGTGTTCCATCAAGTCAAAAGTTAGCAACACCTTGTACAAAAGAACCCCAGGAATGCCCCGTTCAACAGCTTGACACATACGGATTTCATCTTCAAAACTGTACATAAGAACCATAGAAAAGAACCCCTTAAAGTTTTCATTCATTTTGAAAGACTTCATTGTAGAGTTTCATCCACAGACTCAAAAGTTAGAACCATCTTGTACAGCACAATAAACAGTACCACAGGAAAGTACCGCTCAGCAGCTTTCAATTGAATGGTCACACTTTAGGATTTCGTCCACAGACTCGCAAGTTCACTTTGTACAGCATAATAAATAGTACCACAGGAAAGTACTGCTCAGTAGCTTTCATTTGAATGGTCGCACATTAGGATTTCATCCATAGAATAAAAAAGTTAGCACAACATTGTACAGCATAATAAACAGTACCACAAGAACGTACGGCTCAATAGCTTTCTTTTGAATGTTCCACTTTAGGAATTTATCCACAGACTCAAAAATTAGAAACACCAAACACCAACTTGCACAGCAAAGTACACGGCAGCACAGGAAAGTACTGCTCAATAGCTTTCGTTTGAATGGTCACATTTCAGGATTTCAACCACAGGTTAAAAAGATCGAACCACCTTGTACATGCATTATAAACTTCATTTACAGCACAACAGGAAAGTACTGCTCAGTAGCTTTCATTTCACAGACTCAAGCGTTAGAACCGACCACTTTGTACAGCTTAATAAAGAGCACCACAGGAAAGTATTGCTCAGTAGCTTTCGCCTGTCTTCGGTAAAATATGTACAACAGTACCACCAAAAAAAAAGCACAGCTCAATATTACATTCATTTGAATGCATCCATTCATAATACATTCATTTGAATGGTCACACTTTTATCTACTTTCACAAATTGTGGGGGAGTTACCTCGTCTGTAAGAGAGTGTTTGATAGGCGCGATTGTGAGCAGTTTTCAATTGAGTGTCGTAAAACCAAAACCAAAGTAACCAATCACAGCAGTCGTAAACAATCCAATGAACCAATCAGAGCTCGAAGCAATTACATGTCGGCGGCGCCAAGCACGGGAAAACGCGTGCGAGCAAGTCACGATTGGTTTTGGTTTTATAGCGGAGCACTCGCCGGGCCGAAGGCCCGGCTGCGCAGCCCCATACTCATAGAACCTAGCCCGTCATTTTTCATGGTCATGGCTAGCGGAATGTTTCGCGGGGGCTTGTCTGCAACATGTGTGTCGCCCAAGGTTAGCTCGCGGGCGCGTATGACGTCGCAAAACATGCGCGTATAACGCCACACGCGCGGCTACACAGCCGTCAGCTCGGTAAACACTTTTTAAAAAACGAGAATTTAGTTTTATCGACTGAGTCGATAAGGTAAATTGACCACCGTAAAAAGATTCAAATAGCTGACGTTTCGAGCGCTAGCCCTTCGTCGGAGCGAATCAAGGAATTGTGGGTAGTGTGTGGTTTTATATAGTAAGCGGTGGAGCTACGCTATTGGTGGAAATTTGGTGACGTGAAAAACAAATGTAAATTAGTTGAATGAAAAGCGTTCGTTGATTCCGTGGGGTTTGAGAGTGCCGATTTGAAAGATGATTTTTTGTTCTAGGTTTTTACGGCTTTCTGTGTTACCCTGGTGTAGGGAAAGGCCGCAGATTGTCATGTGTTGTTTAGAATGGTTAGTAAGATTAAAATGGCGCGCGACTGGTTTGGATGCGTCTTTGTCATTTTTTTCAACGTCTCGGAGATGTTCACGAAAACGGTCGCCCAGTCTCCTCCCTGTTTCGCCAATGTATATCTTTTTGCAAAAAGTACATGTTATGCAGTAGATAACATTTACGGAGGTGCATGTAAAACGATCAGTGATTTTAACTTTTTAAAAAAGTTGAATCTTTCGCAGTGTTAGGCGGAGCAGTAAAGTCGTTATTTCCCTGCATTTTTTCGCGCTTTGCTACTGAAGACAGGGATACTAATTAAGGGATACTCAGAAGCCGCTTTAGTGGAAAAAGAAGAGCTTTCAGGGATAAAATCTTGCTTCAAGGAACTTCATATTATCAACATGATCAATGCAGGAGCAATGCGGGGAGATGCCTTGTTTTTATTACGGATTTCAGAACCGAAGAAGCGGAGTTTTAACGAATTTCCAAGCAGTCCAGTGCTTTAAAGGTAAAATAAATCACATTTTTCGATGGGAATTTATGTTGATATCAATTTTTGATTGACTTTTTCTTTGTGTTATCTTAAGTTTTGGAGACCTGTTTATGAAACATGCTCAAATTAAGTCGTGTTGTTATCTTGAATTTCATCGAGGACAGCTCTGCCTTGATGCGCTATAAATGGAACGTGTTTTATTTTTAAACATAAACTAATGAAGATTTGAATAAAATTTTTCGAAAGAAGATTGTGTTGTCCATTTTTATGTGCTTGTTCATTCATTACATAGATTGAAAAGCGATTTTATGTAAACAAAACAAGACTTAGATTTTCTGTCTTCACTCACGTCGCCTTATGCAAATATGTTTGTGTATTTTTGCAATTTTGATTTCCAAATCAGTTTCTCGGGCAATTTTTGACAAACAAAAACTGTATTTTATTCGGAAGTTAGTCGTACCTGTTATTCTAGACAGAGAAAAGTTGTTTTTGTGAACTTTTGTACGGTCTAAATGTACTGTGCAGACGGTCGGGTAATACTGTTTTTTGACAATTGCTAAAATTGAAAAATAGCCCGGTCGTCAATATTAATCTAAATTCTTGTGCTTCCGTCCTTTCACCTTAGTTAAGTTTCACCTTAGTTAAGCTTGTTCAAAGTGCGACGCTGTTAGGCTCTGCCTATCTATATATATTAGTACTAGTCGAGAAAGTCGAGAAAGTGGCGCGAGATTTTTTAGCCAATCACAAAGCGTTGCAATGCAAAACCAAAGCAATTATGTAATTACTTTCGACACTCAATTGAAAACTGCTCTTATTATATTATGAGCAAATTGACGAGGATTCGTTTAACCCTTAAACTCCCAAGAGTTTCAAAAACTTGAAGAAAATTCAAGAAAAATACCAAATCATCATTTTGTAAAATATTGAAAAATAAATGGCCATGGTACCATGCAAACGTACTGCGGAAGAGGTTTCATTTCGATGCTCACACCATAGGATTTCGTTGGCAGACTCAAAAAATTAGAACTACAAGTTGTTTAGTTGTATAGTACATGTCTGCAGAATTGATTCTGGGAGTGAAAGGGTTAAATAACATTTTTTTTGTTCTTCGACAGAACACAGTCAGTATCGCACAGCACAAGAGTTTAAAGGATCGTTGCACGGCAGCAGAAGACATGAAAAAGTCAAGCGGATGTAAGGTTCCAGTTCTGGTAGATACCATGGATGACGAGGCCACTCACGCGTACGGTGCATTTCCCGAGAGACTTGTCATTTTACAACGTGAACGAATAGCGTTCCTAGGCGGTAATGGTCCGTACAAATACGACTTAAAAGCAGTGCAAAAGTGGCTTGAAGACTACAAAGCTGGATGTTAGAAGGGTTGATGTTTTGGTAGAATGACTGTTTTATTAGTTATAATAATTATAAGTTAGAAGAGTGAATGGAGTACGATCCATGGAATTTTGCGTATTAGACCCTTTTTATAAGGACGTTTAGGCTCAGGTTGGTAAAAATGTTAAGAACGTGCTAAGAACAGTCACGGTCGTAAAACTAAAACCAAAGTAATTACACTGGCCAATCACAAGAGACGCAGACAATACAATGAACCAATCAGAGCTCGAAGCAAATACATGCAGCCGGCGCCAAGCGCGGGAAAACGCGTGCGAGTAAGTCACGATTGGTTTTGGTTTTACTTCTGATTGGTTGAGAAAGTGGCGCAAGATTTTTTAGCCAATCACAAAGCGTAGCAATGCGAAACCGAAGCAATTGCGAAATTACTTTCGATACTCAATTGAAAACCGGCCTTGTGACCTAAAAGTTAATGATTTTCTTCCATTATTCTTTAATTGTAAAAGTTTGCATGTCCTAAATGACAGCCAGAGAGGAAAAATTCGCTTAAGGCGGCTCTCTCTGGTTCGAGGATGGATATTTTGACTAAACAATAAGAAATGATGGTAGAAAAGACGAAAGCCAGCTCGTATTTTCTGGGAGCGTTGTTATATTGTATTTTCTGTGAGCGTTATTTTTCCGTCTAATCCGTCACGTGACTATAATTTAACCACACAAAGCATTATCGGTGAGATTTTAGTATAATAAAGAGTAAAGTCTGAAAATTGAGTATCACAATATTTTTTGTTAACTATATCGTGAGAAGCGTGATGGTCGAGTGTAAGCCCCTCCGAATTTAAATTGAACTTTCAACTCCACATCAAAATTACAGTTCTTTCCAGCACCTGGGACATAATCATGCAACAAATTTTCAAGGACTTTCTTGCATTGTTCTGGAAAAAGTCACAACAGAATTCCACCCCGTGTGACCTTCTTGACCTATTTCTTTAATTCAAGGCAACAAAATCATCCTTACCAGCTATGACTCTCTCCACAGCATATTCGAAGTTTCGTTGATCTACAGTTTTTTCATTCAAACGAGCAGCGTGAAGGGCTGCTTCGTTACAAATATTAGCGATGTCAGCACCTAGAAATAAAGAGAAAATAAAACGTTATGCATCTTGTGTTTAGGAGGAAGAGCAATGTTTAAAACCACTACTTCTTGACATGATATCAACACTTTCTTAAAAGGACACTGTCCCGGCTAAAATATCGTGTTTTCGTGATTATGGTCAGGAGTTTGCTTTAATCAAGCTTGCTTTATTTTTTTAAAATGGGAAGAAAAAAACGCCAAAAGTGATGAACGCATAGAAATATGAACTAAAAAGACAAAATAAGGAGTAAAAATCTCTGCAAAATTCCAACAGAATGGAAACTTTGTTTGCTTGACCGCCTGTCATGAAATCAAAATCGATGAACTGTTATCCACTTCCATCCTTGTAATCTTGCACTTTTCCTCCAAACTACTGCTTCTGTTTTGCACTATAGAATCTTTTTATCCAATTTAGTTGTAGATTATTCATTTGGTGGCATTTGGCGATACTTGTTGTAACACAGAAATTAAGCAAGCAAAATTTCTTTGTTTTGGCGGGACAGTATCGTCTTAATAGATAGAGATCTCACCGCTGTTGCCTGGAGTGAGTTCTGCTAATCGTTTGGAGTACTGTTCCACTGGCATCTTTAGAGTAAGTTTCTTTAGATGAACTTCAAAGATGGCTTGACGCTCTATTAGAGTTGGAAGGTCAATGGCGATATGTCGATCAAATCTACCAGGCCTCAAGAGAGCCTGCAGCAGACATGGAAAATATATACTGACGCTTGTTATTGAACACATTTCAGAACTTAATAATATTTGGCGATTCATTACATTACATTGATGAACAGAGAACAGGTATGTCGTACCAGCCAACCCCCCCCCCCTCCCCCTCCCCCTCTCCCTCCCCCCCGGGGGGGGGGAGGGGGGCTCCCATATAAAAATGACGGGGGTGCTCGTCCCACATTTTAGGGGTCAAAATCTGTAGATTGGTACCGCTTAGTGTGCTAAAATCTAAAATGACCACCGTTAGAATTATCACGGTACTTTTTAGGGTATTGAGGCGAAAAAAATATGACAGAATTGGTAGCTCTTAAAGTACACATGAAGTGAAATTTCACTACCGTTTTTTTTTAGAGTTTTATGTTTTTTATATCACCTTTATTTCATTTTCAGTCGTTTTTCTCTTTTGCGCGAAGACGATCTACTATTTTTAGCGGTTTGAAAACTCCCGCCAGGGCCTGAAATTTGCGACATTTTGAGCGCGGCCAAAAGGGTACAAACAATGGATTTGTGAAGTCATTCGTGTATTCGATCACAACAAAACCTGGCGGAGAAGGGAACGAACCCGGGGCTAAAATAATTTTTAAAACACCTATTTCCAGATTATCGAAAAAAAAAATGGTAGTGAAATTTCACTTCATGTGCACTTTAAGGATAAAAATCAATTTGAGCCACGCCCATCAAGCGATATTCTGGTGTTTTTCGAAAATTTCTGACAAGTACAAAAAAACAACTGCTCCACCACGATACACATAAAACAACGAGGACATCATGAAGGCAGATTAAAGAAATAGAGTGAAGAAATTTCTCTTGAGAAAGAAGATAATGACTGTAACCAAAGTTATTTACCTGGTCTAGAATGTCTTGTCTGTTAGTAGAGGCCAGCATAACAACACCCTCCATTGTATTCATACCTACAGTAGCATACAACAAATACAATATACAATACCGATTGAACGTATAAGCGCATTTGCTGTAATGTTGCCGAGGTGGAATCGTAGGTTTAGGGTCCAGTTCCACCACGGCAAAACCTCCTCTGACTTCTTTAACAACTCCGGTTTCATTTTCTAGGTTAGAAAAACCGCAGTAAAGAATAGGATGCGTTCGTGTTTGAATAATATTGTTTTCTTTGTTTTGAGGTTCATTAGCTTCAATATGTGAGAAGTCGAGCTCCAATAATTTTAACGTTGCAGTTTACAGTATTTATGCAATATTTCTACCACTTTATGTCATAAATGTGTGTGTTCACTCAACTGATAAAATACATATCGAAGTTGCAAAATATCATAATACAAAATACAATGAATTAAGCAATCAGCTCACCATCCATTTCGACAAGCAGCTGGTTCAAAGTATTTTCCTGTTCATTGTGTCCACCTAGAGAGCTAAATCATGCAAAATATGATGTAGAGATAAGGTTAATAATTATTAATGGTTCTTTTTAATTGTGAGCACCTGGTACAATGTTTCGGCAATATGGGCACTGATATTATTATATGTCCTGTATTCTATAACAAGGCTTTATTTTCATTTGACTCAAGGTTTTACAATGCCCTATATTAGGCAGTGTTTATATTGTGTTGTTCGAGAAAATATTCCATACCTTCCCCACGGAAAGGTTTTTGGGTTTAAATCCCCCTCCCCCCACTCCCCTGGAAATTTTAGTTTGGCTTCACACTTTCCTTAAAAGGGTTTGGCTTAAAAGACCCCCCGTACGGTCATATAGACCCTATTCATAAATGGTGGCCGATTTATTTATTCTTTTATATTCATGCTAATCAGCCCAACTAGCCTCATTTTAGAGCAAAAATTCTTTTTAATTTTGCACATGCTAACGAGGTTAGTTGGGCTGATTAGCATGAATATAAAAGAATAATAAACCGGCCGCCATTTATGAATAGGGTCTATTATAATAATAATTATTGGCTCAGTAGGTACAAAGACTTTATATATGAATATGAATATCTGAACATCTGAATATGACACAAGTAGTTAACCAGCACCACAAAAACAATGAGTTCATTAATGAACTTCAATTTTCCATTCCACACACAATCAACTCACTTTCCTTTTCTTGATCTTCCAATGGCATCCACTTCATCAATGTACAAAATACAAGGAGCAAGCTTTCTGGCGCGGTTGAACAAGTCCCTGACCCTAGCTGAACCAACACCTGAGAATACTTCTACAAAATCTGACCCAGCCATTGTCAGGAAAGGGACATCTGCCTCAGTCGCTACTGCTTTGGCCAGCAGTGTCTTACCTGTACCGGGTGGGCCAACAAGGAGAGCCCCCTTAAAAAAAAGACATTTTTTAAATGTTTCAAATTTAATGTATTTTTTTGTTACATGAGTCGTTTGTGATAAGCACATGAAAAAGAAAATTTAAGGGTGGGGGTGTATATAACTACATTTTATGGAACAATAGCAATTATTGTTATTATTACTGATAAAAATAACTGATGTAGTCTGAAGAGGGAGAAAGTATATTCAGATTAAATGTGCTGGACAAATTGCTACAGTTGTGTTGGTGTACCTACTGCACCAGTATTTTTATTATTTTTATTGATCCCCTATTTAAAATATGGAAACATACAAAAAATCAGTACCTTAGGTATTTTTGCTCCAAGTTCTGAATACCTCTGAGGTGACTTGAGATAATCCACAAATTCCATCACCTCAAGTTTAGCTTCTTCCATACCGGCAACATCTTTAAAACTGAAAATTGAGAAAAGATGAAGATTTTAAAACTTATTTCTATCAAGAAGGATAAGCAGATTAACTTCTCAAATACAGTTGTTAGGGACGTGGCAGTCAAATTTCTAGCATGCTATACTTTCAAGTTGGTAAGACCTCTTCGAACGTCACTGCATCTCTACAAACACCATATACTCACTAGTTTACTAGTTTGAGCACTCTAACATGGTACGGTGATACCACATGTGTGGGATCATCTGAGGTGGCTTATACATCAGCACTGCACTGATGAGGCCCAGAAGGCCAAAACAGTACTGTCTGCAGTTATACTATAAAATTTTATGTTTTTACTCTTTAACTCCCAACAGTACCAAATTAAAATTAAATTCACAGTCAAGAAAAATGCCAAATTTCATTTTGTAAAATATTGAGAAACAAATGGTTCCATGCAAAAGTACAGGCAAAGAGGTTTCATTTGAATGGTCACACCATAGGATTTCATCCACAGACTCAAAAGTTAGAACAAATGGTACCATGCAAAAGTACTGCTGAAAAGGTTTCATTTGAATGGTCACACCATAGGATTTCATCAACAGACTCAAAAGTTAGAACAAATGGTACCATGCAAAAGTACTGCTGAAGAGGTTTCATTTGAATGGTCACACCATAGGATTTCATCAACAGACTCAAAAGTTAGAACATTAATGGTTCCATGCAAAAGTACAGGCAAAGAGGTTTCATTTGAATGGTCACACCATAGGATTTCGTCCACAGACTCAAAAGTTAGAACTACACTAATCTGGGAGTTAAGGGTTAAGTAAACATACATGTAGCTTCTGGACAAATCAAATTCATTTTTCTGTCTAATAAATATCTTTTTAGTCTGTCAAGTGTGATCGTCCATTTTCACATGACTCTGAAGATGACTTCCGCTCAGGTTGTCGAAACGTCAGTCAATGTCAACAACAACAGTTCTTTTCAGAACTACACCAACCCGGACGATCACAAACGACAGACAACTGATACTCCTGGGTTCAAACCAGTTACAAATTATCTTTTATCAATAATTGATATTATTACCTTATTCCCTGTCCACTGTCAGGCATGACCACAGTTGGTTTGGCTTTGATGTAGTTTGACTGTTGAAATAACAAAACTGTATTTTCAAATATTATTTTGTTTTGCATTTTAAGTAGTAGATAAAATATGAGCGGGAGATCTCTATGGGCATTTACAATGGCGAGCCGAAGGCGAGCCATTGTAAATGCCCATACAGATCGGACACAAATATTTTATCGTACTTATGAAATGAAACAATGAGTAGAGATCTGTATGAATACTAATAAGGTGAGCAGGTGCATGTCTGTATCAAAAGTTAATTCTACTGTTTAATAATTCATCAACTCAGTTGATTTGTATTGGAGTTTACAGAGCTGTACATGTGACTCAAATACCACCTATTGATTTGTCATAACTGTTATGAATTATTAATGAATTTATTATAAATTATAATATTACTTCAATTTGACCATTTCTCTAACATTTTTTATAATTTTTTTTATCAACTTACAAATGGATTGCTTCCCAGAAACCCTCCTGATTTATTTCCACTCTTGTTTCCTCTGCCGTAAATCAAGTACCAAATGATGCCCAGGATAGCAATTGAGACAGCAGCATTCAAGGCTGTAGATCTGTTAATAAAACCAAGAGCTTACAGTGAAACTCAATCACGACATTCTTTGTACATGCAGGTATTTACAAGACTGTACGTGTAGCTTGTATAAGACTGATCAATAAAATTACAGTGTGACGTGCCTTACCGCAAGCACCCAGAACAAACTTTTCAGAAACTTATCTAATCAGAGAGCGCAAATTCAATTGACGGGTACACCTCCTCGCAAAGTTGAGCAGTTCAAATTTAATATTGCCACTTCGTATTTATCACAGGAGTTTTAAGTTAGCTACAAAATACGATGATTTTATTCACTTTATTGCTTCACACATATCCACAGTTACGAAAATGATTATTAGAATTAGATGCATGGTGATATTGTGGAAACTTGTAAAAACGTTTGTTGGGTGCTCACGGTAAAGAACTTCACACTGCAATTCTCACACACAGAATGTCATTTGTCATGGATCTCACATGAAACCAGATACCCTAGCTGACTCTGTTGCAGTCCCCATTCAGTGTGCAGAACCTCATTTCTTGTCTGTTTTGCAAGCTCAGTGGGCAAGTAACCAATGCCTTGCATTTATGAATAACCAATAAATTAATAATAAGCATTACTCAACTTAATAAATAATAATTTAATGACAAAGACGTTTTTAACCTGTATAACAGCTTGGTTTAGAGTGGGCAGGAAGGGGAGAGGGGGGGGGGGGGGGGGGGGGGGGGGGGGGGGGTGGTTCTCTGAACAATGTACATGATTGTAGACTTGTTGCTTTGAATTTTTTTTAGTTAAAACAATATATATTCTGAAAAATTAACAAACTTACAGCAATTCATTCTTAGTTCTGTATCTGATTGGTATAAAGTCACCAGATGAAATGCGCAGGTCAGCTTGAGCAGATGCCATCTTTTGTTCAAAACTGTCTAGGCTTGCAATGCTGAACACAAAGTGTGGCCCATGAGTCATTATCTGCAAATAAAATAAAATAAGCTACAGTGTAAGCTAGGATATACAGTCACGTAGATGTAAGTCATACATTCAGCCTTAGAGCTCTAGCACCTGCAGTGGCAGCCTTCAACTGAAACTATTAGAGGGCAGAATGTAAAATGTGGTCTACACCCTCGGAATCAATCCTAAAATAGTGCAGTAACTGTTGTTTCTAACTTTTTCTGGCATGCCCATTCAAATGAGCAAATGTCTGTCTCAATAGCAGTTGTGTACTTTCCTAATACGATATTATTTATTTTGTTGTGCAAGGTAGTTCAAACTTTTGAGCCCACTGACTGGACAAAACCCCAACATGTGACTATTGAAGAGGCCCTGCTAGCGGAGGGGGGTATGCATGTCCCCCGTCTGAATGTCAAATCTTGTCATGTCGCAATTTCGAAAGGTCCTTATGTCGCTTTCGGAATTTCGTCCACTGCCTTGCTGAAGTTTTGAAACATTGGAATGTCCCTGTTGGAATTTTGCTTAATAATTTTATCATACAGGGACCATACAGGGCTAATAAAGAGACATGGGATTCTTTTTAAAGAAAAATATTAAAATCAGTAACAAGATTCATCGATGTGTGCTTATTTGTACTGCACAAAGTTATAAGTCCAAGCGATTTGGCCGAATTACTGTTCTGCCATACAACGTGTGTACTTGTCTGGTTTCAACAGACCAATAATAGACCACATTATAGCAGTTTTTATTGTAAGACACATTTTAATTTCCAAAATATTGTACTACGTTGTCTTAAGTTGCTGTCGAATTATTAAAGCATCAAATTCACTGGCATTTTCTTCCTTTTTCCTGTAGCTATCGCACGATCTCAGCAGTGGTCTTGTCGCTCGTCGCCATTTCATTTGCCTGATGTCGCTGTTTCGAGGCCATGTCACCTGTCGGAATTTACCCTAACAGGGCCTCATTGAAATGAAAGCTGTTGGGCAGTACTTACAAGTATTATATATTATTATCATGATAATGCACATATGAAAATAGATTCACATGAACTGCGGAGAAAGAAGGAGAGAATGTGATCATCCCAGTTATGCAGCAACAGAAGAAGTTGCAATAATTATTAGATGCTGAAAAAAATTTTTTGAATCCCATTGAGGCCTGAAATTTCTTTCAGCCTTTAATTGCAAGTACTTATTATTGTTTGCTGTTTCAATTTTGGCCATTTTTAGAAGTAAAATGCTCAGTAAATGTAACTTTATTATGTTTCCATACACTTTATTTACCTCCTTTCCTCCAACCATGGCTCCTCTGTGTAAAAACACATAAATTTTGTCCTGGCTTGATGGCACCTCTAAATGTTCAACCTGAAAATAAAAAAAAACTCTAGGGCATGAAGGCAGCCCTTTTCATCATCATCATCATCATCATCATCATCATCATCATCATCATCATCATCATCATCATCATCATCATTATCATCCTCCGACTCAAACACGTCAAGATATTTGAGACGGGCCCTGTGTCTGACATACCACACATCCTGATCAGCCAACAGGCTAGCAAGCTCTTTTCTAGACTCCACCTCTGCATCTGCAGCCCTTTTGTGGACATTAATATGCCTGAACTGATACTATGCACTTATTGACTGAGTGGGAGGGCCGGACGGGAAAATATTTGGCTCGAGGTCATTGTGTACGGACCGAGCGCAGCGAGGTCCATGTGCCATGAACGGGAAAATATTTGGCTCGAGGTCATGGCGTACGGACCGAGCGCAGCGAGGTCCATGTGCCATGACCGAGAGCTAAATATTTTCCCGTCCGGCCCGACCTAACTCAGTCAATAAGTATTTTATAACATGACTAGAAAATACAAGAAAAGTCGTGCAGTGCGAGGTCACTTAAACTCAAGTGGGTCGGACGGCTTTTTCCGGACCAGCTCACGTCAACCCGTCCGGCCCGCTCACGTCACCTTGCAATTCAATTTTCTGTAGGATTGCGTAAGCGGGGCCGTACAGTCATATTATAATATCTAATAGACTCCAACTACATGTAGTCGTGGCTGATATTGCAAGCAATAAACCTTAAAGACTGTACCTCTCCTGTAGAAAGCATTTCTCTATAAAAGGTTGACCATGTTGTCTCTGGGGTGGGGTCAGATCCTGCCGTCAAGAAGTAAAACACTGCCAGCATCAGCCAGGGAAGAATAGATACCCATCCACCTTGATTCCCTGGGTCTGAATTAAAAGGACCTGGAGTTTCACCTTCAAACACAAAGAAATATTGCTGGTGAGTAATTTATCTATTCAATAGCCAGGGTTGAGCTACATGTATCCCAGGGAGGACAGGGTTGAATATTCCAGGGGTGTAATATCCTCTGAGGTGTGATATTCAAGGAGGAGAGGTTATCCCAGGGGATAACTGGCCAATTGTATACAACTATATAGTACACCCTATATACTCAAGGGATAAGAAATCCAACCTGGAGGTGTGAATTCCAATGGCTGAGGTATCCCATGGTCAGGGAAGAGCAGTACCAATGATGCCCGGTTATTCATACCAATACATGTAGAGTACCGTACCCTGTTACTACTTTAAGCATAGGATACCCAAGGCTTGCCATATCCACCTTAAGGTACCAAATGTTGTTTGCAGTCTGCAGTTGACCAGGATTACCGGTTGTTTAATTCCAAGGATGTACACCCCTTGCACCCCTAGTTATGACAACATGGGGTTGCAATATCTAAGGAGTGGGATACCCCAGGGGTGAGATACCCCAGGGGTCAAGTACTCCAGATAGGTGTTAAAAGGAATGGGATACATGTATCTTTGGGGTGGGATATCCCTAGGCTTCGAAAACATTAGAAGAAATAACAATCCAAATGTGGCTTTTTGAATAAACAAAACATTGGCAATAAACACCCCCTGGAGAGTAGTGGTGTCTTCAATTCAGGAGATCTGTTGATACCAAGTTCCTGTTAAATTTTGTTTTTCAATCAACAGTGATGGAATTACCTTGTGGACGTTGCTCTCCTGATCCTTGGCCATGTTTTCTCTGATGGCTGTTTGAGAAAAATCTGGCAACACCTATAAATGTATATTAAATGCCAAGAACAAAAACCAAATGTAAAGGGTATTTCCTGGTGTTGTGGAAACTATTGTTCATTAGCTATTGTTTTGTGGTGTTGGTATTATTTAGTGTCTTTTGAATTTTCTTTTGTGTCACAACTTCCGCAACACAAAAAAACTGCCAATATATATAAAGGCCATATTTATTTTGTAAACTAGAAGTTACTAATAGCAAGTCAAGTGCTGCGAGGTGAGTCATGAAATAATAATCATAACAAAAATAATAATATTAATAATAACAAATAATAATAATAATCCTTACCAAGTCTTAAATCTTCTCTTTTCAGGAGCAGATACACTTGATATAACGAAGGAGAATGAACATTCTTTGCACAAAATTCACCCTTTAAAAATAAGAAACTAAATCAAATATCCAAGAGAGCTACAAATTAGCAAACCAGATCAGGAATATACACATACTGGGGACCACCATGTCAGAGATGCCAACCTCAGGATATTGAAAATAGGGAGTTTTTTTCTGAGGGTGAAGTTTTTTCGTGCCAAAGGCGGGAATCGACCGACGTAGTCGCGAGCATCCAGGGGGGTCCAGAAAAGTTTTTGGCTTTACCCTCTTAAAAAAGATACGGTGAAAGACCATATATCTTTTTTGATTTTGGGAAAATGTGGGTTAAAATCTAAGCCTATTGTGGAGAAAAGATCCAAAGTCGCTTTTATCCGGGAGATTTGGTGACCCGTACGGGAGACCGGGAGATTTGTTCCGTATCCGGGAGAGTTGGCATAAGTGCCATGTGATAAGGTGTGGTGGGATTATTGCAAAGTTTGAGGAGCAACCTGGAGTAGAAATGCTTAGATTTGTAGTGGTCAATTTTGATGTGTATGCAGTCAGTTGATGCAAAATTGTACAAACAAAATACTTCTTCACCTTTAAAGTTAGTATTATTAAACTGATAGCCACAAGATTTATCAAAATGGATCATTATTAATCTTCCCATAGAAACTTCAGTTCTGTAATTTCATAAACAATAACCATTTTCAAGACAATTTGTAAACTGGAAGTGGTGTTGAATTTCTGTTTTTGACTCATGTGTGTACTCAAGATAAAATATACCACTTCATACGTCACATGAATCAAAAGTTCCAACCTGTGAATATCTTGTTAGACTGCCAAAATGTCTTCTCAAATTGCAGTTGACACAGCTTTGTGTGGCTGGATTTGATAAAAGTTGTCTGCTCATAACCCATGAAGAGGACGTCTGCGTACCAAAGTATCTTGAACTAGAAGCGTTATGTAATATTCGTGTAGGAAATCTCGCAGAGTTAAACGCCCAATATTTACAAGAAGATCGAGAAAACGAGCCAAGAATTAGACGAATCATTTTTCCATATCGCTGCTACCGCAGCATAGCTTCAAAAACAAATCAGTTTCGTGTGAAAAATTATGTTCAAAACAAATCCGCCATCTTTCTTTTCGTGCCCCCGATATTTTGAACAGCGGTAACAAATCACGTGATAACTGAAGGCTTGTGACGCGTTTTTCACGTGATTTATTTTTGATCACATGATCCTGAGACTGCGCAGTTTGAGAATTACGTCATTGTCTTCTTTTGTTTCGCCTCGTGGTAAAAACGTCGTTGATACGTTTTGAGAGGAACTTGAAAGGTGTGAGGTTTTTGCGTTGCGTTTAAAAGCTTTTTTCGCCTTTATTTGACTCTAAAAGAAAGTCATCGTTTTAAAGAGCACATGTCTTTTGCCTTGGATCACGATTATTGCGCTGTTATGCCTTCTGAGAAAGATTTGAAGACCGATTCACTGCTAGAAATATTCGACAAGGAAGAACCAAACATGGCCGCTGAGAAACAGTTGCCGATCGAAGCAGATATTTGCGGTGAATCTGCAAACAGCGATGAAAAAGCAAGTTCGTTGTCTCCTGCTCACAGTATGGACAGTGGTGTAGATGCCGGTGTGGAAGATTTCTTGGCTGATTTTCCCTCGACGTGGAAAAATGAATTTGAGGACTTCGGTCTGAACGATGAAGATCTCTTGGATTTGGAAGCACTTTTGAGGGAACCTTTTCCCACAAACGAACTGCCAGCTGCAAACAAAGCAAACAGTGGAAGCTCTGGAACTCTTTCAGTGCTTAACTCTTCAACAAAACTGAATGTTCAGTTTTCCAAACTAGAGGGCAAGAAAATGTCAGATGAAGATGAACAAGCCATTATGGAAAAAAATAAGAAGAATGCCATTGCAGCCCGGGAAAACCGACAGAAAAAGAAGAAATACATAGAAGGACTTGAGAATGATGTTGCTCAGTTGAAAGAACAGAATAGGACTCTAAAAACAAGAAACGAGGGCATGACCACCATTATCAGAAAGCTTTCAGATGAGGTGAAATATCTTCGTAGTGTGCTGGCCAACGAGAGCACAATTTCACTCTTGCTAAAGAGTGTAGCAGCAACCCCTGGAATTTCACTGACATCTTCGCTGGTGCAGTCATCGGGAAGTGAAGAAGCTGAAAAAGAAAGTGGCAAGACACAAGGCGAGAGAAAGTATCCTACAAGAAGCAGGAAAAGACGATCAGAGGAGGTTGCAGAAGTCACACCCAGCAAGAGAACCCGTGGTACCACCCCTGGTGGTGTCTGCCTCCATGTCAACCGTGGCAAAGTATCACTTGAATTGTGCGCAAAATGCGAGATGAAAGCATCACAAAGTGGAGTCCTGTAAATTTGCAAACAAAATGTCGGTATTACATGTACAGGCCAAGTATAATATTTCTACTTAAATAGTGGAATCAAACTGCATATTGCCGATGCCATGGAACATCGATCATAAACAGGGAGTGAACCCAACTTAAGGTTTAAGCTGGTTCATATTCAAGGCAAAAAAAGATGAAAAACAACCAAAAAAAAACACAAAAAGGAACCTGCTACGGTATTAGCTGTGTAATTTTCATGAATTATTGGCAGCACGCACTCGTCGTCTTTCTTTTTCCTTTTCAGGTGCAGAACAAGAATGAAACCCTACCGCAAGTTACCGTCAATGGCAAACAGAACAGACCTCTAAAACTAAATGGTAAAGTATCAGCTTCCTCGGATTTAAAAACTTGACCTTTTTAAAAGTTTAGACAAGTTTAAAATCAATAAACAATTTGCAGTAGAAGTTTGTTACAACAAAGCAACAAGGCATTATTGCTTCTAACATCTTATTTACTAAAAAAAGAACACTTATGAGATGGAAAAGTTGGTTATGTTGTGTTTGCCATTAGTCTTTTTTACAGATATTTCACTGGAATATATTTTATACAACCAACAACATGACATGACTGCTTTCTTTGCACAGTCTTTTATGGTATTTACCATGAGCTCCTTTACCAGAGCAATAATTTACATTGCTAACAAAGAGTTGCAGTTTTGTTCACTAAAATTTGTAAAGAACGGTTTGATGATTGCTTTAGCGTTCAAAAATAATGTGAAAAATTCCCAAAGCCAGCATAGCCATTTTTTTTTTTTCATCTTGAATGCTTGTCTAAACCCTTGAAAGGTCAAGTTTTTTTCGTCAATCTGAAAGAACATTGTAACTGACAAACAGTCATTTTTCCTTTCATGCAACTAAAGCTGCATCACCCATGTCAATGAGGCTTTGGAGAGCCCCTTCTGGACTTCTGTATGTAGGTAATAAATAAGGTTAGTCGCTTAGCAATAGAAGACAGTGTGCCGAAGAAGATGCTGCAAGATCACCATAAAGTTGGAAATCCTTTTCTGAAAATTAAAAGATTTATTCAAAGTTTCTATCATGAAGTGTAAAAAGAAGTAATCACTTTTTGAACCATAAAATTTGTTTTGCTAAGTTCAAACTCGATCAATACTGTGTATCACAGTCAAAGAACAATCAGACATATTCATCTGGATTTGTGAAGTAGACAACGTTTTGTTACCACAAGCATTGGAAGAAACCCATCATGTACATAGTTTCGTATTTTATAGAGTGGCTGTTTCCCTCTTATGAGGCATGCCTGAAAAACTTTTGAAATGACAAAAAAAAGTTTAAAAAAATATTGTATTTATAAATAATGTATATATTAAACAAAAATTAAAGTAGAGTTCTTTTACATTGTTGTGTTGATTTGTTTGATGGCAGTGAAATAACAATTTTTTAAAAAAAATAAAGCTTTGGTGAAAGAGAGAAGGTAAAAAAACAGGCCCTATTTCTTCAAAATGGACTAGCAAAACCATTAGTGGTACAACAGCCATTTTAAATTTAAACTCAAGGCGACTGATGTTCTGTCATGTGATGACCTGGCATTTTGTTGACCATGTGATGATCGAATTTCAACTTACAGTGTAAGTTCTATAAAATGGTAATCACCTGAAAAGATTTTAGTCCCCTCGAGTTCAAATTTCAAACAGCTATTTTACTACTCCAGTGATTTTGATAATATACAGTCAAACCCCGCTGAACACGGATACCCCGTTATGGAAAGCTAACAATCTTGTACAAAGTTGGCTAATTCTAAGTGATAAAAATGTTCTCAAATGCGACAAGTCAGCCAACTTTACATGTACTATCAGTTTGGTTGAAAGAAAATTATATTTTGTGCAGTGTCGTGGTGGGGTTAGATGCGGTAATTGACTGAATTTTCCCATAAAAACTGTTATCCATATGGTTAAGTTATGCTGGATTAGGAGTTATTCACAGATGAAGAAATGTGCCTTTTGTAAAAGCAGGGCCAAACAATCGTCAATGGATAGAGTGAAAATGAATGGCCCCTCTGCTAGATCTGCCACTAGTTTGTGAAGTGTCCCATTTACAAACCCAGCCAGGCAAGTGAATGGGGGTTATGAAAATAGTCAAGCCTACTGATAACATCCTGCACAACTTGCTTTTCGTGCATTCAATGTGTTCTTTCGCAAAAATTTGGGTATGAGTCTAACCCCAACCTAAAAGACGAGGAACTGGCCTTCAAGAGGTCCTAATGAAACCACATTCGCTGGTCCAAGCAAGCAAAGGAAATAGACCAATTTCGATATATTAAAATTCATACCTGGCTCCGAGGCTTAGGGGAAAAAAACAAAAGAAATGAAAAATTCAACGCTGAACCTCGATGTGATTGCTTTTGTTTTATTCCCCCAAGCCTCGGAGCCAAGTATGAATTTTAGTTGGTATGTCACTTGATTTTTCGTGTTTTTAAAGGAAATAGGAGACGTCAATACCCAACAAAGCTGGCGTATAAAACGGGAAGGGTATGCATGTAGTTTTTTTTTATGCATGTATATAAACCAGCACCTGTACTGCCAATATGGACAGTTAACAGATTGGGATACCCTTCCAGGAGAGGGTCAAAAGATCTAGTCATGGGTACGGTTCGTGCAGGTTACATGACGACTTGTTCTTTACGCGCAAAGGTTTGTGGTATAAGAAAGCAAGATGGCGGCCATTTCATCTGAAGCTGTTGATCCCGTCTTGCTGTTTTGTGACACATTTAGCCATCCAGAAAATGAGGTAAAGTAATAAAACGCCTTCGCATATCTAAAGAAAGTTTACTGTTGATTTCCTGCGTTAAATTCTTCGGTTGTAGTTCTAAATATTCAGGAGAAAGTTTCTCATATTTTCTCAGAAAAGTGCAGGTCATCAAGCGGATCTCGCATGCTTTGTACATGGTGATTGTGCGCCAAACAGGCCCACAAGGGATTTGCAAAAGAACATCATGCAACTGCTTCCTCAAACGGCTGTCCTTTTCTCTTGAACATTCAAGGTTGTAGGAGTCCACTATATTTTCGTTATTTTTTGTCACGCTTTTTAGGAAATGCATCTTGACTTAGTGAGCTTTCCAAGGCCAGTATGCATTCAAGAAGTAAGAGTGATACCTGCAGGACACAGAGTCCATGCCGCAGTCAGCGAAAGGGAAAAAATGGGGTAAGTTAAACTTTGCAGGGATTTTGTAATTTAGTTGTCTCCATACAGTAATTGGACTGGGGGTATAACCAAAGGCTGTGTCGAGTTTTCAGATGTTTCACTCGCAAATTGTGTTTTTTGAGCCGAGAAAGTATCCTCTCGCTATGGCAATGACAGTTTCATGTGAGTTAAAATTTTATAAGTTTCTTATCAAAATTGATAAATTTCTTCCATTTATTCTAATGTATTGTAAGTTTGGTATAATTATTGCGAGGGCCACGAGTTCATTAGCTATGCTATTAAGTGCCACCCTTGATAAATAAAAACTTTGTTGTTATTATTATTATTATAATTACTTGGGCGGAGCGACCAAGTATTAAAATGCAGTTTAGTCGTCCACAAATGTGCAGTATTGCGCAACTCTGGGGATGGCGGGATTGTTCAAACCTTCACCGCGGTCACACGTCCGAGGCGTTTTTCGTTTTATTTGGTGGGATTCATTTAGTATTAAGTGGAAACGTGGGCAAGGATGTATAAAATAATTAGTGTATGTAACTATCTTTTCATCTTTCCAGCTCAAAATAACGAGCTTCTTTTCGATCGTTGAAAACTGATAAAAACGCTTCGTGCCTGAGCAAAATTGTGTTGGCAAATGGCGCCGACAGTTCTGCGGTTCATAGTTTTCAAACGCTTAGAACTTTTTTAGTAAACATTCAAAACGTTTAGTGAGTTGACAGTGTATTGTCAATATATGAAACTTTTAATAAACAGTGAAAATGACAACCTTAACTTTGAAGTACTTTGGTTAACTTTCGCAAATTTCTCTCGTTTAACCGCGGTGGAGTACACCTGTTGTTTCTTGATGCGAGGCAAACGTCACAAAGTGCGAGTTGTGTTTTCTCTGTTGCATCTAACAGTTTCATGTTCAATATGTGTAAAGAAATTACTCAAGAAGACACTGCGAAAGTGTTTGACACTCGCGATTAATTCTATGATACCTTCATGACGGAAACCCGCTAAAACATGTTCAAACGAACATGAAGAAGATAATTTAGACGAATACATACATAGCGCTTATTTAATAAGAAGTGAACAGTGGACAGCGAAGGAAGAAATATAAGCGTGGTAGGAATCCCAATTAATTTCACTTCTTTCGGTTGTTTGCCTTTCATTAATTTTTATTTCGTGAAGTTGAAGGAACAGAACAGCCAACTGAAACTTTGGGTGCAAAAATTCACCGCCGAGAGAAGATGTAAACAATGCATGCGGTGTCTTGCGAGACGTTTCTTGCGAGTTTTGCTTCCGCTAGTGAATGTTTCTCGGGCGAAAATAACCTTAAAGCGATCACTTTTTCATTTAATTTTCTTTTCTGTGTTTCGGATACAGAGGAATAAAAACTGGATATATTTTCGTGTGACTGATTGCGAGATGTTTTATGAAACAGCTGCGTTATGCCTTACTGGAAAGGTTTCAAATTACTTTCACATTATGCAAATTGCAACATTTTTACCTCAACTGCAAAAATATGTTTCAAAAGGCTAAATTTGTTTCTCTCCTCCTAAATTATCACTTCTGTCGTTAACTTTGATTAAAGTTATAAGTTTCATTCAAACTTTATTATAATAACGGCGGGAATACTTCCAGCAAAACTTTCAATTGGAAAAGTTGTTTTGACTCGGGTCCGGACCAGGCAATTACATCATGGCTTCGAAAGGCCACTTTGCGGCTACATTTGTATTCACTTCAAAAGTTTCAGAAACACAGACCAGCTAGTTACAAGATTTAGCTAAAACCAATAACAACCATCGGGAAACTCTGACATACGGCCTTTTTTTCAACGGTAAGTACAAAGTAGGCATCGATTTGTAGTTTTCAGTATGTACTCGTCTTTTGACACAGTGGACACGCTGCTTTAATAATGCGTGCGATCTCGCACGCTAAGTGTACTGTGTCTTCTTGCTTTGACGGTTAAAGCGCTTCTTTGTTAGACTGCTCACACTATCCGAATACTCCCTATCATCAAACTGTGAAATAACGTGCATGCAGATTCCCAAGACAATTATTCTCCAATATGCCTAATACAACGACGCCCAAGTATACGCTTCCACAGCGTCTTGTTATTATTATTAAATGATTCATTTAGTCCAAAATATCGTATGTGTTTTCTTTTACACACAAAAAAGGACAAAATATGTTTTGGCTACTAAGCTTGCCATATGACTCTTCAAAACATTTTTTTTTTTCAAGAACGTGGGATGTTTTGGTCTAATTGAATTTCTTTTGCTTCAGCTTATATTAAAAAACCATTATTTTACTAACAGAACACTTTTTTGGCTAAAATAACCCACACAGTTTGAGAGTGAAAAAACTACGTTGAAATTTGGCATATGCCGGTTAAGCCCCCAGCCCTTCAATTTGTAGCTAGTTGTCTCCATAACAAGCAACTAGAAGGCACTGTGGTGTGATCTGGTGTTTAGCACATCAGATTTGAAGTTCAAGTTGGGTGGTTTTGATCCTCTTTGCTGTTGCACCACTCACAAATCATACCTTTCTCCTCATCATACTTTAACCACGGCCGGCCAACTTGCCATTTCGTAGAAAACTTCCTGATCCTTGTCTTCTCGTATTCCCTCGTATCTCTGGCAGCTTTCGGGGCTTTTTCGTTCTTCTTCTCGTCGATGACTTTAAAAACTCCTGATAAATATTTCCACATATTGGCCGCGATCAGTTTACTCCATTTTTAAACTTACTGGGAAAACACGTGTTGATCAGAGCGCTGGGAAAGTAGGGGAAAACAATTTGCTTGCAATGTCGTCCAGCACGTCGTGGCAGAGCGAGGATTATTACTTCAATGAAAAATTATACTTAAAGACCTTAAACCCCAAGAAAACACAATGGAGGCACTTGCTTTATATTTGAAATAGTTTTTTTATTGATGAATCTTCGTGAGATCCCTGCAGTTTGTGAGTAAACGTGTCTGTTCTTCTCAGGAGCGGTCCTTGGGCGCCATGTTTACCTGATCACTGATGGCTCGATAGAGACCAGCAGTATCACTTTGTACAAGTACATGTGTTATGTAATTATCACTAGGAGGAGGCCATATTTGTCTGTTTGCGAAGCCCAACGTTGCCTTTCAGCGCCAATTTATTAGACAGTTCGGAATGTTAAACTTAGCAAAATAGAAATGGTACATGTAAGTTTATGTTTAGGGATTTTCTCGGCAAAATGGAATGTAGTTATTTTGCCGATAAATAATTTCTTGGCGACGAAAATCGCACTCGCCAAACGGGCGAGTGATCGATGATTTGCGCTCGCCCGACACTTTAGACACTCGCCTGGGCGAGCGGGCGAGTGCTAATGTCCAACCCTGCATTCATTTTGACAAGGAACCTTGTTCCACAATGTCTCTGTCCACATTAAGCACTTAATGACTGGCCCCAAGGGAAACAGCGAGTTTCGTTTTCCCAAGACCCTCCCTTGGGGCCAGTCACTAAGTGTTTTGTTATACCTCCCAACTCAAAAAAAGAAAAAAATATAATGTATGGCCATGGCTGAGATGAGAAAAAATGTGTGCTTGATGCAGCTGGCACACAAATTTGCCACGCTTTCCAGGTGCACAACCTGAACATGTGTGGGTCGAAAGTTCAAGTTGTTGTTTCCCTAGGGAGTTCGTGAGTTTTGTTTGCCCTAATAAGGGAATTAGACTGTTTTGACCCATGGCATGTGACACGTTCTTGTCCAATCAAAAAAGGTATTTGAGTTGGGAGGTATAACAAAGACCGTTCCAGGCTTTGACATAGTGCAAGTGGAGGGTGCAAGGTGTGCAAGGCATAGTGCAAGGCATAGTGGAGAGTGCAAAGGAGTGGCGTGAAGAAAAATCGCAATGTGACTGGAAGTAAAGGACGGGAGACTGGAGAGAGAGACTGGTCTACCTTACTTTTCCCGCTTGTTTGTACAGCATCACGATATTTAACCCTTTCATTCCCAGAGTCATTCATGGAGACATGTAACGTAGAACTTCTAACTTTTGAGTCTGTGGACGAAATCCTATGGTGTGACCATTCAAATGAAACCTTTTCAGCAGTACTTTTGCATGGTACCATTTGTTCTAACTTTTGAGTCTGTGGACGAAATCCTATGGTGTGACCATTCAAATCAGGGCGCGACAAAAGCGCTGTCCGATAGCCTGGGGCTAGTAAAGCGACCCATCGGGCTAGTGTCTTTTTGTCGGAGTTTGCCCAACGGGCAAGCAATATTTGTTGCCTTTTCTTATCATTAAGTTAAGAATTAAAATAAGAAGTGTGTAATAAACAGTTCTCTAGTGAAAGTGAATGTGAGGAACATTTTAAAAATGTAAGAAAATATCAACGGCGAACAAAAGAAATGGAATTGAATGATGCGTTTTCGTAAATAATATGTACAATAGCGGCCGTAATTGTGTTCTCACTCCTCTGCTTTTAGGTCCTTAAAATCGCTGTTGTTTTCATTGTATTAAGTTCAAAGTAAACCAGTTAGGATCTGTCTTGTCGATTAAGACCGTTTTATTTAAACAAGCTAGACAACTTGAACATTTGCCGACACAGTCGTTGATACTGGATAGATTGTTTTTCCCACGAATGGCAAATATTTTTGCCGTCTGCCATTTGCTATTTCCATGAGAAAGTGAGTAGTTTCACGTTTCTCAAACTCATGAACATGTGAATTAACTTCGATTTTTCTATTGGATTTTTTTTACGATTCGAGGAAAAGTAAGGATAATAAACTGCAAGCTGCCGTTTGCCGTGTACGCGTAGAACGTCGTGCGTAATACTCGCAAGCAAGTCACATAATATAAAATGTGTTATTTTTGTTGTATCAAACTTCCGAAAGGGCTTGCAAGATATTTTACGTCATCCAAAGGCCAAAGACTTCGAATAAGAGTACTAGTTTCATTGATCAATCGATCATAACTTTCATAACCAGCGCAAAAATAAGTTTTTCTCGTAATTTATAATTTATTCCGCAACATTCGCCATCGGGAACGAACACAGTTGGATATTTTTTGCCTCTTGGTGTAATATTCATCCCTTGTTTAAATTTGTTTGTTTTTAATAATTAATTTACTTTTGGGCTAGCTCTTCAGAGCTCCGGGCTAGTAAACTAAAGTAGCAGCTTGCCCGAAGGGCAAGCTGATTTTTTCATTTTCATCCCACCCTGCAAATGAAACCTCTTCACAGTACTTTTGCATGGTACAATTTGTTTCTCAATATTTTACAATATGAAATTTGGGATTTTTTTAAAATTTTGATTTTAAGCACTCTTGGGAGTTATTAAAGGGTAAAAGCCTGGACAGGCTTTTCCCACACAGTTTATAGGTACCACCAAACATAAATACAGTAAATAAATCATCTTTCTCTTTTTTTCTGACAGTGAGACTCACCCACCATCTTTCAAGCTGGACTTGTTCATTCGAAATCTTGACCGACCTGCAGATGTAGTATTTGAAAGACTTGGACAGTAAGTGATCTTGTTGTTCTTCAAAGGCTCTTTTTTAAGCAATTTCTTCTTGCTTCCTGCAGTAGGTGGAAAAGTTGTGTTGATACAGTGTAGACGAATTCTTGAAATCATATTCCATTTTGTTCTTTTTTTTCTTTTGCAGACTTGAATACAAGGAACCAAACAACTTTCAACTGGTTACATATTCCAAGGTAGGTTTATATTTTTTGTCCCGGAAGGTAAATGAATTTTAAGGTTACTGTTAGTAGACTTTTGGTTTTCCAGAGCTCAGGGGTCATAGAGTTTTGGTATGGGTCATTGAAAGTGACATTCATATACCTTATGCATAAATGGCGGTTCATTTATTATTATTAAAAATTTTTGTCTGTATGTTAATTAGCCTCACTAACCTCATTAGCATGTGCAAAATTCAAAAGAATGTTTACTCTAAAATGAGGACAGTGAGACTAATTAAAATGCATATAAAAGAAGAATAAATCAGCCGCCATTTATGCATAAGGTGTGCAGTGGAACCTGATTAATACTGACACTGAAGGGACATGCCAAAGTGTCTGTATTTTCCGGTTGCCCGTATTAACCCATTCACACCTGAGATTTTTAACTTTTTTGAGTGATTTTCTGCATACACACGCCCCATAGGATTTCGTGACTGCATATTTGGAGTTACCATTGAAAGTGCTGCTGTTCTAAAACACTGAAGGCTTGAGTTTACTGGAAACGTCATTGTGACGATCTCATTTTGCTTGCTTGATTTGCAATAAAGGGTCCAATATGAATTATCTACGATTTTTGGTAAGTTCACAGCCATTTTTCATCTTTAGTAGCTGCCTGGTGAGCATCATTAAGCTTGGAGGTAGTTCAGAGTCCACTTCTCAATGAAGCGAGTTAGTTGTTGTACTTCGTTTGCGAATTTGGCTCGTTGCTCGTTGAACTGGAAAAATGGCCGCCTGGAAACGAAGCAGCTTTGGGACTCGACTCTGGATGAATTTCTCGACCTACTGCGGCATATTTTGGAAGTTGCGACCACAGGAGAACACAACAAGCGCGAAATTTCGGCGGTGGGTCGGAGTGGCTGTGGACTTAGTATAAATATGAAATGTGTGCGGAAAGAAACGAACGCTGTCAAAATTCTTGGCCATTTCCCAGCATGCAGTGCGGTGGTGATATTGAAAATTGAGGCAAGGTCAGTATGCATTAGAACGAGAGGCTAGAGCTCGGCCCGAGCAACGAATAAGAGCAAAAAAATTCACTGCTAAGCTAGGACTAGGACTGAATTTTGCTGTGAATGTTGATTTTTGGGTTTGCCATGATGATTTGAATAAAAAAAACTAAAGGCAAAAATGTGATTTTTGTTGTTTTTCTATGACGTTAAAAACGGTAATTTTTGTTATTGTCCAAATTCAAACGCTGATATTCTGCAAAAATCGCTGACTTTTTTGTGTTTATTGGGTATCTCAATTTGAAAGACTTTCTAGTCAATGCTCACAACTGCTAGTTAAGGTAATGTTCGCACGATTGAGAAAGTTACAATTTTTTAAAGCAGTGGAGTCTTGTACGGGCGGTTACGGGCGGTTCAGGTGTCAATGGGTTAAGCGGGCTCCCAGAAAAAATGTCAGGAACACATGTTTTATTGCCACAAAGACTAAATCATACAATTTAAAGCAACAGAATGATGTTTAATTTCTCAATAATTGTAACAAGTCCAAACTGAAGAAATCCTATGCACATTCAAATACATAGTAGTCAAAATGAAATTTCTCTTGTTCCTAATGTAACAACATAATCATTTACATATGTACTGTAATTTAGTCAGTGACTTTGGTCTGTACTCCCATTGTAGAAAGCTTTTATAAATCTTCTAACAGGGTATAAATGAAAATATTACAGTATAGTGACAAATGAAATAATACAGTTATCCCATTCACGAATTACCAGTGTCCGTTGCGAGGTTAACTTTGTATAAGAGCGTGTCACCCTGGTAACAGAAAAGTGTTCGTTATCCATATTAACCGCAGTCTGTATTTAGCAGGGTAATTTTAGGGAAAACATGTGAGCGTTTCGTCGGGACATACAAAACTGTCTGCTTTAAGCAGGTGTCCGTAAAGCGTGGTTTCACTGTATTATACAAACTATTTCATAAGTTCATACTGTAAAATATGAATCCTTCAAAATTAATGTAATTTAGTTAAATAAATTTGTTTTTCCATTAGGGTGCCACTGATGTTGTTGTTCTGCGTGGATGGTACAACAGAATCACCATCAGCTTGTATGGTTTCTTTACTGATGTCAACCAGCGCCCTCAAGAACCACGCCCTGAGCCGAGGGTAGAGAGGCCAGCGGTTATAGTAGAAACAAGGGCTCCTGAGAAAGATTCTGAAAGAATGGACAGAGAATCTGAAAAGATACCTCCTGAACGAGTCCCAGAGAGGGCTGAAAGAGCGCATGAGAGAGGCTCTGATAGGCCATTAAGAAGGGAAAGGAGTGCTGAAAGAGGCCCCCCTGGCTTGGGCTCCGGTGAGAGAGGTACAAATGAAAGGGCTGCCGAGAGATTGTCAGAATCAAGAGACAGGCATGAGGACCAGCTGCCAGTGAGGGAAGAAAGAAGAGATGGAAGAGAGAAGGAGAGGACTCCTGTAAAGTCACCACCAGTGACACAGTCACCTTCAAGGTCACCCACCACAGTTACAGCCACTGTGGGTGAGAGTACCGCTGCTAAGCCAACAACTCCACCAGGATCCCCCAGGGAGGAGGTGTGTGTGGGGTCTAGATTTTTAAACTACGGTTAACTCTTTTAATCTCTCAGAGCTGGAAAAGGGGTTTGATTATGGGAGATGGTTTCACTATAAAAGAAGAAACAGTGTTTGACTGATAAAATGTTTTAGACAGGATCTCATGAAGATAGTCACTGAAGGAAGTTTGGCATTTTTGAGAATCTAAATACAGTGTTTGACTGCAAAATGTTTTAGGCAGGATCTCATGAAGATAGTCACTGAAGGGAGATGGTTGCTTTAATACAGTGTGTGAAAGGGATTGCCCAGATATAGTCAGCTGTATGCACAATAGGCATGCAGATAACATCCTGAAACTGGGTAAAATCCCAGCAAATAAGATTTACTGAAAATCATACATGTAGTCATTTCTGAAAATAATGCCCACCATTACAGGTTCTCTTTGGTATCACAGACACCCAATATATAGTCTTTTATAGTGGAGTTGTACCTGACTGTGGTCAACAAAACCCCACTCATGATATTTTAGTTAGTCAAACATCACGAAAATTCCAAAATGGAGTAGAATGTACAATTGAGATTCATAGAGTCTTTCATTTATGGCTAACATGCTTGAATGTTTCCACAGCAACCTGCTGGAGAGGAGTCTGGTAATCAATCACAGGATGAGTTGTTTGAGCCACTGACCCCTGACAGGTCTCCATCAAACTTGTTCATGTCAGATGAGGAAGAAGCTGAGGATCCGGTGCGTAATTCCCTAAGCTGATTTAAATTTCATTCTGCTTTTGATTCATAGTAGCACTGTGAGCACAGATTCACTCAAAATCGCTTGCCATTTCGCGATATAATAACTTTTTCCGTTTTGATGTTGTTAACATGAAATTTCACAACAGCACAGAACTCATCATTTTCACAATTTTAATTAAATCATTTTTGTTTTTCCATTTTTGCAATTTTTGGCGGGAAAATGACATCATAAAGTTGGCGCCCAAAAAATAACTTAGTATTATGGGATATCTAATGACAATTTCTGAAAGTACTCGTCACACACAAGCATCTCAAAACTGAAAAAATCTCGTAAATACGTTGATCTGATCAAAAGATATGACATTTCAAAATTTGAATTCCCGCCCATTATCTGCTGGGGTCAAAGGTCATTTAGAATCAAATTGACTGAAAAACTTGCGCTTTATTCAACTTTAACAGTTTTGAACCTAGGAAGCTGAAATTTTACAACAAAAAAGAAGTTCGCAAAAATCGTATGTTTTTTAAAATTAAGTATTTTGGCGGGAAAATGACGTCACAAAGATGGCGCCAAAATTTGAAATTAGTATTATGGGATATCTGATGACAGCTTCTGAAAGTACATGCCATAATAATTTCAAAAGTGAAAAAATTTCGTTAATATGTTGATGCGATCCAAAGATATGACATTTCGAAAATTGATGGGCTCCTGATTTCTGCCATTTTGTTAGCACGCGAATCCGTGTAGTGAGTCAGTACTGTTAGTGAGGGATGAATGCACCTGTAAGTATAAACCTAACCCCCCCCCTCCATGTATAAGCCTACCATAAACACGCCCGCATCTGGATGCATATAACTTCAGTTCAAATTTTATGAAATAACAGGTATTTTGCATCCAATAATTTTTTTGTTGTCCTTGTTTAGATATGACATCTCAAAATTTTGTATGTATGTTTGCGTTATAACATAATCTTACTGTCTGCTATGACATCAAAATTCCAGCATGACTCAGCCAATTAGGATATAGATAATATCATACATGAATATCTTTGTTTACAGGATGGTTATGAGGAGATTCTCAGTGATGAAGAGGTATGTTCATGTCAATAAAATTAAAACAGAAGTTATTATAGCAAGGAGATACACTGTAGATATGGGACACTACAATAGTCAATAAACCTGTACAGCTGTCACCAATAACTTGCACGTAAAAACCAATGACTGCAAGTTTAATGTCAAGGATTCAAAATAATTCTCAAATTTCAAAACTTGTATTTGTGTGCACACTTTATTTTTTGTTTCTTAAACAATTATGTTGAGCAAAATATCATCATTTGTCAGTGGCAAGCAGAGACACTGACAAATCACGATATTTTGCGATAGCCGAGTTCAATAATTATTGTTTTATCATTCAATCACTGAGTTTCTTTTTCAATTTAAAAACAGAAATTGGGTTGCCATTGTAGAGGATGGGAACAGAACAATATTATTCGCAACAAATCAACTTTGCACTGTTGTGCAATTGAGCAATAATATTTGTAGGCAGTTATTCGCAGGTCATGTGGTGGGCTTTTGGCCAATGAAAAGGAAGAAAAAATGCAGTGAATGATAATTGTATTTACTTGACAAAGCAATGGAGCAAGCACCATTCAAGACAGTAAAAGTAACAGTTGGGGACGTGGTGGTAACCTTGGATATTTTTCTGGAACAAAACATTGTGACAGCAATAAAAGTGGAAAAAGAAAAAGAAAAGATTCATGAGTGACTGTAACGATTGCAAATGTATAAATGTTTGTTTTTCCTTTTTGCATAGGATATGGATGACGGAACTTTAGATGATGCCGTGAGTATTGACAATATTGTTTGGCAAATTTGGTTTCTAAAATAAACTCCTGAACCAATGCAATCCTCGCCCACATGTTGTTAAGTGAGAAATTTAATAGCTATTATAGAGGTAATGACATTAATAAGGAATAATAAGGGGACAGTCAAAGTTGCAACAAAGTATATAATTCTCTTTAAAAAAAAGTGAAGACATTCTTGCATTTCAAAATCATGTTTTAGATAAACCACATTCATCATCAGTTTGAAAAGAAACTAGAACTGCTTAATTTTAGGCTTGTGGATGCAATAAAAATATAAAGGAAGCAGTTTTGAGTATTGGAAAACAATCTTCCAAACACAGAGCAAATCTCTGAGCCTTTCTTAAGGTGTTGAAAGATATGAGAATTCTTGTCAGAGGATTCTTGTTCACAGGTACATGTAGCGAGATACCAGGCTTTTTTTTTGCTGACATAAGAAATTTACTGTGCTTTTTGCTCAGAAGATTTTTTTTATTGTTGTTCCATTATGTTATTTGTTTTTAGGATGTGCAGTTTGCGGATCTGGATCTACAGTATAGTGAAGATGCTTGGATGTCAGTGTCCGTCAGTTTCAACCCTTATCAATGTGACTTGTCTCCACTGGCTGTAAGTTAATCACCCAGTCTTGATTAGTGCCATCAAGATGGTAACTTTTGGCAATGTCTAAGTTTCATTTCTTTTTAGTAGTATGTGTTTGTTTTTAGGCGTGGAGGTGTAGTGCTTACATGTAATGTGTCAGACTTTTTTATCTAAATTCAAGCCCCTTCTCAGTGCTGGAAATAACAGTCGGTCATCAGACATTGTTCGACCAAAATCCGAAAATGTCAGAGCAATTTTAAATTATGCTCGGACATGGTGACCGAGCACAAAAATTACTTAGCTTTTACCTTGAAAGTCTTGTTAACTCGTCGCGTTTGATTCCAAAAACATTACAATAAGAATTTGCACTGTTTGTACGATTTATTTTGCTGCAAACAGCTCTCTTGATTTGAGAAAATTCAGAAAAGGCTGTGCCATTTGAAATCACCCTACAATGCATTGCAAAACTTCTTATAGCAGATTGTGTATGCTTACCGATTGTGTCTCAGGAAAAATCCAAAATAGCGGATGTCTCACCAATTTTGTAAAATGTCCGATCAAAAGGGAGGTTTGAAAGAAAACATGTCCTTCTAAGCAAGAAAAATTATTTCCAGCACTGCTTCTTGGATGCGATGATCGCTGTCGATAAAACGGCAATCTCAAGTTGCTTCAACCTACAGTAACTGGCATTATTATACATTTTTGTCACTATCGGTCTTCCCATTGGCTAAGGGGAGAGCCTACAGTTAATTCTGGAAATCAGCTCACCCTGTGGTGTCTATAAGAAGATGTTCCACTGTACCACTTACCTCGACTTTGATTATTCCAGATATCACAAAAACCTTATCCAATAATTTATGTAGTTAGATAAAATATTCGCATCCAATCTGTATCCATGGGCGTTTACAATGGCTTGCCTTCAGCTCACCATTGTAAATGCCCATACAGATGGGACGCGAATATTTTATCTACTATTTAACAACAAAAGTAAGCTGTTTGATGATAATGATAGATACTCTTGTTTTCCCAGGCTTTTGCTCCTCCTGATTGCACAGAGCATGAAAAGGCAGCATTAAAAGCACAAGAGGATTCCAGTGAGATCTTTGACTAATCTTTTTAAAATCTTCCTGATAAAAATTAATATCATCAGAAAATGTAATATGTAAAGTATTATGAGCCACCCTCCCTCAGTATTGGCTGTTACAGCTACAGTGTATTCAATAGACTGGTGCATCAAAGATGTACATGTAGCTAAGAAAACACTTAGCACGCTCATTAACAAGCCCAGCCAGTTTTTCTGGCTTGTACCTTAAAAATCACTCCAATTCTCTGTTTACTAGTGAAATTTCAGCCGGTGATAAGTTATCTTTCAGCTGGTGAAATTAGCCCGTAGCCGGCTCTTAGCCAGATCCCTGGGTGCTTCTTGTAGCCTTTTGTATTTGACTTACTAATAATTAATATTTTATTTTATTTAAAAATTTTATTATTTCTTCTCATTAATGTAGATTCTGCAGATGACCAACAAACCAACCCGGTAAGAAAAACAACATGTCAAATTTAGAAATTTTATATTTGTTAGACCGAAATGATCCTCGTCATTTTCTTAAATTATGTAATTTAATCATGAAAAGTATATAGTAACAGTCAGTGATAAAATGTGCAGTCACTGATAAAATTTTGCTTCTATTAAAATTTTATTACTATGAAGGGTCAGGCACTGTTTGAACAAGTTGAGCTGTGTTGCACTTCTGAGAGGAATTTGAAGTGAGTTCATTTTAAAATAATATAATTTTCCATTATACTTAAAAAAAATTTTCTTGAATCTGGTAATTTTTGTTTCATTTTAGCTGACTCTTCAACTGCAATCTGTAATTATAGCAGAATCCATATTAAATATTGGGGTGTCTGAAATAGCTTCATAGATGGTGTTTGTAATAGTAGGGTATACATCATACTTCAGTCTCTAATCTAAGCGTCTATAAAAGTGGGGTGTCCTTAGTAGTGAGTGTCTGTAATCGTGAGGGTGCTGTGTAGTAGAGGGTGTCTATAATAGTGGAGATAATAGTGGGGTGCCTGTGGCAGTGGGTGTCCAGAATAGTGGGATGTCTGTAGTAGTGGTTGTCTATAATAGTGGGGTGTCTGTAGTAGTGGGTGTCCAGAATAGTGGGATGTCTGTTGTTGTTGGTGCCCATAATAGTGGGGTGTCTGTGGTAGTTGGTCTCCATAAAAGTAGGGTCTGTAGTAGTGGTTGTCTGTAATAGCGGGATGTCCGTGGCAGTGGGGGTCCATAGTAGTGGTTGTCTGTAATAGTGGAGTGTCTGCAGTAATTGATGTCCAGAAAAGTGGGATGTCTGTAGTAATTGGTGACCATAATAGTGGGGTGTCTGTGGCAGTGGGTGTCCATAATAGTGGGGTCTGTAGTAGTGGTTGTCTATAATAGTGGGGTGTCTGTGGCAGTGGGGGGTCTGTAGTAGTGGTTGTCTATAATAGTGGGATGTCTGTGGCAGTATGAGTCTATAATAGTCGGATGTCTGTGGTGGTGGGTGTATATTATAATATGTAGTGGTAGGTGTCTATAATAGTGGGGTGTCTAGTAATGGGTGTCTTTAGAATTAGTGGGTGTTCATAATAGTGTGGGTGTCTGTTGTAGTGTGTGTCCATGATACCATAATAGTGCCAGGGTGTCTTTAGTAGGTGTCCATAATAGTGGGGTGTCAATTTTAGTGGGTGCCTGCTATATTGGGGTGCATCTGTATTAGTGGGTGTCCATAATAGTGGGATGTCTTTAGTAGTAGGTGTTAGGGAGTATCTGTAACAGCGATGTACATGTATGTCATAACAGGGTTTCTACAATAGCACAATGTCTGTGACAATGTGGTGTATATTAAAGGTGTGTCAATTGAATATCCTGCAGAAAGTCAATATATCCTTAATTTGTTTTAACAGGTGGATTGAGCTGGTAGAGGAGATCCCCAGATTTCTTGTGCCAGGATTGGTATGTTTGCCAAGTCATCTGCATTATAAATTGCTTTGCAGCAATTTTTTTTTTAGTAGTACTTAACATTATAACAGCTAAAGTCTGATGAAAATGTGTGACAATACCTTTCACAATTGAGCAAGATGGAGGATCATGTTTTTCTAACTTACTGTATAACTGATTTTTAAAGTGTGATGATGTTTCTTTCATATCAGAAATATTGTTACAATTTGTGTGAGTGATTGGAATGTCTTTGTTTAATTTTGCAGGCTTATCTCACAAGGAATGAACAGAGGGAAGGTGTGTGCATCTTTTGTTTCTTTCTTTAAACTTTCCATTGTTACATTACAACGTAGATAATTGTGCATCATACACTCTCCCTTGCATATAAATTATAGAGGTTAATCAGCAAATAATTGTGTAATACTGCAGGGTATTTTTATGAGTCTTTTTGTTATACACAACTTTCCGCTGAATAAATATTGTTTATTATACAACAACCGTCTTCTCTGCGCTCAGAAGAGTGTAATAACGCGTCACAATCGCACTTGTTTTGATGCGTATTTGCACTCTAGAATGCCATGTCAAATAATAATCTTTTCTATGTAGTAGTTTACATTTTATTAATGACACTACCTACCAAACCATCTACATGTACACCTCCTAACACAACAGTCTCTGTGTATATTTTAATCCCTCTTTTCTATTTTATTGACTTCTTATTATTTCTGGATGTTCACAGGTGTGATGAGAAAACTGATTGAATGGATCATGTATTCACTGGATATAGAAATGGCTCAGAAACTTCCCATAGCGGTGAGTTCTGCCATCACTTTATTAAGTAACCTTATTACATTAATTTTGATAGCATGATTCGTAGACGGTCCAAGGTCGCTCGCCCAAAACTCCCTCCTCTTCCCATCTGATGTCCTTTGTTTAAGGGCTTGTTGTTGATGTCATCAGTCCCATTGTTGAAATTCCTGATGGAGAAAAAATGTATAACAGTCACTCTGATTGGTGGAAATATTTAATGGTGAGATGACATCAAGAACAATTCCTCAAACAAAGGACATCAGAAGTGAAGAGGGGAAAGTGAGTGCCAGCAACCTCCGATCGTCTGAGAATCAGGCTACATGGCATTCTGTTATGTCCTAAAATTAAAATTAACTAATTTTTTTAAAAAAAATTAAATGACCTTTATTTACCCTTGGCAAGTGTTTATAGCAATAATTATTATAAGTGCTGGAGGGGCCAAGGAAACAAACTCTTCAAATTGAAAAAAATTATAAGCCAATAATTCAAGAATGTCAGTGGTTATTTGACGAGATAGTCTTTATTGTTTGTCTGCCAATGTAGTAATTATGGCGATCTCATTAAGGTGACTGTGGAGGCGTGGTGGTCTAGTGGATAGTGCATCAGACTTTCAACCTGAAGGTCGATGGTTCAAGGTCTGGTCTCTGCCATCGTGTTGTTTCCTTAAACAAGAACTTTGCTCCATGTTGTCTCTCTCCACCCAGGTGTATAAATGGGTACCGGCAACATAACCTTGCGATGGACTAGCATCCCATCCAGGGGGGAGAAGTAATACTCTCAGTCGCTTCATGCTAACGAAACTGAGTTAAGCTCCGGCATTTGTGAGTCATTAGGCTTGTGAAGACTAACCATTAAGGTGACTACTTTGTGAGGCAATTGGAAGAGCAATCAACCTCTTCAGCTCACAATTAAAAGTGTCCTTGTATCGTGAATCTATTTTGTTACCTTTGCAGGCCAACATCCGGTTGATAAAAGCAGGACTCAAGCTTGTTGGTGCCTTGTGCTCTTGTGGCGCAGATGTTGCTTCCATACTAATAGTAAGTTGTTTTTATTTGTTGTTGTATTTTATGGTAATATTCCTGGACCAGCACTTGATGACACACCTGTCCCAGAAACTGATCTACTCTTTGTTGCATCTGTACAGAATTCAGGAGTCCAAGAAGCTCTTTGTAAACTTCTCACCACAGAACACATGTCATCTTCAATGAGACTGCTCACCCTTCAAGGTCAGTAGTAGTTCCAGGAAATAACAACCTCCCCCGAAGCCCCCAGCAATTCATTATTGTTAATATTTATACTAATATTTTGGTAATTGTTATCGTAGCAATTGACAACACTACAGATTGTTATGTTGGAATGGAACACTTTCTTGGATGGGATGTAGATGACAAGGTATAAATAATTACAGTAATGGAAAGTATAAAATATCACCATAAATCCTCATTTAAGCCCTCCCCCCTTGAGAGAGTTTATTTGTTTTACTTACTTGTATTTTAAGCATGTTTAAAGGACGGCTAATTAGAGAAGAAGAGTTTTATACTTACTTGGAGATTTACAGTATTCTTCATATTGTTTTGTTATCAAATCAATGCTGAATTTAGTTTTGAAAGGTTTTCACTTTTGATCTGTTCAGGGAAAAGAACATGAAGGAGGTGATATCAAACAAGAATCCAAAAGCTACCAATGGCTTGTTGATTTTCTGCTGGCAGATCAGGTAACAGAAGATTTGTCAAGTTCTTATTCCAGGAAAAGGATTGTCATCTTTTAATAAGCATTTGGTAATACTATTGCATTGTTAACTGTAGGTTTGCCACTCAAATTAATGAATTTATTAAATTGTTATGTAATAATGACTTCATTTTCCCCGTAAGAGCACAGGGTTTTGTATTTTTAAGTTTGTCAAACTAACATACCGGTTACTTAGAGAATCACTGACTAAAGATCATTTTTTGACAAGAGAGAAGTACCATTATGTAAAACATAATTTTGCTTGTTCTGTGGGTGGAACCATGAATTAAAGGTTGCATGTGTTTTTTCCTCTTAATTTTCTTTTTTGTCTTAACATTCTGTTTGCAGACTGTACGTGTGGTAGAAGCTGCTTCTGCCCTAGCTCGCAAAGTTCATTTGTACGAATTGCTAGCACTTCTTCAGAAAACTATAGACAAGTAAGGAACTGATCCTTTAATTACACCGGATTCCATTTGACAAAACAATAATGATCTCCATGGTCACAAAGCTGCATTTGAAATAGAGCCTGAATAAAGTTTTTGAACCAAAGCCATGGTGTTTATGATAGCAGTGCAAATGGTCCGACACTGAGTTCATAGGAGCTGGTCAGATGTGAGTTCTATTAAACCAGTGATACAATGAATATGTGATATGTTGTGGTTCAAATTTCTCTTTGGTTTAAAAATTTTCAAACCAGTTTAATTTTTTATTTTCCTTTGTCTTGGATTCATTATCATATTTGAAACAAAGGAAAACAGAAATCAAACTAGTTTGAAAATTTTTAAACCAAAGAAAAATTTGAACCACAACATACACAAATGAATGTAGTTCTCGCACATTGGTCAGCCAACTGCCACAACCCCCAATGCAAGCCAATCACTGAAGCCTGACCTATAGTGTAAAATCCAATACTGTTCACATATCATTACCCCCCCCCTCCCCCCCCAAAAAAAAAAAAAAAAAAAAACAGGTGGCGCTAACAAAATTACAAGGTTGTACATTATAAAAATTATTTACTTTAATGTCTTTGTGCAGGATTGTTGAGACCACTCCTAGTCCCAGGCCCCCAGAAGCTGAATCAGATTCAGCTGGTGAGGGAACTGAGTCCAAGGAGACAGCTGATGTGATGTCACCTGAACACGATGTTGCAGTGGATACATCAGGGGTGGTAACTGGTGAACGAGTTCAAGTTCTTGATACTGAGAAGATAGAGATAATAGCCAACACCTTTGAGGAGATTTGTACATTTTTAATTCAGGCAAAGCATTTGATAGTAAGTGACTAATTTACACGTACAGTGTATTTACATGGCTTGCATGCTTATGCACAAATATTGAGAATGAATTGAAACAACGATTTTGTGCATTTGCACAGTGTTACAACCGTGATCACCAGTGCCATGCACCAAGCCATAATTGATCCAGGACTGTGTGTCCCCTTTTTTAGGTACAGTCGCCTGTAAAGGCTTTTCCCACCTCAGCAAAGATCACTGGATTTGACACCTCTCCTAAAGACCCTTACCCCCTTATGTTCCACTTCTTCAAAGCGCGGTGAGTTAAGTTTGAGGAAGTCATCTACATTTACAAGAAACGTTTCAGAACAGAAGAATGCAAGAAAGGTGCATTTCAATTTCTTTGTTAATTTTCTTCCAGACGCCTGATGGAATCCATCCTTATTGTAATGTCTTCCACTGCTGGGTGTCATCCTGCTGTTTTTGCTCCAATCAGAGAATTCTTCTTTTACTTGCTGCAGTCACAGAGAGGTATGTGTAGAATGACAACAGTAGTAACTTTAGGGAAGACACTGCACTCATGCATTATCCCTGTTGGAAAATGATCTGACAGTACTTGTCAGTGAGAATAACAGCAAGTGAAAGAACTGTTTAAAAAGAGCATTATTTTATTTGAATGGTCACACTTTGATTTTGATTTACAGACTCGAAAACAATAACCCTACTACTGGTAGTGGAAGAGACTTTTAAGAGACAAATATGACATTAAAAAATGGTTTTGTGCATCCTTTTATGACCCATTGTTAACTTCAAATGAAAAGTTTGCCTTTTTATCCTTGCCCCTTCTTCATTTTGACATCTTGTTAGTCTAACAGAGCAGATTCATAGTACAACAAGTCTCTATATTGTTAATAATACAAAATATTTCCTGTTGCAGGCTTGCTCTTTCTTTCATCTCATTCTGACACAATAAATGGTCTGATTCGTGTTCTCACTCAAACAACTGTAAGTAGTTCAGTTTTGTGTGTGTGTGTTTAAATCCCACTGCCATTGCTGCCCCCTATTAATAATAGCAGAAGCTTATCTTTTATGAGCTTCTGATAATAGTTAATAGCTAATAATAGTTAATTGTAGTTGTTTTGTGTTATCTTAAAGGAAGCAGACATTCACCACAGTGAGGCACCACCATTAAATGTAAGAAAAATATTTTAAAATGGATTGTAGGAAAATTGTGACAGTGGTTAATGCCCATCAACTAACAGTAAATGTAATTTGTAACAGTCTTAAGTTTATAAATGTTTTACATTTCTGTTAAATCCATAGGAAATTCTACGAGACAGCAACATAGCCGACTCATGCACTCCTCAGCATCTTGGACTTCTGTTGATTTATCATTTGCAGGTAAGAAGTAAAAATAATTTGTTGTAGAATAGTATTCACCATCATGAACCTACAATCCTCCTGGAAATCCTGGAAATTTCTTGTGGCTTTTTCCAGGACCGGAAAGTACTGGGAAATTACACTGTAAGTGATTATACAAGTCCAAGAAAGTCCTGAAAATCTTTAAACCTTTAACTTCCAAGAGCACCACAAATCAAAATTCAAGAAAAATTCTAACTTTCATTTTGTAAAATAATGAAAAACAAATTGTACCATGCAAAAGTACTGCCAAAGAGGTTTCATTTGAATGGTCACACCATAGGATTTCATCAACAATTTCAAACGTTAGAACTACACTACAGGTCTCCATAATTGTCTCTGGGAGTGAAACGGCAGGAGTAATTTGCCGAACGCTGAATGCCGAACGCAGAACGCCAAACGCCGAATGTCTGTCAGCGGTTTATCTTGTGAAACATGTGCTTCACCATGCCGGAGCGAATTGTTATTTCGAGCAGGTATAAAGCCTTGTACTACCAATAAAACAACATTTAACCTGTAATTCTAGTAACCTCACATATATGATCAAACTGGTAAAAAATGTAAAAAAAAAAAACAGTACATAGGGGAAACCAAACGCACGATTCGTGAACGCTTCACGAACACAGAACACAGACAAGGGACAAACAACCCACATCACACCAACTCCACAGCAGCGGTCCCTACACATTTCAACTTACCAGGTCACTCTTCCGCGGACATGAGACTCATCCTGCCTGAACTGCAGCCTACCATCAATGCTTCTCGTTGAAAAGCACGCGAGGCCTTTATTGAGCTATTTTGAAAAAAAATAGCTCATTAGCAGGCGCAAAGGTTGGTTTGTGATGTTTGTATGTTAGTATGTTTTTTTGTTTTTTTTGTTTGTATGTATGTCTTGGGTTATGTCACACCAATCAGATTGCCTCTAGTATGTACACCGTGTACTATGTCAGCCAATCAAATTCTCGCTTCTAAAATGGTGTTACTAAAGGTCAAAGAGGGGCACTTGACATGAATTGAAAATCAGCCATCTTGAATCTCCGCGATTGTTGCCGCAAACACTAAAAGTGTAAAGTTTTGAAAATTTGTTGCTTGGGAACTGTTCTCTAATCCCGACTGGCTTGCTAACCTGGCAATATCAAGGACATTTATTCGGAAATACCGCCTATATAATGTGCTCTTTGCATGAATGATAGAATGGTCTGCGCGGGATGAGACGTCCAAAAAATGTGGACTGCGGTTACGTTAATAGGTGAGCTTATACTGAAGTACGAGTCTAGTTTTATTGCAAAAACGGCAAGCGGGTCAAATAACGTGATGTGGAACATGAATTGTATGTTTCAAGCCTGGGTTTCAAGCGATTACTATTTAAAATTGGATTTTTTTTTGTCAGACACGCTGTCTGCATGTGAAAATGTTGAACTTTGTTCTTATAGAAACTTGTCCGTGATGCATGGAGTTCAACAGAGAAAATGCAATGCAATTAATCTACAATTTACAGTATGTAAAACGTTTATCTTTCTTTGAATTAATGTGAGCTGATGTGTAGGTTATTAATTGTATGTCTCAAGAAGAGAGAGAAGAAACTGGGCACTGTAAGTACATGTCGCGAACTTTGCAAAAGACAATGGCATTCAGAGCGATGCCTCGCTACTGGCATCACAAAGTGTCATGGGGGGTGCACGCTACCATGACTGGCATCACAAAGTGTCCGGGGGGGCACGCTACTCCATGACTGGCATCACAAACTGTCCTGGGTGGGTGCACGCTACTCTATGACTGGCATCGCAAAGTGTCTTGGGGGATGCACGCTACTCTATGACTGGCATCACAAAGTGTCCTACGGGGTTGCACTCTACTCCACAACTGGCATCACAAAGTGCCCTGGGGGGTGGCACACTACTCCATGACTGGCATCACAAAGTGTCTTGGGGGGGGTGCACGCTACTTTATGACTGGCATCACAAAGTGTCCTGAGGGTTGGTACGCTACTCCATGGGGTTAGGTTCACCCTGGCTTTTTCAGAAGAGGTGTTCAGGAATCATTTAAGACCGTTTTTATTTCCCTGAGATTTGGACAACTACTTTCGAATCGCATTCTAAAATTCGGTTTTTTTGCTGATTTCAGTATGGAAAAAACACCGCATTGATATTCAGGATAGTCTTTCTCTTCAAGAAAGGACTTGCTAACTAAGGTTCACCCTGGAAATGTTAGCCTCGTGTCTAAACAAAAGATTGACGAAGTTTGGATTTAATACGATGCGTGGAAATAGTATCAAAGCGCTATTTTCTAGAAGGTGTTCCGTAAACTAAAAATGGCGCTCCAAAATGTCTTCCTACGAACTCCCACGAAACCGGCAAACGAATTCAAATTTGAATAATTATCTCAACACAAACATTGTTTCCTGAGTCGTGAGAGGCGGGCGCTTGCTTTTCGCTTGTTCAAGTTTGGATTTCAATGTGAAGCCATTTATTTCACATTTCTCATTGTCCGGCAAATAGAAAGACCTATTAGTATATTATTTTTTAAAACCTCAGTTAATATACTCTAGGTCTAAACTACGTTAACTGATCGTGTAAAAGAGCGCATCTAGATCTGGACTGCAAAACGCTTTGTAAAGAGCACGAGAAACAAAGCACAAAGTAAAAGCGAGTGACTCGTGATTCACGCTCGCTATTTGGCAACGCTTTTAACTGAAAACCATGTTCTGCGAAAAGTGTTTTTACCATTGTACTCTGACCATTGCGAATCTAATGAGTCAAAATGAAATCTTGCCGCACACGAATTTGTTGACAAAACGCTATGTAAAGAGCGAGAAGAAACGATCTAAACACTGTTAAAACGCGATATTTTGATAAAAAATTTCAGTCTTCGAGCCTCTTCAGTCGTCCGCCATATTAAGGTTCTGTAAAGAGCGCGAGTAAAAAAGCGTAACGAACAAGCGAGTGACCCACGCATCGCGCATCGCGCAAAGCTTTTAACTGGAAACCATGTTCTGCGGAAAATGTTTTTGCCATCGTACTCTGACCATTGCGAATGTAACGAGTCAAAATAAAAATCTTGGCGCACACAAATTTGTTGACAAATTGCTTTGAAAAGAGCGCGGTCCGCCTTTAATTACAGCACGATTGTTAACTTTATCACACCTTGGGATTTACATCACGCATCAAACCGTGTAATTGACAGCAGTTGAATCTGCCAAAATACTATAGACTAGAGTATTCCCAAAGCTCATTCTGTTGAGCAAATACAACCGACTGGTTGTGTATATGCAAATAATTATGCTGCGCATCAAGCAACTGGGCAATGTAAGTCGGGTCGCGAAAGACAATGACAATCCGGGCGATGCCTCGCTACTTCATGACTGGGATCACAAGGTATCCTGGGTGGGTGCACGCTACTCTATGACTGGCATTGCAAAGTGTCCTGGGGGGTGGTACGCTACTCCATGACTGGCATCATAAAGTGTCTTGGGGGGCGGTACGCTACTCCATGACTGGCATCACAAAGTGTCCTGGGGGGGGTGGTACGCTACTCCATGACTGGCATCACAAAGTGTCCTGGGGGGTGGCACGCTACTCCATGACTGGCATCACAAAGTGTCCTGGGCTATGGCACGTTACTTCATGACTGGGATCACAAGGTGTCCTGGGTGGGTGCACGCTACTCTGACTGGCATCACAAAGTGTCCTGGGGGGTGGTACACTACTCCATGACTGGCATCACAAAGTGTCTTGGGGGTGCACACTACTTTATGACTGGCATCACAAAGTGTCCTGGGGGTGCACGCTTCTTTATGACTGGCATCACAAAGTGTCCTGGGGGTGGTACGCTACTCCATGACTGACATCACAAAGTGTCCTGGGGGGCTGGCACGCTACTCCATGACTGGCATCACAAAGTGTCCTGGACTCCTGGGCGATGGCACGCTACTTCATGACTGGGATCACAAGGTGTCCTGGGTGGGTGCACGCTACTCTATGACTGGCATCACAAAGTGTCCTGGGGGTGGTACGCTACTCCATGACTGACATCACAAAGTGTCCTGGGGGGCTGGCACGCTACTCCATGACTGGCATCACAAAGTGTCCTGGACTCCTGGGCGATGGCACGCTACTTCATGACTGGGATCACAAGGTGTCCTGGGTGGGTGCACGCTACTCTATGACTGGCATCACAAAGTGTCCTGGGGGGTGCACGCTACTTTATGACTGGCATCACAAAGTGTCCTGGGGGGTGGTACGCTACTCCATGACTGGCATCACAAAGTGTCTTGGGGGTGCACACTACTTTATGACTGGCATCACAAAGTGTCCTAGGGGGTTGCCTCTACTCCATGACTGGCATCACAAAGTGTCCTGGGGGGTGCACGCTACTTTATGACTGGCATCACAAAGTGTCCTGGGGGGGTGGTACGTTACTTCATGACTGGCATCACAAAGTGTCTTGGGGGTGCACACTACTTTATGACTGGCATCACAAAGTGTCCTGGGGGGGTGGCATGCTACTCCATGACTGCCATCACAAAGTGTCCTGGGGGGTGACACACTAGTCCATGACTGACATCACAAAGTGTCATCGCTGAGAATACAGCGACATATCCGGGACCTACTTACGGTCCAGAGCGCTAAATTTGAAAAGCTTCCGTCTGACAAAAGAGCCAAATTACAAAGAAAATGGGGGAAATTGGCGAAACAAGGTGTCTGTTTTACTCCATAACAAAAAACTAAGTTATTTAGCGGTTAGGTTCACCCTGGCTTTTTCAGAAGAGGTGTTAAGGAATCATTTAAGACCCTTTTTATTTCCCTGAGATTTGGACAACTACTATCGAATCGCGTTCTAAAATTCGTTTTTTTTCACTGATTTCAGTATGGAAAAAACATGGCATTGATATTCAGGATGGTCTTTCTCTTCAAGAAAGGACTTGCTAACGAAGGTTCACCCTGGAAATGTTAGCCTCGTGTCTAAACAAAAGATTGGCGAAGTTTGGATTTAATACGATGCATGGAAATAGTATCAAAGCGCTATTTTCTAGAAGGTGTTCCGTAAACTGAAAATGGTGCTCCAAAATGTCTTCCTACGAACTCCCACGAGACCGGCAAACGGATTCAAATTTGAATGGCGGGCGCTTGCTTTTTGCTTGTTCAAGTTAGGATTTCAAAGAGAAGCCATCATTTATTTCACATTTCTCATTGTCCGGCAAATAGAAAGGCCTATAATTATTTTTTAAAACCTCAGTTAATATACTCTAGGTCTGACCTATGTTAACCGATCAAATAAAAGAGCGCATCTAGATCTGGACTGCAAAAGGCTTTGTAAAGAGCACGAGAAACAAAGCGCAACGTGTAAGCGAATGACCCATGATTCACGCTCACTATTTGGCAACGCTTTTAGCTGAAAACCATGTTCTGCGTAAAATGTTTTTGCCATCGTACACTGACCATTGCGATTTTAACGAGTCAAAATGAAAATCTTGCCGCACACGAATTTGTTGACAAAACGCCCTGAAAAGAGCGAGAACAGGACATCACGTCTTTTATAAACAACATTCGACGCACTTAAAATAACTTTAAAGCGATCTAAACAATGTTAAAACGTGGTAGTTTGATAAAAAATTCTGGTCTTCGAGCCTCTTCAGTCGTCCGCCATATTAAAGTTCTGTAAAGAGCGCGAGTAAAAAGTGTAACGAACAAGCGAGTGACCCGCGCATCACGCTCGCTATTTGGCAATGCTTTTAACTGAAAACCATGTTCTGCGGAAAATGTTTTTGCCATCGCGCTCTAACCATTGCGAATTTAGAAAAAAAATCTTGCCGCACATGAATTTGTTGACAAAATGCTTTGAAAAGAGCGCGGCCCGCCATTAATTACAGCACTATTGTTAACTTTATCACCTTGGGATTTACATCGCGCATCAAACTGTGTAATTGACAGCAGTTGAACCTGCCAAGAGACTAGAGACTAGAGTATTCTAGTTAATAACATTTGCCATTCTGTCTTCGTTTTAGCGATGAGTCGGGAGGTGAAGGTGAATACATCGCATACATCAGCGAGTGTTAATTCACTGAAATATAAAGCTGAATGCAAGGCTGACACTATGGCAAAGGGCAGATTTGTTAAATGGCCAATAATTGACTAATAGAACTAGTATTCCTCAGGGCCAGGGATATACTGAAAGAAAACATTGTAACGGCTCCTAAAATGTGAAAAATACATGGCTAATACATGACATGTAGACAGCACACTTGTAAACATAAGATAAAAATAATATAAAGTGTATGATACATAACTGAGTTCAGCGTTTGTTCCTAATGCCTTCTGGTGATAAAGTGTTCCCTCTACGAATTAAAAAGGCCTCGCATGCTTTTCGACGGGAAGCATTGATGGTAGGCTGCAGTTCAGACGGGATGAGTCTCATGTCCGCGGAAGAGTAGCCTGGTAAGTTGAAATGTGTAGGGACCACTGCTGCGGAGTTGGCATGATGTGGGTTGTTTGTCCCTTGTCTGTGTTCTGTGAAGCGTTCACAATTTGTGCATTTGGTTTAATTAATTCCCCTATATACTGTTTTTTACATTTTTTTTTACATTCCATCATATATGTGAGGTTACTAGAATTACAGGTTAAATGTTGTTTTATTGGTAGTACAAGACTTAACGCCTGCTCGAAATGACAATTCGCTCCGCCATGGTGAAGCACATGTTTCACAAGATTAACCGCTGACAGACATTCGGCGTTCGGCAAATTACCCCTGCCGGGAGTGAACGGTTTACAGCGGTTATATACCAATAACACGCGACCCATCGCTCTTCATCCCAGACGGTCAAACTCAAGTTTGGTAGACATCAATCAAAGGAAAGCCGTTAACATTGATTTTGAAATTCTGACTGGATTTTCAACAATTTTACCAAAAAGAATTACTAAACATTTTAAAACAACCTAATTCAATTTCAATCACAGTTTTAAAGAGAAGAATTCATTCCACATGATAAAAAACTGACGCTGCGTGCAGCAGCGGCTTTATAATTCTGATCCGCCTACTAATGGTCATGCATCACTGAGTTGCAAAGTATCACGTGCAATGAATTTAACAGTTTTATTCTAAAAATATGGTTTCTACAAATGGCAGCTTTTCTTTTTGTTTAATCAATTTTGATCAAGTTTTACCTTCTCTTAGTGGGTAAAATTGTCGATCTTTTAGCTCTGTTTGCTTGAAATCCTGGCAGAATCCAAAATAATTTTAATGGCTTTTCTTTGATTGACGTCCGCTAGAACGCAGCTGTATCCGCCTGTTTTGAAGGCGGTGGGTCGCGTGTTAATGGTAACCGCTATAATCCCATGTGTAGCACCTGTAGTGACTGAAAGTAGGCACCTGGGTCAGTTGACTACTAAACGTTTGTATACACATTACAAAAGTTAATTCAAGTCTGTTTATTTGGCTGTTGATTTAAATGATTTTATTTCAGACCCTACAAGCAGTGGATCAGTTGTTGACCTCCCTTTCTCCAGGCAAGCTACATTTTCATTATTAGTTGTGTTTTCCTATCATTTAGTGGCTGGTTCAATTCCCAATTCATATTTGGATGTTTGTTTAATGTTAAAAAAGAATGGAATAACTAAAAAACTGCTTTTACTAAATTAGATCATGTTTTTCACAAGCTGTGCACATGATTTAATACATCTAATGGTAGCTGTCTCTTCTTGAAGGTTTATTGCCAAATGACATGGATGGTGCAGACACGCTGTCTACTTTACATACTCTCTATTCCATGACATTTACTGCAATTGGTGAGTGATGAACAATCCATTCTTGTTGAGTATTGTTTTGTACCTCTATTGTACTGCAAAATGCTAAGTTATATTCAAATTCGTAAACGAAGTACAACACCTAACTCGCTTCATTGAGAAGTGGACTCTGAACTACCTCCAAGCTTAATGATGCTCATCAGGCAGCTACTAAAGATGAAAAATGGCTGCGAACTTACCAAAAATCGTAGATAATTCATATTGGACCCTTTATTGTAAATCAACCAAGCAAAATGAGATCGTCACAATGACGTTTCCAGTAAACTCTAGCCTTCAGTGTTTTAGAACAGCAGCACTTTCAATGGAAACTTTAAATATGGAGTCACGAAATCCTATGGGGCGTGTGAATGCAGAAAATCTCTCAAAAACATAAAAATTCTCAGGAGTGAATGGGTTAAAAAAAAAAATGATGCAAATGAGCCATTAAAGCGGCTCGTGCAATTTGAGCTTTTTGAAAAACTCACTCGTGCAAATTAATCCCAAATTGAACTCGAAACCGTATGATTACCTATACAAATTAGCATAATCCACATACTTATTAATACAAATAATTAACATAATTAATATGAACCCTCAAAATGTTAATTAACAAGCACAATAACTTAATAAATTAGCATAATTTGCATAAAGAATTAACTTAATTAGTCAATTTACATAATATACATAATTTAATGATTGTATACATTATTGCTATTTTATCAGGTAAAGCCGCAGTTGTTTCTGTTCTTAGTCTGGATGCTAATCTCAGGTGTTTACTTCCTTTTGTGGAATCCACAGGTTTGGATTGATTTTGTTCACCAGATATTAACAGACATTTCTATAAAAATCAGTTTAAGATGATAATTTCTTTCTCTGAGCTGTGTTATTGTTTGACGTGTACACTTGTCACAGATTGTAGGTGATAAACCAATTCTGAGCAACCTTTTCATTTTGTTCAGGAAATGCAGAAGATGATACAAAACTGAAGAAGTGTGTGTCCACAAGATATGCTACTGTGTTGATTCTTTTAACAGTGAAATGTAAGTATTGCTACATGTATTTCTGTGCAGAGGTCATTGTAATTAAGCTATTCAGAGCTTCACCACTACCCATCTTCCAGTGATGTCACATAAATGAACTGTCACAAAATCTGGACTTTGTTTAGCCTGCAAGCAAGCTGGCAGGCTCGGGGTTGGAGGTTGGGGAGGGGGAAGAGGAAGTGCTGATGTCCCCCTGCCCGCTCTCCCCTCTCTAGAGCCCGAGAGCTTGCTCGCAGGCTAGACTTCATTGCAGTGTACTGTCAGTGCTAATTCTGTTTTTTTTTTTCTTCTTCTTTATTTCCAGTGTCTGAAAACGTTGAAATGTTATCCAAACTGGCTCCCAGACTGCTAGCTGTCACAGCCAGACGTAAGAATCTTCTGCTAATTATTACTGTGTGTATGCAGAGACGTTACCTGCAGTTAATACTTTATCATGGGAGGTGCGGTAACCTAATGGTCAGTGCACTGGACTCTGGATCTAGTGGTCCGGTTTCGAGCCCTGGCCAGGGTCATGGTGTTGTGTTCTTGGGCAAGACACTTTACTCTCACAGTGTCTCTCTCCACCCAGGTGTATAAATGGCTACCAGTGAATTAAATGCTGGAGGGTAACCCTGCTATGGACTAGCATCCCATCCAGGGGGAGTAGAAATACTTCTAGTCACTTCATGCTACAGAAACGGGAGATAAATACTGGCCTGTTTGGACCACTAGGCTTGAATGCAGACTTAACTTGCCTTTTATACTTCATCAAGAAGCAAATCATTATCTTAGTAGCCAGCTACTTATGACACCCTGCCTTTTTCTTTCAGCCGATGCAGATATGTCAATCACTGAACTAGGTCACTGGCTAGTTGCACTAAAGGATGTCACATTTGAAATGTCAAGCATTACCAAATTAGTGGAATTTGTAAAAAGGTGAAAATCACCCTTTATACTGTAATACAACCTGACAACTTTCATTTGAATGGTCACACTTTAGGATTTCATCCACAGACTCAAAAGTTAGAACCACCTTGCACAGCATAATAAACAATACCACAGGAAAGTACTGCTCAGTAACTTTCATGTGAATGGTCACACCTTGTATTTCAATCACAGACTCAAAAGTCAGAACCACCTTGTACAGCATAATAAACAGTACCACAGGAAAGTACTGCTCAGTCATAACTTTCATTTGAATGGTCACACTTTAGGATTTCACCCACAGACTCAAAAGTAAGAACCATCTTGTACAGCATAATAAACAGTACCACAGGAAAGTACTGCTCAATAGCTTTCATTTGAATGGTCACACTTTAGGATTTCATCCACAGATTCAAAAGTTAGAACCATCTTGTACAGCATAATAAACAGTACCACAGGAAAGTACTGCTCAGTGGCTTTCATTTGAATGGTCACACTTTAGAATTTCATCTGCAGACTCAAAAGTTAGAACCACATTACAGAATTTGTGAGTCACAAACTTCAGATGGGAAAGGTGGTGAAGAAAGCCATAAATTTATTATTTTTATAAGTAAATTATAAATGTGCTGATTGTTTTCTTTGCCTGTAGTCATTTAGATGAGGTAAACACCACACCCAGTGTAGCTTGTGGAATGTTGATGGCACTCAGAGTTCTCAGACATCTCGGCTGCCTGGATGAAGATACAAGCACTGCTGAAGGTTTATTGGGATTGATGTTACTATTATTTATTCGAATTAACCCTTTCACAGCCAAGTTTCCTCAAATTTCGTTCTCTTCATGGCCAAATATTTTATTTCCCAAATAGGATAAGGTGACTATACAGTGGAACCCCAATATGGTCACCAACGGGCCATGAAAATTTGGCCGTATTAACGGGGTGGCCGTATTAACGGGTGGGGTCAAATTTCATGACTGGTCTATGTTTCTTTTTCATGACAGGAAAGTAAATTTCTGTTTGATTATGTTAATGACAGAGGTCAATGACATGACAAGTTAAAGGTGTTGTGAATAAATACAGTACAGTATTGTTTCTCAAGTACTGTACAGTATTTGTTTTGTTTGGTCAATAATTAATGCGTATTTGGTTTGAGTGGCTGTATCAACGGGGTAAAATTATAAAGGATTTTACAGGTTCGTATTTCAGAATGTGGCAGTTGGCCGTATTAACGGGGTGGCCGCATTAATGGGGTGTTATTATAAGAAAATGTATGGGCGTTTCACGGGGACAAAAAAAGCGACCGTAATAACGAGGTGACCTTATTAACGAGGTGACTGTAAGGCGGGGTTCCACTGTAGTTGCCTTTGGCCACTTATGAGTAAGGCGACTATAGTCACCTGTGGCCGTGAAAGGGTTAATGGTAATAAGATATATAAACGAAAATAAATAAAAAGTAGTGAAAGCTATCTGTTGTAACCTTGCCTTTTGTAAAGATGCATGAAGTTGCATCTACAAAGCAAAAAGTTAATAAAATAATATTGCTTATCAAAAGTTGGTTGAAAGGGTGTGAGTAAAGACAGTTAACCACCGTAAAAATTTCATCAGGTTAGACTGTTTTGTGCTGTCACTGTAGAACTACTACTGCCTGCTTATTTGTAGCTGTACGGTCATGACACAAAAGAAAAAGGGTGTCAGTAAAATGCGGGGTCGGGGTGGGATTAGGTCTAGGATTAGGTATGGGATTAGGCACAGTGTTAGGATTAGGTAAAGGGATTATATTTAATCCCATACCTAATCCTAGACCTAATCCCACCCCGACCCCAACCCCAACCCCAACCCCGCGTTTTACTGACACCCAAAGAAAAAGAAAAGATCAGTACTAAAAACTCATTCCAAATTCTTACTTGGGCCCGAAAAGCTATTTCCTTTTTTTTTTGTACAGGCTATTTACCAACAGAAATTCAATTTTAGTTCGTTTTGAAAGCTAAGCAATAAAATCTTGAGTCAACGAGAAACTTTGCACTGGCCAGGCCAGGCGTGCATTTCTCAAAACTTCCAATGGCTTTTCAGGCTCGAAAGCTCTTTTTGAAATTCAATTTCTTTCGAGTGGTGATGAACTTTTTATCCTGCAAACCAGCGCAACATTTTTCGTCAACTTTGGATTTTTTTGCTTAGCTTTTAAATCCTTGTTGGTAAACTTACAGCACATAACACAGCTTTTTGGGCACGAAAAGTTTTGGAGACTTTTGAGAAACGCACGCCTGATCCTTTCTGGAACAAAATGGATGAAACCTAGCACAACAAATAAATAAATTCACATACAACTGCTAACTCATGTGTTTATTGCTTCTTCCTTTACAGTAGTGCAGAAAGATCTGAACAGAAATTTAGCATGCATAGAGTTATTCTCTGCAAATGCCATGGATGTCTTCATCACCACCTTTATAAAACTTGGGGAGTACCTTCTACGACCATGGAGACAGGGACAGCCCCTGCACAGTGGGCCACCCCTTGTTATGGTTTCTATGGTAACACCTCTCCTGGCACTGGTGAAGACTCTCTTGACAGAACTACTGAGCAGTGGCAAATACCAGTTTAAGGATACAAGGCTGATGAAGTCATTGATGATGCTACATACAGTGATGTGTACAGCGCCCATGACAGGACAGCTTAGCAGTCTTGCTCATCAGGTAGGAGGGAGTTGAAAGGTGTTTCAGGGAGTGGAGGGTGGAGGGTGATGAAGTAAGTCAGTGATGTGTACAGCACCCATGACAGGACAGCTTAGCAGTCTTGCTCATCAGGTAGGAGGGAGTTGAAAGGTGTTTTTGGGAGTGGAGGGTGGAGAGTGATGAAGTAAGTCAGTGATGTGTACAGCACCCATGACAGGACAGCTTAGCAGTCTTGCTCATCAGGTAGGAGGGAGTTGAAAGGTGTTTTTGGGAGTGGAGGGTGGAGAGTGATGAAGTAAGTCAGTGATGTGTACAGCACCCATAACAGGACAGCTTAGCAGTCTTGCTCATCAGGTAGGAGGGAGTTGAAAGGTGTTTCAGGGAGGGGAGGGTGGAGAGTGATGAAGTAAGTCAGTGATGTGTACAGCACCCATGACTGGACAGCTTAGCAGTCTTGCTCATAAGGTAGGAGTGAGTTGAAAGGTGTTTCAGGGAGGGGAGGATGGAGAGTGATGAAGTAAGTCAGTGATGTGTACAGCACCCATGACAGGTCAGCATAGCAGTCTTGCTCATAAGGTAGGAGGGAGTTGAAAGGTGTTTCAGGGAGGGGAGGGTGGAGGGCGATGAAGTAAGTCAGTGATGTGTACAGCACCCATGACAGGACAGCTTAGCAGTCTTGCTCATCAGGTAGGAGGGAGTTGAAAGGTGTTTCAGGGAGGGGAGGGTGGAGGGCGATGAAGTAAGTCAGTGATGTGTACAGTGCCCATGACAGGACAGCTTAGCAGTCTTGCTCATAAGGTAGGAGGGAGTTGAAAGGTGTTCTAGGGAGGGGAGGGTGGAGGGTGATAAAGTAAGTCAGTGATGTGTACAGTGCCCATGACAGGACAGCTTAGCAGTCTTGCTCATAAGGTAGGAGGGAGTTGAAAGGTGTTTCAGGGAGGGGAGGGTGGAGGGTGATAAAGTAAGTCAGTGATGTGTACAGTGCCCATGACAGGACAGCCTAGCAGTCTTGCTCATAAGGTAGGAGGGAGTTGAAAGGTGTTCTAGGGAGGGGAGGGTGGAGGGTGATAAAGTAAGTCAGTGATGTGTACAGTGCCCATGACAGGACAGCTTAGCAGTCTTGCTCATAAGGTAGGAGGGAGTTGAAAGGTGTTTCAGGGAGGAGAGGGTGGAGAGTGATGAAGTAAGTAACTGATGATGCTACATACTGTGATGTGTAAAGTACCCATGACGGGACAGCTTATCAGTTTTGCTCAAAAGGTAGGAGGGGCAGCAAGATGTTTTCGGGAGGGGTGGGTTGAGACATGAATACAGTGATGTGAACAGTGCCCATGGTTAGGGATTCATTATATGAGGAAGATATAGGGTATTATTGCATTGCCTGTCATTACTCATTTATTGTCATTGCTGTTGTCTCTTTTAGATCCAGAGTGAGATTGTTGGTGTGTTCATGACATTTACAAGGCCTGTTGTTCAATCAGCGGATCACGAGGAAGGTATGCTGTGTGGCAGAGATTATTTATGTTAGGAGGGATAGGAGTGAAGACCAGACAAAAATGTTGTCTAGCTAAGAGCTCACTGTATTCCCGTTATACCCTGTCCTATATATAAGCACACCATACACTGTAGCTCCTTAACGGCAATTCTTTTCAAACATTTACACCAAATTTTCTAAAACAATTCTTCTATATCACAATATTATTTGCTTAACAGCCAAAAAACCCTTACGAAAGGATTATAAGCGGTATTTTATGGTATTGGAAGTGGGGAGTTCAGAACCACTGTTTCTTGTTGTCCTTTTTTTTGGCCTGAATGTTCTTTAACATAATGTTATTTTGTTTTTGTTTTCATTCACTGGCTGTTTGTTGATTTGTTGATTTATTTGTTTGTTTGCTTTTTCGTTCATTTTGACAGCTATAAATGAGAGTATTTGGTCCTTGATGTTGAAAGAGCTTCTTGAGTACACAACATCTGCCCCTCAGGTAAGTTTGCATATTGTAATTTATGCAAATTATCTTTCTTATACCCTGCTCCTAAAAGCCTATCATAGAGACACACAACTCTTCAAAATTTTCACGAATGTTAACATACAAATTCTCCTCACTTGTCTTCATACGTTTCTTATTGTACTAGTTGGGAGTCATTGTTTAAACATCAAAGCAATTTATGATGATTTCCTTTGTTCTCAGGACATAAGTTTATGTTTTGTCATGTAGTGAAACTGTAAGGAGACTTCAGGTACTGCTCACTGTTGGCTCCTAAAGTCTCTGAAGCTCTTTGCATAAAAGCTTCATACACTTGATCCATAATGTCTATGTTGTAGTTCAATTTTATCCGTGGTTCAATTTTCATTTTCCTTTGTTTTATCATCATCATCATCATTTATTAACATAGAAAAGAACAATGGAAGAACAAATTGAACCAAAGAAAAAATTGAACTACAGCAACAGGGTTTTTGTTAAAGTTTGCAATAGTAGGGACCAAATTGTGAATAACAGGGCCATTAAATGGCGTCGTCGTCACCATTTATTGGTACTCAGTGCTAATTTGGTGTGGGTGTGGGAGGGGCCTCGACTAACTCCCTTAGAAAACTTTGAAATTTGCATTTTAGGCCATTTCCAGTTTTATTTCACTCGTAATAAAGATCAAATAGCCCACTAACTTTAGCATTTATTCAAATATCTTTATCACATTTTCCTAAAAAAAAATAGCCGGGACAAGAATTGAAATAGCCGAGTAAAGGTCCCGGTGTCCCGGCTCTAACAAAAACCCTGAGCAACTATGTTATTTCTATTAATACATTTTCTCATCTTGGTGTTTGAAATTGTTTTAATTCAGGCCTTTTTAGGAGGACTTGTTCTGCTCTCTGAACTGTTGCCAATACCGTTACCCATTCGCTCTTTAGAGGTATGTGTAGTAAAAATTTAGAGTATAACCTTCTGTCACTTGAAATAATACCTCTGTGAACTGTCTGTCTTATTTTTTGTTGGTTGGTTGCTAAGCAACATGGTGTGGCATGCAAGTTTGACTGCTTCTTGTTAAGGGTTAAGGTGGCTCGATTGAATTTTCCAGTGATGATTCCCTCACAGTTTCAGCACAAAATGCAATGTGATGTAACAAATAATGCAGGAAATCAAGTGTCACACTTTTGTAAATATCGATTGAAGTTTCAGATGAAGTGAGTTTTTTCAAGATTGGAGTTACCATAGCAACATGGTGATGACATTGCTATGTTTACATATCATGGATGTTCTTGAAATCTAAACATTCATTTTCAAAACGGTCCACAGTATGTGTAGTTAATATGATGGTCTTGAGGTCGAGTGATTTTAAATAATTTCTATGACAGCGTTTTCGAGAAAGATTCAGTTAATGTTTTTGTGACATTGGCTTGTGTAACACCACCTTAATGTTTGTTTGTTTTTTCCAGGACATGTCTCAAGAAGAAGCAAACCAGGTGATGAATCATCGGCGCCTGTGGAGTGCGCATCTGAACCCACTGAGCACTGAGTTACAGGGAATACTCAAGGATCTGGCAGGTACTGTCACAGGCTTACCATCCTCTGTTTGGTTGGTGTACTGTGCTTTAGAATAGGTAACTTCAGCGACCATCTTTGTGAAATCCCGTTTGAAACGTTTCAACAGTCAACAGTATCAAACTGGTCAAACAAGGCTTTTTTTAGTGTATAAAATGAAAATATTGATATTAACTTATTGTTTGACTTTTTCACTTTAGTTTTGGTGATTTGACCAGTAGTCCAGTACCTCGTGTGCACCTCTTATTTCATTCCTCCTCTTTAACAATAGACTTTATTGTTATCAGGGCTAGGGACATTGTTTACCTCTTTCTCTACATGTATTGTTTTCCCAACCAATAGTGTTGTCGCATCATTAAGATGCTGTTTGCCCCGATTTGAGGCTTGCAATAGCGGTTTTTCAAACGAAAAGTTTGAACCTACTTGCGAGTTAAGCAGTCAGTTTGAAAAAAACACTTTTGCAAGCCTGAAATAACTAAAGGTATAAATAATATACTCACACAAATGATGGAACACCCTCCTAGGTGTGGGCTTCACAGATATTAGGGAGCTTTAGCAACCACGACGATGCAATAATAGGTGCAAAGTTCAGGTTTTGGAGCTTGTCAATGACTCTTTGTGGTGATCTTTAGGATCGGCGTGTCATAATCTTCAGCAAGTCATGAGAAGGGTTTGTTCACAGCTGTCGGATTTGTCTGCACCCACAGCTTTCAATATTGTCAGGTAGGCTATGCATTCACACTTTCTTATGAGTTTGTGGACAAGACTGCTCTATAATAAACAGATCGCATGTCGCCAACTACTCAATGGCCGACTGTCCTTTGAACTGATTGACTGACTAATTTACTGTCTCACCATATCTTTACTGTGATCTTCAACAGAACACTTCTTGAGACACTGGACAGTGAGATGAACAAATCAAATACAGAAGATAACAGGTGAGGACAGAACCAGGCTGTATTTTTTATTTTTTTTCATACAACATAATAACTGCATTGTCAGATCAGTTCTGACACCACTTTCAAAGATTAATTTTATTGATATGTTCATCGACAAAGAATCTCTGTTTTTCTTTTTGTAAAGCATTACTGGAGGGGGTGTTCGTATTATGACCCTGTTGGCTTATCTGTCATCTCAACCAGCTGTGAAAGTTTCCCTTCTTCAGCTTTTGAAAACCAGGTAGGTAATATTCACTGATCAGCAACTGGTTTCTCTTTCAAATGTCTATGCTTGGTGGGTAAATGTGTTGTTAGAAGTTCAATAAAAGATGGCCATCAAGGAAATTTTGGCTGGATTTCATATGTATCAACCAGTACCTTGAGAATTGTACAGCACGGAGACCCGTAAGGTAATTTTCACGGTGTCGTTAGGTCGAAAATGAGAGTAAGCGCTTTAAGTTGTCCATGGAAAGTTTGACTCATTGGACTCAGTGAAGTGAAGTCAAGAATCTTGCCTTTCAGTTTAATCGTTCAACAATAGAAAAACCCCTTCAGTCAAAACAGACGCAGTCAATCCAATGAACCAATCAGAACTCAAAGCAAATACATGTAGCGGGCGCCAAGCGCGGGAAAACGCGTGCGAGCAAGTCACGATTTGTTTTGGCTTTACTTCTGATTGGTTGAGGAAGTGGCGCGAGATTTTCTAGCCAATCACAAAGCATAGCAATGCAAAACCAAAGCAACTGCGAAATTACTTTCGACACTCAATTGAAAACTGTTCTAAACAGTGACCTCCTAGTTTTTCTCTATTTTTTGTTCGCAGTGGAAATGCTAAGAATGATGACCTATTGTTCCCGAATCTTCTGCCGTCCATGTTGTCATGTCTGAAGGGAGACTCAGAGAATCAGACAGTATCCAGATCGCAGTACTGTGTCGTGGTAAGGAACTCAAGTGTCCGCTGTATTCACAAAACCTTGTTGAAACCCAGTTCCAAATTGAGAACTCTCAAACTCGTGTTTTTTTTGTCTTTTCAGTCCATCGTACAGTCCTTATGTGACCCAACTGTGAGTTTGATGTCATTTGAAACTCCATTTACAGACCAACATGTGAGTTGCTAGTATTAATTCTTCCTTATCCCTTTTGTTTTCCTTATTTTTGCGGATAATCGAAGATTCGCGAAAATTGAGCTTATCGAATATCGCAAACATGTTGCCCGCGTAATTTTTTCTGGTTTATTTGGCGCAATTTTTGCTTATTCTAAACCCCGCGAAAACAAAAGGCATTATAGGGTACCTATTAAACACAAACTTAACGGGACAATAAAATATTACAACGACTCGCTCTTCAAACTATTGTAAATTTGTTCTCTAATCACTCTGCAGTGAAACGAGAACAAATCATTTTCACCCTGAATGTTATCAACGCAAATCAAGAATAGGCAGCTCGTTATTGATAGCTAGACTATCGCCCCATTTATGACTGTAAAATCACCTTTCTATTCCATTTAAGTTGGCGAATACCCTGCCAGACAAGGAGATGCTGGAGGTAATTTGTGCAGCGCTACTGGAACACATGGGATCAGAGCGACAATCATTCGCCACTATACTGCTAGCTCTCAGAACCCTCCTGACTCTGACGGAACACAACTATGGCGTCTATCACCAGAAAATGTACGTTCATTTATGCTTGTCCCCTGCGTTCTCTTTGTTTTCTATCTCAAAATAGAGCGGTTTTCAATTGAATGTCGGAAGCAATTTCGCGATTGCTTTGGTTTTGCATTGCTACGCTTTGTGGTTGGCTAAAAAATCTCGCGCCACTTTAGAGCGGTTTTCAATTGAGTGTCGTAAAACCAAAACCAAAGTAATTACTCTGACCAATCACAGAACTCGCAGACAATCCAATGAACCAATCAGAGCTCGAAGCAAATACATGCAGCCGGCACCAAGCGCGGGAAAACGCTTGCGAGCAAGTCACGACCTGATTTTTTAGCTAATCACAAAGCGTAGCAATGCAAAACCAAAGCAATTGTGTAATTACTTTCGACACTCAATTGAAAACTGCTCTATCAACCAATCAGAAGTAAAACCAAAACCAATAATGACGCGTTTTCCCGCGCTTGATGGCGGCTACACGTATTTGCTTCGAGCTCTGATTGGTTCATTTGATTGTCTGCGTCTGTTGTGATTGGCCAGAGTGATTACTTTTTACCGCTCTAAAAATGGAATATTAAAGAAGAATCGAAAGAGGTGCTACCCGATAAATGAAATAAAAAAAATTCTCCTCCACAAAACAATCAAAGAAAAAACACCTAATCGCAGCTTACTCGTGCTATTTACGTGCTTCAGGTTGTTCAATTTATCTCTTTATGTTTCTCTTTTCAGAGCTCTGGAGAACAACAGTGAAGTGTTTTATCGTCTTCTTAAAAGGCTGTCTTCCTCTTTCGAGTAGGTTCTCTTTTTCTGTCTTCATTTTGTCCCCACAGGAGTCGAACCCATGTACAACGGTCAGACAGATGCTCAAACCGACTGAGCAACGAAAGACTCGATGCAATATTAGTCATTACTAGGTTCACATATTATGTTCATCTTGCAC